>VXAA01005126.1:27297-55248 GCA_013399115.1 Anseranas semipalmata
GTGCTCGTTTGTACATCAGCGCAGTGCAGTGCAGCTAAGTGCTTGTTGGCAGAGGGCTCGCTTATCAGCACTTTATCTCTGGGGTGTGCAATCTGCCGTCTGTAGATTGAAGCTCATAACGGTTGTTAGAGGTAATAATCAACCTGGAACTGCTGGCAGGTGTGTGACACGCGCTGGTTTGTGCCTGTGAGCGGCTTTCAATCACAGCTCTGTGCACACGCACCGGGCAGCGGGAGCAGCGCTGCCGGCCTCTCCTTCGGTCACCAGCAGTGGAATTTCCTGCAGCTCGGGAGCCTTGCCGTGCGTGAAATCCCCTCTGCAAGCCGGGTGCAGGTGGGTGAGGCCCCCGCCCGCAGGGCTCCACAGCCCCCTCCCGCGAGCGCCCTTCGCCAGCAGCCCCTGCCTCCCACGCCAGCGGTCGGGCGATGGGGGCAGACCTGGGGGGCCAGCAGGGGCCCTGGGAGCCCTGGGCTGGGACCTGCCCCCGGCACGATCCGGCTCTGCCCAGCGCACCGGGGAGCCGGCTGCAACCTGGCCCGGCCACGGTGGCAACCCCTCAGCCCTCGCTACTGGCTGGCTGTTAAGTACCGTATCTGATGCAGACGCAGCATCATGTGCATTTCTCTGGGAATAAGCTCCTGCTTGACACAGTCTGTGATTGCTTTTTTAAAACCATGCAGGGAGGATCAGTTCCTTCATCCACTGATAAGGTATCAGGTGACAGAGGGATCAGCATCCACCACATAAATCTGCAACTAATCCTTCGGAATCAATATTTTTCATTAAGAACCTGTGAGAGTTGGGCCATTATAGGGAAAAATCTGTTTAGGTTGACACCTTGATGAAGTTATTCAGTTCAGAGGCTTAAGTCATTGAAAGGTAATAAAGAGCAAAGAGCACAGAAAGATCGAGGTGCCGGTTATGAGAACTTGCAATGGGAATAGGGGCTTTATTGCAGTGAGAAATTATCATACTGATTTATTGTGGAATTATGAGAACTTTAAAAGGGTGGCAGCACTGCCCAGATGTTCCTGCGGGCTGGAGACACTGCCCAGATGTTCCCTCTGGAGCCAAGCACTCTCCTCCGCGCTCCCTCCCACGCGCTGGCGAGCCCCGCTGCGACACGACGTGCCGCGGGTTGGCTTTGTCCTCCCCCAGGAGCTGGCTGTCAGCTGAGAAAGTGGCTGCGCTGCCAAGCTGCTGCTGCCAGCGTGGGCATCGCTGGGAGGCTGGCGATGGAGCAGCCCTGGACCCTCCGAGGCCCCGTGAAACTGGGTTTCTGCTCGAGCACCTGAGCTCCGGGTGCCTCCTCGGGGCCAGCAGCTCCATGGGGCTGCTCCGTGCCCTGTGTCATTGATGTTCCTCACCAGAGGGAGGTCTCACTGCCTTCCCAAAGCTGGTCACAGCCGGGAGCCTCGCGCATCTCTGCTCCAGCTGCTGCACTGCGAGCAGCAACGTTCGCTGGGGCACCCCGGGTGGGTTTGCTCCTGTTCCCCTCCAGACAGGCGGGCTTTTGTTGTGTCTTTGGGAGGAGAAGAGCCGTTGCTAACAGCCCTGCTGGAGATCTCCCTTCGGGGTGCACCCTTTACAAGCAAAGCCCGCGCAAGGCTGTCCAGCTCTGCCCACAGCTCAGCACCAGACTCTTAATCCCAGGATAAACTTTCCATGAACGAGTGTACATAGGCACGTACGCGACTGGGAGGCCGGACCCGTTCCTAACGCAGAGGGTGCTGGTGGCTTCTCTGCAGATGACACGTAATAGAGTGAGCAAGCCAGGGGCACTGCGGGCTGCGTGCCACTCTTCAAATCCTTGGCTTTAATAATTGAAGAAAGCAAACTTATCCTGAAGTTTTCTTTACAGGTTAACCAAGGTTAATTGTACAAGCTGAAAATGAAAATGTCTGGCCCATAAATCCCCAAACCTCATTAAAGAGGATTAAATGATATGACTACTTTGTAAATCCTAAAATTTCATGCAAACCTCTCATAAACAATAACATGAGAACCCCCTGACATGCTCAGTCTCTGCTAATCCTGGTGTGAGCTCAGGACCAAGCCACCCGTCTCCCCACAGCCTGCGAGGTGGGCGCTGTGCGGCTCGCTCGGCAGTTTGTCCAAAGAGCCCGGTTTGCTGCTGGGGCTCCTGAGCACGCAGGCAAACACTGGCCAGAGCACGGCACGCAGCTCCGCGGTCCTTTTGTCCCCTTGCACGGTGCAGGCGGGATGCCAGGCTGGGGCTGCCCCGCTTTGCAGATGCCCTGAGGCCTCTTGCCTGCGGCAGCCTGGCTTGGCAAAGGGGCAGGGGTGATGCTGCTTGGGAAGCACAGGCGAGGCCAGGCCCGGGAAGCTGCCGGCAGGGGACAGGGGGTCCCCTCATCCAGCCATCCCTGCTGCTGCTCACACAGTGCCCGGCGCTGCCGTGCCGCAGCGGGACAGCGCTCAGCTGTTCCTACCAGGGTGAAGATGCTCGGTGGCAGCAGGACCATAGTACAGTGGCGAAAGAGCCCCTTGGATCTTGTAAGCCCCGGCCTCATCCGGTGCAAGGAGCTGGGGCACGGCAGGGCACCGGCAGCATCCCCCCAGGCAGGGCGAGGGCTGAGGAGAGCACCGGGACTGCAGGAAGCCTCTGCCGACTGCGGCGATGGCGTCTGCTCTGCCACGTCGCTGCACTCGCTTCTCCAGCTGAGGCAACAAATGGAAGGAAATAATAATCTCTCAGATCTGGGTAATGCTGGAGAAATTCTGCAATAACTAACTTGGCTCTGAGCCATGATTGATGTGTTTTGTTCCAGAAATATATTGTTTTGCAGCTCCTTCAGAAATCATTTGTTTCTGTCAACGCTGAATATCCCTAACCAACACTGAAGTAAACCAGGGAGGGGAAAATATGGAGAGAAGCATCCAGAGGGGCTGAGTGGCCGGGAGCTGTGCCGGCAGCCTCGGGGCGAGGCCGTGGGAGCTGCTCTCCGGGGCGGCGGGCGCTCGGGGCTGGGCATTGCAGGGGCCTGCAGCGATGCTGCGCCACTGCCACACGGCCGAGATGTAAACCACCCAAATCTTAATGAGCAATTAAAAGCTAATCAAAGGGAATCTGTCAGATAAGGATTGTTGTGTGGTTTTATAGTTGGTTTTGCATCTGTTTGTGGTGCAAAACATATTGTCAGAGAGATTTGTAGCCCTCAGATTTGCATTGTGGTTCCTGGATCTAATTCAATTCAGAATTGATGGTTTTGGAAGGATGGGAATTTTATGTTAACAGCAACCTTTATCTTAGATTTAAACTAACTGCTACGTGCTCCGTAAACACGCGCATGTGCTAGACACGTTTTCTTAATTTATAATGATGAGGAGAACTGCTGTCGGTTCCTCTTCTCTCTCCAAATGTTTCCTTTCGCCCAAGCATGGAAGCGATGACTTCTGGTGTCCGGGAGCAAGGCTGACCCCGGCGGTGGAGCTGGGGCTTGGTGGGGCCGGGCGCCCTCCGGGCGGTGCAGCCTGGGGAAGGCGCCGCGGCAGCTGCCTCCATTTTCCACGTGTCGCTGTCCACTTGGCTGACTTCAAAAGAAAATCTCAAAAATTTTCAAAAGAGAAGCAAATTTTGCAGGCATTTCCACCAACTGTGCTTCCTGCTTTCTGCCAGTTGCAGAGCTGCTTTAGTAATGTTTTGGCCAAATTTCACGTTTGGGAAAGAAGGGCGAGGGCTCGGGGCTGGCTGTGCAAATACTCCCAGCCTCGAGTCCCGCCGTCCCTCCCCAGCCGTTTCAGACGGTGCCAGGGGCTCGGCGGCTCCAGCTGCTGAGGGGTCTGTGCCTGCATCCGGCCGCTGCCACCGCTGCTGCCACCGCCCAAAGCCCAGGGACACGCCGGACAATCGCACCCTGCAGCACTTGGGTTTCATCCAGCTCGCTTTAAAAGGTCTGCAAATTGTGCAATCACGGTGGTAATTACTTGCCAGGCGGGGAGCTGAAACCCGCATGCATTATGCACAGTTAAATGCTTGGTGATTACGCCCGAGTCTCTGCTCTGCTACAGGCCAGCAACCTTCCGGTCGCCTGCGATTAACGGATTACGGCATTCCCAGCTCAGAAGATGCTTGCATCTCCAGAGTTTTGCTGCATAAATGCTGCTCTCAGAGATCGGAATAGAAACTAATTGTTCGGAGTGTCTTTCAGGTTCTTGATCTATTGATTGACCGTGAGAGCAGGAATCCCTCTAGAAGTACTCTCCCAACTCAGTCCACATCACTTCAGCTTCTTAACTAAATCCCTTGCAAATCCTTGCAAAAATCTAATTGAGAGCTTGTTCTGCTGAATAAAGGTGCTGCAGCCTCCTCTGCAATTGACTAAAACAGTCAATGGCGTGTGAATAAGAAGTAGCCTATTGTTGCCTAACATGGTCCTATCAATAATAGATACCAGCAAACCTCCAAGGGAGCTAAAAATTTCTCCTTTAGGTATGAATTATGGATGCAGTTTAGTGTAATGTAGATGTATCTCAAAGGTTTTTCTCAGTTTATATGCTAGTAAAAGCTAACAATTTGCTTGTGTTCCACCTATAGGTTTTTTAAAATAAAGAAATTCTCTCTTCTGCAATAAACTCTGCCATTAACGAAGGTGAAGATGAATTTTTAACATGCATTTGGAGCACGGCATGAACAAGTCGAGGCCGGTGTGTGAGGCTGCCAGCGGGGCTCGGCCGCCGGGGCCGGGGCTGTCCCAACCCCGCGGTGCCCGTCACCTCCTCCCCAGGGCAGGCAGGGGTGTCCCAGGGCTCGGCTGGGACCGGGGTCTCTGCCCCGGCAGATTGTGGCTGAGGTGGGCAGGGGGAGTCGCGGGCTGCCCCCGACAGGACTGCCAGGAGTGCAGAGGGCACCGCTGGCTCCTCCGCCCAGCTCCTGGGGTTTGCTGTACCCGAGACGTTTTCTCCTGGGACAAGCTCCTAAAATCTGCCACTGAGAGGCCGGTGGCCCCACGCAGGGCAAGGGGCTGCCAGTGGGACAGGGCTTCCCCTGTGTGGGCTCAGCTCTGCGAGCGAGGAGCGTCAGTGCCATTAACTGCGGCACTTATGCGCCTTGATGTACAGCCCGCGGCCCCACTAGATCTGCAGGAGACACGGGGAAAGCCCACGTGAATCTCCAGGGGTCAGAGGCCTAATGCTTTTTTTAATACCTTCTGATAATTAATACTCTACTGCACAATGAAAGATCATTATAAAAAGATTTGCTATAACTAAGTAGCTCCTTCTCTAACACGTAATAAACAGCAATCCCAAGGGGTCAGCTTCTGTCAAAAAAAAAATCCATAGCTGCAGATTCATGTTGGCATTTCCTACAGCTCTAACAACCGTTGAGCGAGCAGTGATAATGAACAGACCTGGCAGCCACGGGCACCAGCAGAGCAGAGCCCTCCGGGACCTGCGCTGCAGGGCAGGAGCTGGGGCCTCACCCTGCGGCCAGGCTGATGCTGGTGCTGTGCATGCTGTGGGTGCAGTGGGTGGAGCAGGTGCTGCTGGTGCTGCTGGTGCTGCGGGTGCTGCGGGTGCTGCTGGGCGCAGTCCCTGCCAAGCAGCAGCGCTCCCCTCTGGGCTGCTGTTCCGACCCCGGCGGGACACCCCTGCTGCTCCCCCTGCGGGGGCCGAGGGCCCTCCCCACGGGTTCAGGCGTTGCAGCGCGCACCGCCGCGCCAGCCCCAGCGCTGCCTCTGGCCAGCTGTCCCCATCTTGCTGGCCATTGCCACCAAGCTGGGGGGCACGAGCAGCTTTGCAGCTCCTCCAGTCCTGCTGCTGCTGGCTGCAGCCCTCTGGGCCACACAACGCCAGGGAGAGAGAGCAGACAGACAGACAGACAGCCGCCAGCGCTCTAGCCCTGCTTTCGAGAGGACGCTAACCAAAAGCATCCATTGCACTAAGCTTTTCGTATGGAAGATAGGATTTTGATACAATTTTCTCCATGGGGCCAGGAGAGCCGAGCTGCCAGCTCTGCAGCCCCTGAATCCCATGGGATGCGCACAGAAGGGAGCATCACTGGTCCTGCTGCCAGGGCAGTGGGAGAGACCCCAGCGGGGCGAGGAGCCCCCGCACCTGCTCTGGAGCCCCTGGGGCGGGGAAGGGCCCGTCTGCTCTGCTCCACAGGGAAAACATGCAGCAACAGCATTGCTTCCGCAATCTGAAGCCAGAACTGTCAGGAAAATCCCAGTTTTCCGAAGGAATTGGCCTGAAACACAATTTAAACATGAAATCCTTGTCATTTAATACAAGCAATAAAAAAGCTCTTTAGGCACATCTTTTGCAGACATAATGTTTCAATTTGCAAGTTTGATTTTTTCTGTTTTTTTTTTTTTTTCCAGAGAGGCGTTGACATATCTGTATTTATTTTTTAAAGAAAGAACAAACTTTTATAGACCTTCTGCAAAACCTTGTAAAAATATAATCTCTTCTTCTGCCAGACAACTGGTGCCTGCTGACTCAATTGCTTTTATATATGACAAGGCTTGAAAAAAATGATTGCCATTGCCTAACTCTGAACAGATTGGACTGAAGCGCAGGACTCATCAATCAGAGGTGCCATGTCAGGCATGCAGAACACAGCGCCCTGGTGCCAGGATCATCTTGATCTTTTTTTTTTTCTTAAATCTTTCCTTCAGCTTCTGCTTCTAAGCTCTCCTGGCTTTTGCTGTGAGCAGCTGAAGCAACATCATTGCCATACAATACAGGCTGTGCAAGTGCTGCAAGTCAGACACAGCTTCCAGCCGACGGTGGCTGCTTGTCAGGCAGAATAATTGTTGATACACTTTTGTAGGAAGAAACTGTCTTCAATTTAATAAATATGCAAAACAGTGTTTAACAGCCCTGAAATAAACTGTTGAACTATGTGGTCTGCAGAGCTAATCTCATCTGCTTTTCCTGACTGCACAGGTATTTGCATCCGTGGTTAAGTGTGACACGTGCTTTGCACCTGCAGATGTGTCCCTGTGTCCTTCTCCTGTTTCTCTCAACCTGCCGGGGCTCCGTGTCCGTGGCCAGCACGCTGCCTCCCGCGGCGTTCGGGCAGGGCCGGCAGAGGAGCAGCCCCGAGGCGCTGCACTCACGCAGGGGGCGCCCCCCCCCCACGGCACCCGCTCTGTGACCACCGGGGCAGCCGCAGGCTGGGGGGCGACCTCCACACCCCCAGCCGTCACCGCCGGGAGCCCCGTTCCGGGACATCCCTTGCTTTACCGGCATCTCCGCGATTTGCTGCCTCGGTGCCGCCGAGCTGCCCGAGCCATGCGCATTGCCAGGCAAGCCGGGAGTTCCCAGGTGGGTGTTCCAGAAACGCGTTGAACTTCCCCCAGCTGCTGCTGCAGGCAGACAAAGAGACAAAACTCTCTGTGCCCACTTCATAGTTAGGCACAAGAAGGTAAATTTTCAAAAAAACCAGCTTTTGGTTAGAAATTAGGCACTTCTTTTGGCATGCATTTGTTGTGAGGAGTCTCAGAGACACGCAAGCTCATTCCAAACACCACGTAAGGTGGAAGTGACCAAGTATTCCTGAACTGCCTCAGCAGGTACAAACAGAAATGGTGAGCTAAGGACATCGAAGCTCTCGACTGCTCACCTCATCAGCATAAAGCATTTGTCAGGTGTAAGAAGAGGCACATACCGTCACAGCGTAACTTCCTTAACCCTAACAGGGACTGATCATGTTTATATTAAAGTAATTTCCACAGATAAAGATGTCCTTCTACAGATGTCCCAAAATAGAGACTGTTGTCAAGTAATACATTTATCAGGTGACAAGCCAGTGTTTTGCTAAAGTGTAGGGGTGGTATTTCTTGAAAGTTTTGTGGTGTGTGTACTTAAACAGGATTATTGATTCATGCATGTATGCGGACCAGCATTGGAGACGATCAATATGTGCATTATTAATGTGCTGTACTTATACCTAGTGATTACTCATGAAGAAGTGGCCTTTACTGAGGGCCAGAGTTCAGACTGGTCTGTTGTGATATATGCTTTTTAAAATTGCTTGATTTGAGTCATCAGCGTTTCATTCCATGGGTCACAGGAGTTATTCTGTCCTTCGCTTCTCACTTTTTCTCTTGCTTGGCTCTGCAGCCACCGCGCGCAGCCCCACGCTGCTGCCGCTCTGCGCCTGCGCTCTCCCGCAGAGCAGGGCTTGGAGCCACGGGAGTCTCGGGTTTGGTGTCAAAGCGACCATCCCTGTGCTTTTACCTGGCTCCTTGCTCGGGATCCTAGAAACACCCATCGCTTCAGTGCCGCGCGCGTGCGCTGCCGGGCTGCTCCCCTTTGCTCAGGGACCAGGGCCAGGTGTGGGGCGGGAGCGGGGGCCGTGACCCCACTGAGCCCACCCTTGCCCCTGTCTGAGGTGGGGAGCAAACCTCCTCTAGCAAGGCTGACCTCTGCTCATGACTTACACGTCTGAAATGCAGAGTGTGAGGCTGGCAGAGCTGGCGGAAGGGGAGCAAGGGGGGAGCCCCAGTGGTGCCTGCTGCGGAGCGCTGTCCTGGCTGAGGGTGTCCCTGCGCTGCCCGACCTTTGAATTCAGCCGCCACCGAAAGTGCAGTGCAAGCCTCTGTGCTTGGGGGTTGTGTGCAGAGAAGCTAGAGCATAAGAGGACTTGAGTTACAACAAGGCAGTCTGAATTCTGGAGTATTTCATTCACTAATTAAGCAGAGACTTTGCGAGCTGGGACTTACTGGAAAGGAAGGTGCCAGGGGGATATTTCTGAATGTTGGTCTACAGCTGGAATTTAATTCTTCGAGATGCTGCGTGGATTAAAAGGCACAGGCAGACTGGTGCTGGTAATTAGCAGCTTTGGGGTCCAGCGGTGGCAATCACAGGAGCAGCTACTCCTGGGGTAAAGACCTGCCTGGAAAAGCAGCTCCCCCCTGGCTGGCCAGGGAACAGGGAAAAACGGAGGATGCTTGTGACTTGTGGCTGCAGTGCAGGTGATCAACAAACGCGCAAGACAGGAGCTGGGCAGAACCATAGCCAAAGCACCTTTCCCATAGCCCTGCGCACTCTGGGCTCAGACGCGGTGCGGGTGCAAGGCCAGGCTGGCCCAGGAGGAGGGCAGGAGCAGGGCAGGATACGGCCCCGCTCTGTCCCTCTGGCAGAAGCATGCCAGGCAGTGTTGGCTGGCGCTGCTGGTAGGGCTGGTCTAGCCCCTCTTGACAAAACACCTCCCACTGGAAAACCCTGTCTCACTGACACTGAGAGGTTTGGAAGGAAAGTGTCAGCACTGATGAAACTCTCATTGGGAAAACTTGAGATGATTTGAAGTATAAATGCCATATTTCATTACAGTTCTCCCTCTCTGTTTTGTTCCAGCTTTCCTACAGTACTTCTCTTCCATGAGACACCATCACTTTCATGTTATCAAGCTGAAACGTTTCAGTGGGGTCCTTCCACAGTTTCTGATCTTACTTTCTCCCCAGCTTTCCAGTCCACAAGATGCTTGAAATTTTGACTCTGTCCTGATTTGGGATTAAAAACCACCCAGGAATATTTTCACCCGGGAAGAGGAATCCGGTTTCCTCAGGTTGTGGAGCATGAACCGTGCAGTGCTGGTGGCTCCTGATGGCACCGGTGCAGCCCAGAGGCACTCCCTGGGGCCAGGTGGGGCTGGCGGCCAAGACGTGCATGGGGACGGGATGGGAGCCCCAGTCCCGCAGCACGGCGGGACCCTGCCTGCCCTGCACCCACACCAACACCACTGGGTGCTGTGGGGCCCTGGGCATAGCAGCCCCCGCACTCTCGTGTGGGCAATAAGCAAGCTCTGGCCTGAAATATCCCTGTCTGTGTTTGACCTGTGTTTTGGTGCTTGCAAAGCTTTGGAAAGGAAAATAGTTACCTCGACTGATCTCCTTTTCTTGTTAGTTGGGAAACACACCATCAGCCAGCAATCCAGAACCCATTTCTCTGCAGCGCACCCTCATTAGAAACCCCAGGACAAGCTCAGACTCCTAAAATCAAAGGCGCGGGATCTGTGTAGCACTTCTGAGGGATTCAGCGCTGTCACTGGTTCTCTGCATGCCGAATGAGCACGTGTGGGAGCTGCAGCGGAGGATGTTCGAGCAAGGGGCAGCGGCTGCGGCGCGGCCCGGCCCTGGCGCTGGCAGCCCCGCAGCAGCTCCCCGGCATGGTACGGGGCCGCAGAGCTCTGCATGACCTGGTGCCTGGGCAGCAACCTGCCCTGCTCATGTTTCACCATTCCTGACACACCCAGTGCCAGCAGCAGCAGGAGCACTCATGATTTGCTGCAGAAAGGGGCTCACTTGGCCTCGCATGCCCCTGCGAGGAGTGCAGGATGCCTATGGGTCCTGCAGCCCCCGGCTGTTCGCAGCCACTTTCTGAGCACTCCAGCCTTCCCGGGAATTTCCACGCCAGGCAGCAGAAGCTGTGAATCTTGTTCCACCTCTCTCTCTCTGCCTCTCATTTACATATTTTTCTTTCATCTTGCAGCAGAATTACCAACTTTGACAGCCCCCTTCCCCAGAGAACAGCCCTATTAAAGTGCGGATATTCAGAGGTGTCTCTGGATCACAGACCCCAGCCTGCTCAAATCACCCGCGGCTCAGCATTCCCCGCCACAAGCCTCTGGCTGATCACTGGCTGTGCAAAGCGTCTCCACGGGAGCTGCACAGCCACCCGGGAGCAAGCGCTGGTCCAGCCGCGCTGCCCCATCGGCACCGCAGCCCCAGCCCCACGGCCGTGGCACAGCGCTGCTCCCACGGAGCGGGGCGGCCCTGCCGCGGGGCCCTGCTGTGTCTGCACCAGGGCTGAGGCAGGGTCCCTGCACACATGTGCACACGTGGGGGAGCTTGCTATGGGGAGGGTTTGCCAGTGCCCCGGCAACATCCAGGATCTCTGCAGTGCCTCCGCTCCCCTCGTTTCTTTGCTGCGGTGATGCACGGCAGCATCGCCCCACCTGCCAGCTCCCATCACCTTAAATAGCATGCATGCCTCTCTTGCCGTTCTGCCAGGGACTTGGGAACGTGCCATAATGCACCCACCTAGGCTGAGCCGCTCGGTAAGCGGGGAAGTTGGAAAGCTCCAACGGGAAAAGGAGCCACGAACCTGCAGAACTGGAGGACAGGAGAAGAAAAGGGAAGGGTGTTTCAAAGCAAAGGCTGGGGGATCCTGTAACACCCACAAGGAGCACGGAGGCTTGTGAGCTGCTGCATGATGAATGAGAAACCCAGAGATTACAATAATTTACAATAATTTTGTTAAAGAGTTCTTAGCTCTGCTCTGCTCTTATGATTAATGGGATTTTGTGGAAAGTGCAGGGAAAGGTCATCTGACACGTGTTCAACAGCTGATGACATTATTCAGCTCTGCCAGGGAACTGCGACTGCTAAGTACCTATGGATGTGCTTCACCAGCAGTGCTGCGGTGCTCCCCACAGCACAGCCTGAGCAGCATCACTGCAGCTGTGCCAGGGCATCCTGAGCACTTTTACAGGGATAAGCGTGTGCTTCAGACAAGGCTTGTGCCTAGATCTGCAGAATGAGGTGTCACAGCCAGAAACCACTTTTGACACCTTCATTCCACTTCCTCGGGAGGACTGCTGAATAATGGACAGTCTGAACTGTGCTTGCCATCACAGGCAAGTGCACAGTACTTCATGCAGGGTCAGTAAATGACCAGTGAGTCTAATCCCTGCTTGGTCCCTTGCTGCAGCTGGTTACGGGGCTCAGCAGGTCAGTTCCCATGTACCGAAGCCAAGTGCCTTGGCACATGGACTGCCCGGGGCTGAGGGATGGGAGAGGTGACTTCTCGAGAGCTCTTTGCCTTGTAGGGTGCTGCTTGGAGCAGACGAGAGCCTGGAGAGCCCATTCCTGGAGCCAAGGGCTGCGTGTGGCACGACCCACAGGCCAGTCCCTGTGAGCGGCAGCGAGCCCCCGCTGGGTGCTGGTGAGCCTGAAGCAGCCCACGCGAGGCCCCAGCAGTGCCAGTCCTGTGCTGGCACCACAGCCCTGTGCAGGGGCCGGCCGAGCCCTCGTCCTGGTGCAGCTCAGCCGGCCGGGGGGCTGAGCTGCCCCGGCTCCATCCACCCCGATCCGCGGAGCACCCTCCGGAGCACACAGAAGTGTGAGGAGTTAGACAGCTACCACCAGCCCTGTGTGTAAATCTCAGCTAGCTCTGGCCCCTGTGAGTGCTGCCAGCAGAGCAGGATGCTGTGACTGCTGTGCCTTCAGCGCGCCCCGTGAGTCATCGCTCCCCCGCATCTCTCCAGCCAGCGCACCGAGACTCACAGCCGCGCCGGGGCAGCGCAGTGCCGGCGGGACAGTGGCCCCGGGCACCTCAGAGCCCGGCCACCACACGACCTCTGCTCACCCCAGCCTTGCACTCGCAGCCCCAGGTGTTGGCTCTTCGAGTCGTGCCCCCGCACCCTCTGCGCCCTCCGTGGGGACAGGACTCAGCCACGCTGCTGAGAGCGGGCAGAGCCCTGCCCTGCCCTGCCCTGGCTGGGGACCCAGGGGCAGCATCGCAGCCGGGCAGTCCCAGAGGGGCATGGGGAAACCCCCGCAGCCTGGGTGCCGCTCACCTTGCAGTGGGGAGGAGGCTGGCATGGCCCCCGTGTCTGCTCGCCAGGCCCACACACACTAAAGCAGCCAGCACTGGTGCCGGAGCGTGTCCAAAGCCAGAGCGGGCACAGGGCAGTGAACAATTAAGGGTTGTTTTCACAGGTGTGCCCATTTATCTGCAGTAATCAATGTTTAGCCTGAAGCCAATTAAATAGCTCTTAAAATGGCCCCTGCTCGCTGCCTGGGGGCTTGTGTTATTCCAGGTCAGGACACTTTCAGCAGCCAGTGGGTACAGGTGAGTCCTGCAGCAGGAGCAGCCGTGCAGTGATTTCCCTCTGGGCAGGGGCACCAGCACAGGCTGCATTTCAGGCAGACCGATGTCAAAGGCATTATTCCTCATCCAGCCCACACTGGACCCCAGGCCGTGTTCCTGAAGGATACTGTCCCTGTCCCAGGGGCTCAGCAAGAGCGAGGGTGGCCAAGACACCCAGTGGCACCTGTCCCTGGCAGCACCTGCCCTGTGTCCCGCCGCTCTGCCTCCGTGCCCCTGCCCTTGGGACTGTGCTGGGGCAGCTGCCCCCACAGCCCTCCCCGGAGCCCTGGTGCCCGCCGAGGCAGCACTCCGGCCCCCGCTGCCTGGCCGGGTCCAGAGCACAGCACCAGCCTCTGCCGCCACCGTCCCCGCAGCTCTGACAAGCATCCCCCTCCCCAGCATCCCTGGGGCTCCCAGGGGGATGACCCCCTCCTCCCCACGCTGACTCCTCTGGCCCCTTCATCAAGGTGTGCTGCGGCTTTTACTGTTTTTCCAGTAATGAAACTTTTTTATTGTTATATTATAATCTGCTTAGTGCAAATGGCTTGTCTACCCAGCCCTGCAAATCACTTGTTATCATTGCAGTCAATGGTCTGTGTCAACCCAATTTCACAGACAAACGCTTCTCTCCCTGACCACAGTCACTGACATGGATAACTCTGATTTACAAAGCCAATAAAAATAGATTCAATGAATTAATAAGAACCACTGACTTAATATAGGAGATTAAAATCTCCAAATTTAGGGTGACTGGAAGCCATTTAATACATGAACAGTGGCAAATGGGTTATAGAAATGTCAGCCTAGCCAGGGTCAGATGCCACAGTATGGTGATTTATTGGTGAGAAAAAGGCTAATTGATAAGTTACCTTTAATGCTTTTTTCTAGTAGCAAGATTATTTATACCACAGTTTGTTTGTCATCTTTTACTTTTGGGGTCAACCAAAATTTTTTATGGTAAGAAAAATCTCAGCGCCATGTTCGTTAAAGTAGCAAGGTCATGCTGAAGGGTGGGATTTAGCTGGAAATAATCAGGTTGGTGTGATTAACGATGGCCTCGCTGCCTCTCAGAGCAAGACACGAGCAAAGCCAGCCTTCAAAAAGACAAAGCATTGGCCACCAGCCACTAACAAGAGTGTCTGTAAAAAAAAAAAAAAAAAAAAAAAAAAAAAAAAAAAAAAAACAGTAAATAAACACAACGAAGGTGACGAGCAACAACGAGATGAAGCACCTGCATTTCGCCTCTCACCCTGGCCTGGTGCCACGCTCAGCAGCATCTCCCGGCCCTGTGTCCTTCTCGGCAGGGCCGGGGGGGCAGGCTGGCTACCCCGGGCAGGGTGAGAGGGTGCCCGGGGCTCCAGGCACCTCCCGGAGGCCTCCCACAAGGCTCAGCTCTCCCCATTTCTTTGCGTCACCAAAGGAAGACTTTTGCCCTTAAGGATCTTCCTGTTTTCTGTCTCTGTCCAGCGTGCTGCAGGCAAGTGTTCCCAACTCTTCCAAAACGCTTGCAAGTACCGCCAGCCAGGTCTCCGGCGCTGGGGCAGAGCCGAACTTGCGGCACCGGGACCCCTGGTGCAGGGCTTTGCACTGCCCCATGAAGGCACAGGCACCCACAGCAAGCGGGATTAAAGAGCCGGATGAAAATGCAGCTCCCAGCAGCAAGTTAGGAGGGATGTTAGATTACAAATGAAAGGCTTGTGTAGACTTTCAACTTCACTCTGCCTTCATAAAGGTGTCAGCTGGAATTATTTTGGGCATTTACTTGCGTGGTCTAGTGCATCACTAGCTAAAACAGTTTTTTTAAATAATGGGATTTGATGCTTGGCTCATGCATAAAAAATAGCAAGAACACGACCCAGTTGCATAATTTTTAAGTAATAAATAGAGTCAAAAGTGTTTAGCTCAGCTGCTGGCACAGTGCGAGCACCCTGCACACAGGCACGCAGGGCGGGAAGCCCCAGGCGGCGGCAGCAGCAGCAGCGGCAGAGCCCTCCCAGACTCACCGCACTCTCATGTGTACCGAGCCCTCCAGCCAGCACGGGGGCGGCGGTGGGGAGGACGCTGGAGGTGCAGCACCGCCGGCTGCACGCTGCGCCCCGCTGCCCGTGGCTGTGGTCCCACACAGCAGCTGCTGCTGCTGTCCCCACAGCTGCCCCCTCCTCGATCCCCTCTCCTCCCCGGCCCCAGCGCCCGAAGCCATCGCGAGCTCCTCGCCCAGCACCTTGCCTGCCCTGCACAGCCCCGGCCGCCTTCGCCCCGTTCCCCGGGACTCCCTGCCTGCTCCCGGCTGGATCTGGGCCATGCTGCGTGTCCCTCGCTCTTAGTTTCCAACTAACAGCTCCAACTCCAGGAAAACTGCTCTCTTCCTGGAGGAACTCAGGGCATGAACCATTTTACCTCCTCACTGTTAAATAATTGGTGCATGAAATATGTTTCTATAGGAACCCCTGCAGATGTTAGCTGAGTGTACCCCAGCAGTGGGCAGGAGGTCGCTGGAGTCGACACAGCAGAGAGCAAGAGCCAGCCGAGCGACTCGCCTGGCCGCTCCTCCCCGCTCCCGCCAGGACCCTTGTCCCACTCTGCTGCCCGCGCTGCCCCCTCCTCTGGGCTGGTGGCACCGATGCTGCTGGGCTACCTGCCCAGGTGCCGGCATCCTGCGGGTGGAAACAGCACCCAAGAGCCAGCCCCTGCTCCCCGGGCACCCCCTCCTGCCCCAGCAGCATGCTCCTGGTGTCTTGCAGCTGCATGGTGAGAGCCGTGTGAGATGCTCCTGTGCCTTACACCCAGCACAGATGTACCCAGGCTGTCCGTCTGTCTGACCTGGCCCCGCAGGCGCTGTGGGCACAGCAGCTCCAGCTGCGCTTGCAGCAAGCACAACGGCAGCCTGCAGCCTGGATCGCCACGGCCTCGCTGGCCAGGGCTCTGCTGCTCTGTGATCACTTGTAAAATGACTCCTGCTCGCTGCAGCTCTGCGCTCCCCAAGGCCACGTTCATTTCATAGGTTTATTGCACACAACAAGAGCTTTCCTTGTCCTGTGCCTGCCTCCCTGTGCAGGGACTCATTAGCCAAAGAAAACCAGAGATTCCCTGAGAGTCCTCTGACAATTGGAAAGGTTTGCAGCAATTAATGCTACCTGTGATGAGCCTGGAGGCGCAGAATGTCGTCACCCCCATGCCTTGACCCAAACGCAGGGCTGGGGGCTGGGGAGGTGCAGTGGGACCCCCCATGCCACGGCCACCGACCTCAAGCTGGCTGCAGGAGCCTGGCAAGGGCTGCCCATGCCACCTCTGCAGGGGGTGCGGGGCGGGCTGGCCACGGGGTGCGCGCTGGCACAAGTGTGGTGGCTGGGGGGGATGCGCTGCCCGAGGCGCAGGGCAGCCCTGGGCATGGGGACGGGGCGGCCTCTCCTCCCACGCAGAGGCAGTTTTATGAGAAGTGGCATTTTGATTGATGCCAGTTGACATACGGAGAATTCCCCACAGCGTGCAGTCACTCACCCGGCTGATTATGGGCTCTGACTTCTTTCTTTAATTAAAACTCTCCCTCCCGTTTTAATTCCTTTGCCCCTGAACTCCCTGTTCTGGATCATCTCCTAATGCGACACTGACTGCCTGTGACAGGCAGCAGGGGATGCCCTGCGCCCGCACCGGATGGGGCCCCCTCACCTTGGAGCAGGCTGTGCGGCCACCCGGACCCGGTGCCATGGAGTCGGGACGTGTGGGGACACCAACGCCTGCCTACCCCTGGTCCCGTGTGGGCCACCCATGTGCCAGGCAGCTGGGTCCCCCACACCAGCCAGGTGTTCCCCTGGGGCAGGGCAATTCCCAAAATAGGGGCACGGAGAGAAGCCAGCTCCCAGCCAGGCAGGCTCTGCGCGCAGCTGCAGCCCGCGCTCCGGCTGCTCTCTGGTTACAGCCGAGCCAGGGGGGATGTGTAAAATGGGATTTCTAAAGGAAGGCAATAGCCTGCCTGTAGGACTGATGAACACTTAAGGTCCCACATGGGTTTTCTTGTTACTTCGGAACTCATTTCTAATGTAACTGAAATGAAAATATGCTTAAACACAGGATTTAACCCTCTGACTTGAGCTTCATTCTGGCTGAAATCAGACCCCAAGGAGCAGAGCCTGGCAGGGGGCACCTCCCCGCGGTGCGGGAGGGCCAGGCAGCGGGGCCGGGGGGGCACAGGCTTGGGGAGCTGAGCCCCTCCCCAGACACCCCTCCCCAGGACTCTGCAGCCATTTTCTCTCCTCTCTCTGACCCCAAACCAAGCTGTCTGCCCCGGCCCTGGCGGCTGCCGGGGTGCATCCCCTCTGCGGGAGGGGTGTTTATTTCCCAGCTTACATTTGTATTCAGCCCCAACAGCCTGTCAGATTGGAAGCTGCGTGCCACAAAAACATGTGCAGTAATTTTATATAAACAAGTTACCAAGCTGGAGTTTTACTGCAGCGGGTAAATACTGGGTCAGGCCCTCTCTCAGCAATGTCTCTCTCACTGTAATTAATATTGATTTTGTGCAGCTGAAATATAGCTACAAAATTTAATTTTGCTGCTAAGATTTTTGACATCACTGTTCTTAGAGATTAATGTGGGATTTAATGAAGGATTTGGCCTCTCATCTGTGATGTTCCCTCATCCTGTTGTGTGCCACAGCCCCACTCCCTCGCAGCGGGTGTCCCTGTGGGTGGTGCATGGCCCCGTGCCCACGGGGCTGGCGGGGACCGGACCAGGGACACGGCCCCTGCTTCACTGCGCTGCGTCAGAGGAGAAAGGGCGCAGGGTGACGGGTGAGCCGGACAACGGGGCGCAGCCCCCGGCATGGCACATGGCCATACCGCAGGCAGGGATGGCTTCATTGCCGGTACCACTGGAGCATGGCAGGTCGGTGGCTCTGCCCACCCCGCAGTGGGACCGGGATGGGAAGGCTCCTGTCCTCAGCCCCAAGGGGTGCTGTGGCTCCCAAACTCAGCCCGAAATAGGGGTGGGGATTGTCCTGCCTGGGCTGCAGGTCCAGGGAAGACAACAGAGCACCACATGCATGGGGGACGTGGTCCTGTCAGCCCCTTTACTGTGGCTGGGATGGGGATCGGAGCCCTTCAGTCCTGTGACTGCACCAGGCCAGCAGCCAGGCACAGTATAGCACGGCATGGCACGGCACGGCACGGCATGGCACGGCACGGCACAGCACAGCACGGCTGGGCAGGACCCCAGAATCCTCTGACCTTGGGAAGAGCAGTGCAGCAGGCTGGCCCTCACACTTGGGGATGCAATGAAAAGAGCACGGCATGGCACCCGTCCTTGCCAGTGCCTCCGACTGGAAATATCGGATGGAACAAGGACCATGTGGCCAGAGCAGATTTTTTGCTTATCAAATCAAGGAGCAGCTGGATTAGAGGATTAGAAACCAAATTAATTACTAATGACTTCCCTGGGCCCTGGGCAGTTTTGTCATCAGTCTGTGGGGCGGGCAGCGAGCTGTGCCCAGCGCTGGTGGGAGGTGGGCAGGGGCGCACACGCTGCCGGCAGCAGGGCGGCAATGCGGGGCCGGACAAGGGGACCTGGCCAGCTGCCAGCCACGTCCCCACACCCAGCGGGCACCTTCGCCAGGGCGCGGCTGTGCGCTGCTCCGGGGTACCATGCTGCTGGTGCGCTGCAGCCAGCGGCGAGCATGGGCTGGCCTTGGGCTACTGGCAGACAAAGCTGTGTTTGGGGGGGGAACTCGTAAGTGCAGACCCTCACCTCTGGCTCCTGGTTAGCACAAGCTGCTGAGTTTCCACGGGTGTATCTGAGATGTGAGACTCCCCCGACCCGGAGGGGTTTGAGGTGAGGGGGCTCGCTGCGGGCAGACTCCGCTGCTCCCCCATTGCACGTGCTGCCCTCCCTGCCCTGGCTGTGCTGCTCCAGTTTCCCCATGGGATTTTGCCCCAAGGGGCAATGTGCAGTCCAGGTGCCTGCCACTGTCCTCGTGCGCACCGCTGTGCTCCGCTCTGTAATTATGTGCTCAGCTCCACCAGGAGATGCAGGAGCAGGAGCAAGAGGGGACAAGCGGCTGGTTTGGTTTGCACAGTTAATTGATTCGGTAAACAAGAGCTCATAAACAACTGTTACTGTCCCCATTATCCAGGACAACTGGGCTGGTTTCCATCTGCTTCCTGACCTGGATATTAAATTGCAGCAGATGATGAAAATATGTCAATGGGAAGAAAGTTTTCTTTTGCTTGCCAGAGCCTTTTGCTTGGGGTGTGCAAGTGCCAGGCAGAAAGACAGAAGGACAGGACAGAAGGACATCGTGGGGGGAGTGAGCAGGGCGTGGGGCGGTAGGCTCAGTGTCCCCACGCTCCAGCCCACGCCGGGAGCACAGATGCACGGCTGGGACACCCCTCGCTGGGGCACCCACACCATGGCCGGAGCTGCCGGCGCAGTGCTGGGGACGTCCATCAGCCCCCGGGCTGACAGCACGGCCATCGACCCGTCTGTGCGCCGGGTGCTAGCAGGGAGGGCATTTCTGCAGTGGCTGGAAGCTCTGGGGAGATGTCAGTCGATCAAAGAGCTGAAAGAACTTTTTAAACCAGATCAATCTCTGCCTCTCTCTGTCTCTGGGTGTATGCTGGGTTGTATTTTTAACCACGTACATCACAGCTCGCCGAGGAGCTCTGCACGGACAGGAAAGCTGCGAGGGGGCCAGGGGGAGGCGAGGGCGCGGGGCATTCCCAGCCAGCAGCAGTGCCTGCGGCCGCCCCTTGCCACAGCCCCTGGCCATCGCTGCACCCCAGTGCCACTGTGACCGGCTGCTGCGTCCCATGGGACATGGGATGTGGAACGTGGGACATGCAGGATGGGCACTGGTCTGCATGGGCAGTGCTGGCTCACAGGGCCTCATGCAAGGCTGGCGGTGCAATGCTGCCCACACAGCCCATCCCAGGCACGGGGACATCCCCGCAGTGCAGTGCAGTGCAGTGCAGTGCCCCAGGAACACCCCTGCCTGCCAGGCAGCTCCTGGCCCGGTTCGCTCATTACACAGGGCTAATTGGTTTAAAAGAGATTGCTGGGTCACTAATTATGGAGACTATTGAATGGCACGTCTCAGCTTAGGGATGCAATTAAAAGTTCACCCTAATTAATCAGGGGTAATTAACAGACCTTGCATTTCTCTCAGATTAATTAATCAAGGAATCCAGAGCAAATCAATGTGGGCAGGAGGGAAGCCGAGGAGGGAGGGGGCGGGTGTCGCGGAGGCCACGCGCTGCCTGACCCACTTTTCTGGGCTGCGAGCAGCTCCAGTGCTGGGGGCTGCGTCACCGCTCCCTCCCACCGACCGTGCCACGGCTGAGCCCTGCTCTGCCTGGGCCATGCTGCGGGGCCGGGCCCCTGCCGTGGGTACAGCCAGCGGCAGCACCAGGGCACGGCTACCAGCACCGCAGCGTTCGGCCCCGTGGCAGCCTGCCAGGCTCAGCCCCCCAAAGCCCTCGTGCCCTGCGCTGCCCCGTGCCTCCAACAGCGCATGAGCACGGCCATGCACGCGTGGGCAGCGGTACCCAAGTGAGACCGCGTGCCTGGGGGCCCGGGGACGGTGGCCGGAGCACTGAGGTGTCCTCGGCCGAGGGCTGCTGCAGCCATGCCAATCGTTAACAGTGGTTTGGCTGCAACTGTTTTATCTCCAGCTCCCCAAGGAGAAGCATATTGAGATAATCCAGACAAAATGATAGATGTATATCGGTGTCTTGTGTATGGATCTGGCTCGGTGTTTGTAATATTTTGTTGCTAAGGAAGTCCTCGTTTGTGGTGTGATAGAGGACCCCATGCCAAGTCACGGAAATTGATGTGCTCATAGTGGGAAACTTAATCACCAGAGGGTAAATGCCCACCTCGTTTTTCTCATGAAAGAGAAATGCAGTGCTTTGATTTTTGGCTCCAGTATAAACAGGGTGTGATTAAATATTGTTTCCCCTCTCTTGCTTGTCATTAATCAGGATATAGCTGTGAGCGCTGGGTGTGATGTGGGGACACTTGCTTTGATTCCTCAAGTTCTTAAATGGTTTTGTTCTCTTTTCAATCCCATTAAAAACAGAAGGCAGGGTGTTCCTGATGGAGAGCTCCTCTGGTCTGAAGGACGTGCACAATTGCAGGGAAAGGCGCTGGGCTGGCGGGTAAAGCCCCGGCACCCCGGCCATGCAGCGCGCTCCTGCCCCTCGCACCTCCGACGTTGCTTCGCTGGCTTAATTGGCTGCCTCGTCCTAAAGCAGGCAGAGCCTCTCCTGCAGATGTATTTGCTGCCCTTGAGCTCCCGTGGACTGGGAGTTAACACCTGCAGCAAGGGTAGTTCAGGCCGGGAAGGACCTTTCTGGTCTCTGCTCATGCTCAGGGGGCTCAGTGACATCCCCGCGTGCAGCGCAGGCTGGGGACGCCCTCTCCCCACGGCTTTCCCCCAGCCTCCGCTCCGCTGGCCGCCACCGCTGCTGCCTCCTGCGCAGCACTGCTGCGCTGTCAGAGGACGCTGCAACATCACCGCTGGGTGTTTTAGGCCGTTCCTGGCAGGCAGAGAGTGGTGTCGATGCTGTGCAAGGAGCAGCCTTCAGCGGTGACGGCCCTGCTGGTTTTGCCAGGCAGGGGAGCCCAGGTGGCACCACCTGGCTCCACGCGTGGCCCATCGCGTGGGGCTTGACGGCTCCAGCTCGGGCTGCCGTCCCCTCCCACCCACCTGCACAGGCACCCACAGCCCCGCTGCCCACCCAGCTCCACTGGTGCCACCCCTGCAGCCCGGCTCCTGGCACCTGAATGTCCCTGCTCCCAGCTCTCCAGGGATGGAGAGATTTCACTTCCTTGCTCTCATCGATTTGCTTTGCTCCCTCTCAGCTCTGACTCCAATGGAAATGAACCCAGAAACTGATTTCAAATGAGTTAATTTTAGTGCAAAGCTGCCAAGGAAGCTTCTGCTCTTCTGCCTGTCACAAACTCTTGCATCTGGCACGGGGAGCAGGGAGCTTGGTGCAGGTCACTGGTGGCAGTAGGCAGCTCCTGCCCCCCATCCTGCGGTGGGCCACACCTGCAACAGCACCAGGCTGGGGCATCTGCAAGTGCTCTGGGCTTGGGTGGTGGGGCTGGAGCAGCTGGATGCTGCCTTGCCAGCCAGAGCTAACGGGACAGGAGACCCCAGCCCCAGCACTCACCAAGCGGCAGCACCGGCTCTCCACAGCTGCCAGCACCCCGGCTGCCTAACGAGCTGACAGCCGGCTGCCTAACGAGCACCATGAAGGAGAGACCCTGTAGGTGCAGCGCTCCTCTGCAGCCCCAGGTGAGGAGATGGAGGTGATCTTCAGGACATTTAAATTGGCAGCAGGGGGTGCTTTGAAAGCTCCCAGCAGTGCAGGTATCTCAGGAGCTAGTTGGTGTTGCATGGGCTTCCTGTGCAGCTTGGTCCTGTGGGCACAGAGCTCATGTGGGGGGCTGGAGCAACTCAGCTGGGGGCTCCAGCCCCCCATGCCATGTCTGCTGGTCCTGGGGCCCCCTGAGCAGTGGAGCTGCCGGGCTGCTCAACTGCAGGGGCTGGGAGAGGAGGGGGCTAGCTGCGCGTGGGCTGGTGTGGGGCTGCAGGCACATCCCTGGCTGTGCTGCAGGGCTGGGTCCCCCTGCAGCAGGGCTGGGTCCCCCCGCAGCAGGGGCTTCCAGCAGCCCCTCTGCCAGCACGCACTGCTCTCCTGCCCAAGCAGCTCCGCAGCCTGCCCAATGCCCCTGGTGTGGGGTGGCACCTCCCGGTGTGTGGCCAGGGGCTCCTCTCCTCGCAGCCCTGCGGCAAAGCCCAGCGTGCAAAGAAACCTCCAGAGCTTCAGAGCAGCACAAAAACACCATCTGTACTGAGAGCAGCTAAAGTCCACGTGCTGATGGTGCTGCCAGGGCTTGGAAGGCAACAGTCGAACCCTTCCTGTTTGCTTTGGAGCCAGCTGCAGCAGGGGGGCTGCAGGACCCCGGTGTGACCTGGGAGCTTGTGTGGGGTGTTCCTGCTTTTGGCAGACCTGGAGAAAATGCTGTGACCGAGAGCACCCTAGGGGATCCTCTCACCTCTGTGACCAGCACAGGCGCTGCAGGGACGGTGTGGTGGATGTGCTGCGGAGTCTGATGGGCACCTGGAGAGGTTCAACACCCTGATGCAGCAAGGAAGAAGAGGGCAGGCCTTGCTCCAGCCAGTGACAGTGCCAGAGGACACAACAGTGTTGGGAGTGAGTGTACATTACCCGGTTCTCTCCCCTCAGTGTGAATGGGGCAGCTTTCTTTTTATTTTCTGCTCTAACGCTTATTTGCTCTAAGGCACGGTTAGGGCTATAAAGTTATAGATGAGCTAGGCTGAAGATGAGGCAACACTGGAATAAAGCTTTAAGAAAAAATTACTGGCCCGTGTTTGACTATAGATTCCTCATCTGGAGTTAAGTATAATTGTGAAGGTCTGTGAGTCAAAGAGATATCTCTAGTTATTGGAGAACTAGCTCCTGCCCCTGTGATCCCCAAGGAACAATAATGAGATTTAACCTAAGCAGCCACCGTGGAGAGCCTGGGAGAGCTTCATGCATGATGGTGCAATGATGAAGCGCAGAGGATGGCTACGGGGTCCCTGCCTGCTGCAGCGTACAGATGAACTCTGACGACTGCGTTATTTTCTGCACGGTGCTGTTCATACAGCCTCCCTGAGGCACAAAATGTGCGCAGCCCCACCGGGCCGCCCAGAGCCCTCTGAAACTAGGGAGGAGTTTGTGGCTCCCTCCAAAGGATGCTGGTGGAGCAAGGAGGAACCAGCTGCCTTCGGGCGCCAGGACGCGAGGGTCGCCCTCACCCTGCTGGCCCCTCTCCCTGCTGGGTCGCTGCTGGCTGGGGATGGAGGCTCAGCCGCTGCGCCACCGGGCACGAGGTTGGGAGCGCCGGCGCGCCCCTGCCCACGTCCAGTTATGTTCTTTGCAGCGTCAGTGACAGATACGTAAGGATTAAATTGAAGTAATCTCTGTAATCTACTCAGTGAGATTAAAACCTCTCCCTGCCCCCCCCCAGGCTTTATCCCTTTCATTCCAGGACTCCGCTAGCAGTGATTACAGCTGGGGGAAGCCATTTAGCTTTTAAGCACCCTTCCAGCCTGCTTAAAAATACATTTCAGAATCGAATGAGTTTGTGCAGCAGGGCCATGTCTGGCTGCTCCGGCTGGGCGAGAGGCTGAGAATTAGGACCAAAGTAGCTCGAGTCAAAATTAAATTTATTGTTTCTGACCTTATTTGGAGTACAGTGCGTTTACAAGTGATTAATGAGGCTTACAGTAGTTTCAGACTTGGTTGAAGGCAGCTCTGAAAGTCTCCACTTCCAGTCTGCTGTTTGGCGTGGACTTTTGTGCTCTCCTGTCCTTGGTGAGACCCCCCACTTCGGAGCCTGGAAACCTGCCCGCATGGGGCGAGTTTGGTGATAATGCTAGAGCAGAAGGGAGCCTGCAGGAGCCAGGATGGGCCTTCGGACGCAGCACTGAGGCCAGGGCAGCTGAAATGGCACTGGCTAGTGGGACCAGATATCATCTCCATCTTGTGTACCACCAAGCCCCTGAATCCCACTGGGGCTGCTGCCCATGGGCCTGGCTCAGATGTGTTCCTCTGCCTCTGGGCTGCCAAACCCTGAAATGTTCTATTCCAGCTCCAGGTTTCCCATCCAGACAGGGAGAACGGGGAGATACTTGGGAGCAGCAGACCATGTGGTGGAGGCTCTGTGCAGGCATTCAAGGACACTGCCAGCACTGTGAGGCTGGAGCGGCTCAGCCCCATCTGCCCTGTGGCACCGAACATCCCCTGTCCAGGTAGATGTACTGCTCAGCCATCAATTCACAGCAGAAGAAAAGGTGGCAGTTTGTCAGCCTGGAATCAAAAGGTTGTTAATGACATACATATTAGACACAGAAAACTGGATTAACAATGACACTTTGGCCCTGAGGGCTTTTTTTGACTCTGGAAATAAATTCTAACCTTGATCTCTTCTGCCTACAACCTGAAGACATCAAGGGTAGAATATCACCTTTAATCTTATTTGCTATTTCCAGTATGCGTTTTATTGGTTCCCTCTCTTCCTATAGGTTTTATGTGCTCCTAGCACACTTTCTTTGTGTATTTCTGTAATTACCTTCTATGATCTCTACATTTCTGCAGCCTTCTCTTTTTGCTTGCCTGCCAGCTACCTGTGCTTGGGATGAGCCCTTGAATGGGGCCCTTTCTTACCTGTTGTCAGTTTGTGGCCCTGGGTGACTATGGCTTGGGGAGGACACAAGGAAAAGGGGCTGAGGGCTGAGGCCGAGCTCCGCATCCTTCCCGTGGCATTTGAAACGTGTCGTGAGTACTGCCCCCACGATCCTGTGGGCTGGTGCTGCTCTGTGCAAGGGAGGGGAGGCATGCAAGGAACTCTCCTGGGGCAAGCTGACGCTCAGGACCATGCAACAAGGGGCAAGCAGGATGGGAGAGACCAGGGAGAGATGGGACTCGGTATGAGGGCTTAATGCAGGGCAAGGCAGAGGGGTCTTGAGCTGCTTTGCTAAATCCCACTGCTATAAGGAAGATCAGAGAGCCTAGAGAGATGAAGGAGGAAAGATGGGAAAGATCATCTTGGAAAGACAGCCAGGAACAAAGGAAAGGTGAGGCAGAGAGGGAGCCATGAAAAGGGGCAAACAGGTGGAGAAAAGACAAAGGAGAAAGGTGTAAGGCTGGCAGCCAAAAGCAAGTGCCAGCTCAGCATGGAAAGGGGTAAGGGTGGGGGGCAGGGGTGGGAGGCAGCACCCTCTGGTGCTCGCCCCCCAGCGCCGTGCTGCGAGGCACTGGGCCGGCAGCAGGGAACCTCCTGCGGCCATTCCAGGGCTCCTTCCCCCTGCCGCCGGGGCAGCTCCGCAGTGCAGGGTCACAGCTCCCGACCCTGCCGGTGAGAGCAGGATCGGGGCCGACCCCTGGGGCTCCCGCCAGCACAGGTGGCAGGGCCAGGCTGTGCTGAAAACAGCAGAAAGCTGTTGTTCATGTGGAGCTGGGTGTAAACAGCAAGCATGTCATGGAAAAAACATGCCCTGCAAAAATGCAGAGACTGAAAGCAAAATTGTCAGCTTTACTAAACATTCCTCCCTTGCAAGCAGAGAAACCTGGAGGTGTCTAGGCATCCACACCAGCTTTATTTATCCAGACGCCTCTAATGTTCATGCCTAAGCAGTGTGTTTGCTGTCGAGGCTGGATCACCACGTGGAGGCAATAAAACAGCTAAAAATGGAAAAAGCAACTTTTCCACAGATTTCCTGTGGCAGTTTGTCATGGAGTGGAGCCGAGTGATTGATGCCTTCTGGCCCTGGAAAGGGAGCCCGCCAGTGCCCGGCCCCTGGTACCCCTGCTCCTGCCCCACTGTCACCTGCCCGAGCTAGGCAGCACCCCTGGCTGAGGGGCTGAAGCCAGCGCAGGGGCTCCACCAGCGCTCCCTCCCTGCTCAGCACCGCACCAGCTCAGGCAGAGGGTGCCCAGCACAGTGAGGTACCAAACGTGGGTGAGTTTACACCAGCCAGGAATAACCCCCTGCCTGTTGACTCCTTCAGGCTGACACGGGATGTACGCTGCTGTTTTCCGCTGTGATCAGCATGGAGGTGCTGGTGTCCGGTCCTCTGGTCTGGCCCCCTTCTCCCTGGCAGAAGCTGCTGTTGCACAGAGTAGTATACATGGTACCCAGTGCCCCAAATGCAAAGCTCTTGTGGGTCACTTCACCCTGTCAGGATGATGAGGTTGGTCCCACAAGGGCGGAACCCCATCCTGCCATTCCAGAGCTCTCCTGAGCCACCAGACTCTTTGTTCCCTAAGTAACTGTTTATAAACTCCCAGAGAGGTCCAATTTCACTGCTCCCACACAAGAACAGGCAAAAGGGGCTGCAGAGAGCACTGCTTTTCAGCGGCCTTTTCCATTGTTCTTTACATCTGCACTGAGTTCCTGGGTGTTGCACGAGAGGAAACATCATCCCCACCCTGCTGCCAGGGAGCCTGCAGCATCCTTGTTTGCGCTGGGCTGCCACTTTTTGCCTGTCTCATTCTATTATCATCCTTCTTCCCAAGTAACAAGACAAGTAGTTTTCTGCAGCTGAACAAGCTTTCTAAGCTGAGAACGCAGGGGCAGCGACTTAACGTTTAAGTGGTGCTGTGCGCAGTCCTTTGGCGTTAGCATGAGCAACCAAGCAGAAGGCCGGGCTGTAAGGGTGTGAGAGGGAAGGAAGCATGTCAAGTGGAGGGAGCCAGAGGGCTGGGGATGAAGCAACAGTCTGCATCCATATCCCGCAACAATGTTGTGGTTTTCCTGGGTCAACCTGCTTTTAGCCCACCACAAGCCAAATGGGCTAGACTAAGCATCCCCAAACTGGCAGAGAAATTTAATTCTTGCATCTTCTTTGAGCCTTCCCTTCTCACAGACGATATCACTGCTGCCGACGGCTGCTCCTTCTGCCCTTGTTGAGGACAGAAATCACTGCTGCCGTGTGGGGCGGCCCCTCCTCGCTCCTGTCCCCTCCCTCAGAGAGTGCATGCCGCAGGGACGGAGCTGCTCAGGCACCCGGGAAGGAGGATCCCCGGGAACTGGATGGACACCTTGCCTTGCTGCCAACGTTTACCCAGCCTGCTGCCAGCTCTGCCCATGCCTTGTCCTCCCACAGCTTCAAACCCTGCCTTCCCGACTCCTAAACGGGTGACTCCTCACTCCAGGCCCACCACGACCCAGTGCCGAGTCGTGCTCCTGGCCCGGGGGCCTGTGCAGGGCAGGCGGCCAGCCCTGCCCTGGTCCAGGTTGCCAGCGCCCAATGCAGCGTGCCCCTGCCCCCGTGCAGCGGCGCTGGGCAGTTCAGCACTCCACGCAGGTTCAGAGCAACCTGCAGGGCCAGGCAGGACGGCGGCTGCCTCCATCTCTGCCCGCGGATCCATTTGAGTGGCGGCAGGACAGGGCTTCAAGCCGGCGTCGCCGCGCAGCGCTGCGGCTCCCTCCCCGCTGCCAGTGGCACGGCAGAGCCCGGGCCGGGCGGCTCGCACCGGGACCGGGACCGCGGCCGCTCCTCGTCGCCGCCGGCGGGGCTCGCTCCGCGCGCGGGCAGAG
>VXAA01005126.1:56261-78421 GCA_013399115.1 Anseranas semipalmata
GGGACGGGGGCTCGTGTCTGCCCCTGCTGAGGTTGGCGAGCCCGTCGGCGTCGCCGCAACCCCGCAGCGGCCGCGGGCGCTTCGCACGGGCGAGGCTTTGCGCCGGCGGTTCAGCCCCCGCCCGCCCGCGTCTGGGGAGGTTCCCTCGTCGTCCTCCTGAAGGGCCGAGCAGGGCCGGGGTGAGGCCGGCTCCCTGGCAGGGCAGCCCGTGCCCCAGCGCCGTGCGGCGCCCTCTCGTGGGGCTGCTGGAGCCCCCAGACCCGCATCCACCCTGCCGGGGCAAACACCCCAGCCCTGTCCCTACAGGGCACCCGGCACCGGAGCCACAAGGGTAACAGGTTTCCCATGCCGTCAGAGGAAACACCCGCCAGTGAGAAGGGGCCTCCGAAATACGAGTCAGTCGCAAGCCCGCAGAATGGCATGGTTGCCCTCCCTGATGCTGCAGCCTTGCTCAGGGTGCCTCAGAGCCCTTCTGCCATCAGGTTTTCTCTCCGGTTCTGAGAGGGCAGCCCCTGTCCTCCTCCGTCTTGTCTGTCTCAACTCAGATAAGTGTGAGTGTGTCTGTGATCTCTAATAATTTGCAGAGAACAGTGAGTGCATCTCCAGCAGGAGATGGTGAGATTTTAATTTCAGTAAAGGCTTTTGTGGGCAGTTCAGCGGTGCTTAGAGAGGCAGCGAGCGCTGTGTGGGCTCATCCCTGCCCGTGGCCCGCACTCCATGCTGTGGGCAGTGTGCTGGCTGCTGCCCGCAATGCCTGGCCCAGCGTGCTGGCGTTTATTTGCCATGTGTTGTGACAACTGCTGCAGGAGCTCTGGGCTGCTCTCAGGCAGGGCTGGGTGCTTGTGGGGGTATCAGCCTTGGGAGGCAGCGGAGGCTTCGTCAGACCCCAGGTGCCTGTGAGCTCGCAGCAGGGGAAGGATGCCCAGCACAGGCAGAGCGTTGGAGCATCGTAGCTGGTTGCGGGAGGCAGCCCATGGGGCTGTGCACCCAGCTCTGCTCCCTTCCACTGTCCCGCACTTGCCCCTCTGTCTCGGCAGTGGTTTCTAGCAGAGATGTTCCCTGTCCCCAAGCAGAGCAGTGCTTATTGGCTTCCAAACGGGCTGCGAGGCACTGTGATGTGATGCTCACTCCTGGCTCTTCTGGAATCCCTGTGTTTGTCTCCTTGCTGGCCAGACATGAGTCATGCCTGTGGTGTCAGGACGCTGGTTTCTGACTGTGAGCGGGTCAGAACTGCTCTGTGCATCACTGGGGTGCTGGGCTGCTGCTCCAGCCATCAGCGCTGGCACTGGGGTCCATGCTGGGGAGGCAGTGCAGGCATTGCATGGGGAGGGCTGTCAGCAGATGCAGGCAGCTCCACTGCCGTGTTGTACTTGGTCAAGGCGAGCCCTGCAGCCAGAGGTGTTCCTTTTGCAATGGTACCACTGGCAGGTGACCGGAGAGCCAGCACAGGTGCAGGTGGAGCGCTCTGAAGCCATTTCCATGTCCTAAGGGAACTGCAGCAAGCCCAGTTCCTCCTACCCTTCACCTGCTGTTGCTCCTCAGCAGGTCTGTCCCACCCCCCAGATGTCAGATGCTGTCACCTGTCCTGCGTTGCCTAAAAGCAATTAGGAGCAATTCTGCGATACACGCAAACAAGGACAGGAGCAGCAGTGTTTTGTCTAAAGGGCACCGGAGTAGCAGGATGGGCAATGCAGCAGGACACGGGTCCTGCCTGAGCCCCTCGCTCAGAGGGGAGCTGCGTGTGCTCAGCGCCTGGCTGGGAAACGGCCCCCTCAATCCCGCGTTGGGGTCCCCCACGCACTCCTGGGCCCTGCAAGCTCTCTGGGCTCTGCCACTTCCCCATGCGTGGTCGCTGCAGTGGGGTGTGAGGAGCCTGGGGCTGGGAGCCTCGCCGGCAGCGCGGGACCAAATGTCGCGGCACCGAACCTCGCGGCACTGCTCCTGCAGAAGTGGCGGCAGTGATGGGAGTGTGGCTGGGTGCTGCCAGGGCCTGGCTTTGCATCTAGATCAATAGAAAGATCATGCTGGAGCAGCGGAGCCTCCAAATTACTTCAGATAAAACAATTAAATGACACTTCCCTGGTTTTATTACTTTTTTTTTTTAAGCTCACAAATGTGCCAAAACTTAAGCGCAGAGACTGCTAACGTATAAAGTGTGGAATTGATTTTACTTCTTGCACGTGGAGCAATTAAATGTGGAGCAGGTCTAACCCGCAGCGCGATGAGCTCCTGTCACTCTGCCAAGAGACTGAGGAGCCAGGAGCAGGGTCCTGTCGGCGGCCGTGTCCTGGGGAAGGGCAGAGCTGACACCATCGGGCCCCGGCTGCGAGGGGCTGCCCAGCTGGGACCAGGACAGGGGCAGGGGGCGGCTGCTCCTGCTGGCTAGGGAGAGGGGATGCTCCATGCTCAGGGCGTGCTGGAGTCTGCGGGCAGCCAGAGCATAGGCTGCACGGAAGGGCAAAGGCTCCCCTCTCGTGAGCAGAGACATCGCCCGCAGGAGCCCCTGGCCCCTGCAATGCCTGAGCACTGTCCTTCCCATTTTGTGCTCCAGTGGGGAGCCGGGCGGAGGGAGCAAGCAGGTCTTTGATGCAGGTGAGATCAGTGAGCGAGCTGAACCCCTTTGATGCACCAAAACCATCAGCGTCTGTTTTTCTGTGTTTTCCCCTGACCCTGATGTGGAAGCAGCAGAACCAGTGATGGGAGATCTGATCCTGCTGTCCTTGCTGGCTCCGAATGTTGTGCTTACTCACAGCTGTTGTTTTCGTGGTGCCTCCAGTAGTACCTCCTGTCTTCTCCCAGGGCAGCCTTGGCTCCTTCCTCCTGGGAGACTGCGCCCTTCAAGCGGGCCCTGAGCCGGATCCCTCTGCTCTCCCCCACGCGAGACCACACAACTCAGGAGCTGCCTCCTTAATGACAGCAGACCAAAAACACCCATGCTGTTCCCAATTCCCATCAGCCTCTCTAATCCACCTCATTAGCCAGAGATACACTACAGGAAAGGTATTTTTAGCAAGATCTGTTTTAAGACAACTGAAACCAAACAGCCAGCTACTGGGGAATATCGATTCATTACCAATCCCGGACTAAATGTTCGATACTGAGCTTTTCCTGCTGCAGGTAGTGTGCCAATAACCTTCAATATTTTCCAGAACACAGGGAAGACAGTGCCGTTTAATTTGCAGTTAAATTTGAGCAGCAACTCTGGGTGCAGTTTTCCTCTCCAGGATTCCTAAGTAACTCTGTGAGAAGCTCTAGTGTTATTTTCGTGGAGAGGGGTTTCTTCTAGCAGGTGGGGCTGCTCCTGCACAGCCAGCACCGCTGCATCGCTGTCCTCAGGGAGCTGAGACGAAAGGCGTTGGCATTGTGGGCAGCCCTGGGTGGCTCCATCTGGGATCCACCCGTGTGAATCCTGTCCCAAGGACAGCACCAGACCAGAGCTGATGTCAGCCCCTGCCCTGCCTGGCTGAGCCTGGGCTTTCCCACACGCTGCAGGCGCCCTGCGGCAGGGCCGGGATGGCTCCTGGGTGCTGCTGGGGCGCTGGCAGCACAGTGAGCGCTGCCAGCCTCCCAGCTGCGGCGTTTGTGGCTGCCCGAGGGGAACAGACCCCCGGGCAGGGAGGAAAATTGCTGCATCCTCTGTGCCTGCAGGAGGGAGCATGCAAACCCTGGCTCCTGCATTCCGCCTCGCTAATTGCTCTCAGCTAATGGCCAGGTTGGCTCACACACAAATGGGAGCCCATTAGGTTTTGCCCAACGACACTGACTGTTTTGTGGGCTTGACTGACAGTACATTTTGCTAAAGTTAATTAGCAAGAAGAGAGGAAGGCAGCAAGCTTCAAGGATGCTTTGAAGTTTCCTTGACTTCAGAGAGTGCCCGGGCTCAGAGGAATGGGTGCGCAACTCTGGCAGAGGCTGTTGTGCCTGCGGAGCTGCCCTGCAGGCAGTGCCAGCCCGGGGCAGTGGTCCTGCCCTGCGCTGCGTGGGGAGGAGAGCCCGGGGTGGGCCAGGCGCAGAGGGGAGCCCAGGAGCAACCAGAGCCTGGAGAACTTCCCTGGCCAGGGCACTGGGAGAACGCAGGGAGGTAAATCCTCGTAGGGTGCCAAGCCTTCAATGTTAATGATGTGTGTTCTCATTCTGTCTTCCATGACCTTGTTTGTAAACACTGCAATTTGTTCTAACCTTCGCTTCAGTAGCATGAAATCCCACTCAGAACCTGGCACGGCCATGGGCATGGATGCTTCATGGAGCTGACGAGCGAAGGATGCTGGTCTGTGGTGACCTTGGATGTCCATCGCAGGGCCGGACGCAGCCTGTGGTGCCGGCCCCGCGGTGCCAGGTGGAGGGACCCCAGCTCCGCGGGAGAGAGCCGGCTCTGGGGCGGGCAGTGCTCAGGGACCCTGGCAAACAGCAGCCGGTGGTGCAGCCCAGGCGGCCCCCAGGCACGCGGCCGCGGCAGGGGTGTGTTAGGTGCGGCTGCAGTCAGCGCTGGCGTGTGTGGAGTCGCTGGTTTGTTTCTTGGTGCCAGCACGCTGCCCTGTCCCTTTGTGCACTCACGAGCACTGGAATATCACCAAGTGTGCAACGTGTGTCTGACTTGAGCTTTCAATTAGGGAATCATTGCAGCAGCTGTGGCATATTATGTGATTTTTAATGAATATTAATTTTTGAAGTTTCACCTATGGAAACAGTTGCTGTGAAAATGGCAGAGGGGGCGACCCCAACCTTTCTCCATGCACTGCAGCCTCCCCCGGAGGCTGGGTTTGAGTGGGGCTGGGATGTGCTCGCCTGCAGGTTGTTCCCTGCCTGGCCCAGTGGCTCCTGGGCGCTGGGAGTTAGTGGTGGATGGTTGTTTAGAGAGATGGGAGTTACACATAGGCTTGCATGTGTGAAGGGCATCGGCAGTGTGCCCTTTGGAAAAGATTTTGTTGACTTAAAGGACACAGCAAATCTCTGGAGCATTTGAATGATTAAAAATGAATCAGCAACAAAGTTAATTACTGTGTTCACACTGCTTTTATGCATTGAAATGTCCCTCATTATCTGTCTGTGAGCACTGGTGTAAATTCTTTGAACATAAACATTTATTAAAGGGAGCTGATCCATCATTAAAACTCAGGACTACCTCAGTGCGGGGCCCAGCTGCTCTCGCAGTGGTGGCAGTGGGGACACGGGGCTGGGTCAGGCTTTCCCTGGGTCACCCCTTAGGGCAATATTTTCCCAGTGTGGACAACGGTATGATCCCCAAATCGTGCAAGCTTTAGGAGGACGCAGCTGAGTCCATCCTGCTCAGCTGAGGCAGCGGCCGGGGCCCCGCTCCCAGGGCCAGCTCCCTCCCTGGCCCTTGCAGCGCTGCCGTCCTCAGCAGGGGACGCTGCTGCAGGGGGCACCCGGGGGACCTGGGGACCGGGGCTGCTGCTCTTTACCCTGTGAGCTCCTGACAGTGCTCTGTAACTGCGTGACCACCAGCTGTTCACGTGTCACGTGTATTGCTGTGTCCTAAAAGTCTGATGCAATGTCACTCCACCGGCAAGAGCTATTTTATTTTCCTCACACCTCAGTTTCTTGCATGCTTGACCCAGTTTTGCTTAAACCTTCGTGGAGCTTTGCTTGAGCTTCTGTCTGCAGACAGCGTCCACAGTTCTGCTGAGCCCGGCAGCGCTGGGCCTGCACACAGCTGTGGCATGGCGTGGCACGGCACGGCACGGCCCCTCTGCAGTGGGCAGAGAGCTCAGGGCTGGATGGGGCCGTGCGCCTGCTGCAGGCAGACTCGGAGCAGCAGCCACGCTCACTTGGGTGCCAGTGGGCGCCTTGCCCGTGCCTTCCCCTCGTGCTGCCGGGCGCGACGAGCAGCCCTCCTGCTGCCCGCAGCCCCGCGGCCAAGGGCGCAGGGAGCACGGTCGTGGCAGGGGACAGGACCTGCGCTGGGTCAGGGTGAAGCCATCCTGCAGAACAGTCTCCTGCCTGGTCTGCTCTTGAAAGGGTTTTTGTGCTCATCTCTGACACCTGGGGCTGCAGCCGGAGCCACGCTCGCGACCGTCCCTTCTCCCCAGCTCCTCGGTGCCGCAGCGCCACGTGGGGAGGTGGCTGGCCCCTGCTGCCGTGTCCCCTCTGCGTGTCCCCAGCCGTTGCCTTTGCTCTAACGCAGGGCTCCCCAGATGGGGTCCCCACCCCCCAGCCGTGGTGGCAGCGCCTGCACCACGGCCAAGCTCAGCGCCGGGGCAGTGGGGACAGGGCTCCATGCGTCACCGGCATCTGCCCAGCCACCCCGTGAGCCCCAGCTAGGCCAGCTGCATGGGAGCGGGTCCGAGGGGGGCCAGCGGGTGCTGGTTGGTGCTGCGGGATTTCGGCTGCTGGCCCGGCTGGGCTCCCCTCTCGCCCTGTGCCCAGGCAGCATCTCCCAGCCGCAGGCGCTGAGCCCATGACATCAGGTGGACGAGGGAAAGCACACAGCCCTCATCACAAGAGCCAGCACTTGGGATTTTTCTGCCAAATTAAACAGTTTGTTTTTATGCCGACGAGTGGATGAAGTCCAGGATTACACACACTTCAGTCTGCAGCCTCTGAGGAGAGCCCTGGATGCGCCCGCCAAATCCTCTGCACACAGCGAGCGGCAACAGGCAAATATTTACCCGGGAGCTGGCAGCGCTCTCCTTTGTGCTGCGCAAGCTGGAGGCAGACCGGTGCTGTAACGGGATTATCGAGTGCGCGCTCTCCCCCACGCATGCTTATCTGCAATATCTCAATCATCTGATGAATTTTTGTACAAATTTATCCCTGGGAGAGTGTTTCACGCATGTTCAACATCAAAGCAATGTAGCCAGCAAGGGAGCGTATGTTTCTTTAATGTGGGAGTGTTGTAGGGGCCGCAGGGTGCCCACAGGCAGATTATGAGAAAATTAATAATTCAGGTCTAGGAAAGGTGCTGGTGAGAAGTTAACTCCTTCAGGGCAGGTGCTGCCTTCGCAGCAGCGTGGACAGGGCCAAGCCACTGAACTGGAGCTGGGCTCTCCGCAGCTGCCTCCCCAGGGGGGATGCGCTGGCTCCTGGGTGCTGTGGGGACAGACGCTAGGGTGGCCCCAGCAGGGGATGGACAGTGGCTTCCTCTGTCTCGGTGCTGTCCTGCTGCTTGGAGCCTGGGAAGCATCCGCCTGTGGCTCCTGCTATCCCACCCGAGCAGGCTCGTCTGCTTGCTCCAGTAACGTGGGCAAATGCAACCTCTGAATGTGCAGGTTGGAAGAGAGCATTAATGCTCATATGAAATGGCACTAAGGGCTTTAAGAATTTAGTAACTACAATAAAAGTAATCTCTAATTCAAGAGGAATTAATGCTGTATCTCCAGCCAGATTAATGCCTTGAGCGGGGGATTTGGCCGGTGCTGGGGAAGCCCAGCGGGTTTGCTGCGTGTCCCTGGGCCGCATCCTGGGCTCGGAGAGAGGCATCAGGGCCAGGGCAGCTGCTCCGTGGGAGCAGACGGCTGGGGGGCATGGCAGGGCGGGGGCACCCCCCCTCTCCCCAGTGCAGCAGCGGCCGGGCTGTCCACGCAGGGCAGCCCACTGTGCTGCAGGGAAAGGGCTGTCGGCCTGCCCGCGTTGTTGGCTGAGCAGAACGTGGCTGTAGGGAGGCAACGTGCTGGGGAGGGCTGGGGGGAGCCGGGGGAGCCGTGGTGCGAGGGTGCCTGAACGGGCACCGCCGAGCACGTGTCCGTATCCTGCGACTGATGGGCGAGGAGAGCTGTGATGCCCCTGATAATTAAATACCTCTGGTGGTCAGAGCACTAGCCTTTTTGGCAAGCACAATGAAAAGCAAATGAAGTGGAAAGCCCGCAGCTGCTGAAAGGAGTGTGCTGGGGATGACAAGGGAGCTGCAACCCAGCGTTGTTGCTGGTAAATGCCTCTGACACCTTCTCCTCGGAGGGGACCCCACCAGCTGCTCCACGGGCCCCAGGACATGTCTCGGGTCCCAGAGCTGGTCCCTGGTGCAGGCGATGGGAGAGGCTGTTCCGCAGCCCACGCTGTTTCTGCGAGGCCAGAGTGGAGTTCGCTCCACTACATCCCTAATGATTTCCGTGCAGAGCTGTCCTGGAGTTCTCTCAGCATCAGCTTTTTTAACCTCCTCCATTTCTGCTGCGTCGCAGATTCCCTTCACCAGGACAAAGTGCGGACGGCTTGTGCACACACTGCCAGATGGAGAAAGCTCCAGTGTGTTTTCTCCAGCCTGGCAGTACCGATCGGATGAGTGCAGGGAGAGGCTGGTGTGACACGAGCGTGGGCAGTGCTGTCACACAGCAGGGGAAGCTGGGGCCCTTGGTGGGGAGGTCTGAGGCAGAGGACGGCAGTACTGAAACCACCGCCTGTCCATCCCGGGGCAGGCGCTCCACCGACACGAGGCCGCCTTGTTCCCGCAGTTTTGTCTGTGGGACTGGCACATCTCTTTGGCCAGGACTGCTGAGCCCAGCAGCGCAGCCCTGGGGTTTTGCTGGGGCTCGAGAGCGAGCAGAGCCCAGTTTGTTGTCTTCAGCAGCGGGCCAGCGCTGTGGTCCGTCAGCAGCGGTGGCAGAGGTCTGCGTCTGTCTGCGTGGCTGCGGGACCAGCTGCCTGGCAGGGTCGTGGCGGTGGCTGCGCCTCCCCTCCCTGCGGCACCGTCCTCCACCCTGGTCGGGGCCATGCAGGAGAGGCAGCAGCAACCCCAGAGCCAGCGGGGGTTTGTGTCTCGTCTCTGCCCGTCCTGCACTGAGCCCTTCTTTTCGGTGTCACCGGTACGTCACGGTGCTGGCACTGGCTCTGACACCGCCTGGTAGCGGCTCATCCGGCCAGCGCGGGGCAGCCGGTACTGCGTCCCGCTGGGGGTTTCAGCCAAGGGGCGCACGGCCAGGAAGGGGCCCCAGCGCCCGCGGGAGCTGTTCCTGCTGCGCCCACAGTGCGCTGCGCTGCGGGCCAGGTGCTGAAAGCCTTCAAACCTGAACATGCAAGCCGTAGGCTTAAAACTATGTGACATGCTATTTGTATGCAAATAACTTTGTGAATGCAAAGTCCAAAAATATCATTTTAAAGTCAACTGTAATTAAGTTTGCAATGCATTTCCCAGCTCTTGCAGCTCTGGGGATCCCGCCGTTAACATAAAGATGAATGTGTGAATGACATTTCTCCCCCTTGCATGGTTCCACTGGTGATTTATTTATCTATTCGGGCTGTGTTTTGTTGTATCAGCAGTCTCTGTTGTTCAGGAGCAGCAAACACTGGGAGTCCATTTAAAAAAAATAAAACAACTCTTGTCTCATTTCTGTAATTTATTTTGCAGAGATTTTGTGTTTTTCATAATTGATTAGAACCTGTAATTTCATTTTTTAAATACATGGACCTAATAGCTCACATAATGAAAGTCTAACAAGCCTGAAGATGAGCCATTAATGAAACAGCAGTTTTATGATTCTCCACCAATATATTGTAATAGTGATTCGCTTATAAAGCTGTCCTGCACTGATTTATGATGAAACTTGTTTGTGATGTGGAGATACCAGCAGTGGTGCCAGGCACTAAATTAGCATTTCCTGACAGTCATTAAACAATGGGAATCATAATCTGGATTTATGGGGTTTGGAGCAGAGCAGTGGGAAAGGCCAATTAAGCCACGTCTGTGCTCAGGTACCTATGTAAAACATCCCTATTAATTTATGCTAGCTAATTAGTTCTCTTTCAAGTGAGAAAACTGGTCAGGAGCGAGTGGTGGCTGCGAGGCCAGCAGGACGGTGACCAGGCAGGTGCCACCCCCCCACCGCCGCTGCCGTGTCTCCTCCCAGCTCGGTCTTCCATCAGGGTTCTCTCTGCAGACCAAACCCAAAGCTGGTGGCTGTGGACCTTGTTCTAGGGGCCCTGCAGGGACCGCTTGGAATTCCGAGGGCCGAAGGATGCTTCCCTGGAGGTCTCTGGTTGGAGACGGCTGCAGTTTTCCAAAACAGCTGTGCTGCAGCAGGCCAGGAAGGAGGCATGGCCGTGGAGTTTGTGCAGGGTTATCCCATGAATAAATCAGTGCCTTGCTCTCCAGCTGAATTGCTGCAGACAGGGTTGCTGATGTTTGCTTTCCATGACTGCTTCTGTCCTAAGGCTTCACTAGGCTAGCCCAGACATCAATAGATCCAAGTCTATTAAGATGACTGTGTACCAGCTCTTCCTCTGCCCCGCTCCCTGGCTTCCCTTGTGGAGGGGACGCAGCCCTGCCAGGCTGCAGGCATTCCCCTGCAGTCACATGAGCTTTGCCTGTCCTCTTGGAAGAGCCCTGGGAGCCCGAGCCCCCCTGCACGCCAGCAGTTGCAGCAGGGGGCTTGGGCTGGCAGCGCCCTGCAGGCACGCAGGGCTCGTGGGCAGGGGCTGTGCTTGGGGGCTCGGGCGGCCACGGGATGCTCTGAGCGGGGCACACGCAGATGCGGAGTGTTAAACACACGGACTCTGTTTCAAACAAACCCTTCCTGGAGGCACATTTCACAGCTCACCATAAAACTCTCCCCAGGCAGCGCCTGCTTGTGCCGTATAGCTTGTGTTCTGCTGCACAATTAAATTGTAGTTGGCGAGCCACTAACTTCCACTGCAAAGTGGAAAAAGTAACAGATGCTTTTGAGCAATAAACACAGTTGAAATATAAGGTGCCTGTGAGCACAGGAGGCCCTGGGTGCCTATGGCACACGCTCCCCTGTGCATGCCCTGGGTGCTGGTCATCACTGCAGCCATCTGCTTTCGGCACAGTTGTCCCCTTGCTCCTTCCAAAGCCCTGCAGCAGATGTGGAGGAGAGAGGCGATGCCCCCACTCCTGGCCCCACTGAGGATGCGTTAGAGATGCTCTGGGGCATTTCCTGAGCCTGCTGACTGAGCACCTGGAGCTGGCAGGGGAGCAGGCTGCAGGTGCTTGGGCAGGGCAGCAGATGCAGGGCAGAGGACAGCTGGCAGCACGCTCTGCAGGGGCGGGAGGCACCACGAGCCAGGCTGAGCGCCTGGAAGCTGGGTGAACCTGCCCCAGACAGGCCCAAGCTGTGAAGCTCTGGTCGAGCAGGGCGAGGGATTCAGTTCTTGATTGCAGCAGCAGAAACAACCAGAAGGGAAGAGTGTAGCCTGGCTCGCACGCAGGGCTGCTCTGCTCATAGCCCCCCTTGCCCATCCCCCAGCTCATAGCGGCGTGCCGCCTGCTAACTGAAGGGATGCCGAGTCAGTATTTATGGTGTCCCAGTCCTCCTCCCCCAGTCAGATTTGGGGTCCCACTCTTCTCGCTCCCTGGCAGTGCATCTGATGGCAAGTCCCCCGCATGCCCAGCGCTGTCATGGTGGCAGCAAAGCCCCGGGTTGCTGGTGCCAGTCCCGGTGCAGGCACCCTGCCCTTCCTGCTGCGCTCTAAATCTGGCTGTGATGGATCTAATAGTTTACTCTGGTAACACAAGGCCAACTTATAAATCTTTCCATCCCGTTAGTTTTTATTTGATTTGGATGTTCAAATGTCAAAGCAAGTGATTTAATGAGTGCTAAGCTGGGCTGCCAGCCCCTTGCGGCCAGGTCCCGCTGGAGGTGCAGCGCCCCGGGGCCACCCGCAGCGCTCCGGTGCTGCCACCTGGCCAGCAGGCTCCTGCGCCCCAGCCCCGCAGCTCTGCCTTCACACGCAGTGATGGGGCACAAGGGCCGCATGCGGGCAGCACTGATTGCCAGGCTGAAGGGACACAGAGGAGGGGCGGCTGTGTCCCCACAGGGGCTGGAGCCAGCGTGGCTCTGGCTGGCACCCAGTGCTTGCCTGTGGTGCCTGCGGCTCAGGGAGTGTGGGAGCCTGGCTGCATTTTAATGCGATCAGGGAGGGGAGAAGCCAGGTAATTGCAGTAATTCCGGAAGGAGCCGCTGCAATTTCTTGTGCAAATGGCAACCAGTGTAGTAATATGTGACAAAAGACTGAGCGAAGGCTCCAAGAGGGGCTATCTCCTGGTTAATGTGCCCATGGCAGCGATCAGGGCGGATGGCAGGACCTGCTTGGCTTCACGGCTGCAGAATGAATTCATGCACTTTCCTTAAACTGCTCATGAATTTACCACTTGCGGAGACGGAGCAGCCCCAGCTGCCGCATGGCACCCGCTCCCTGGCAGCCCGGCACTGCCCTTCTGCTCCATCCCGCCTGGCTCCAGACCCCTGGGAGCTGAGCGTCTCCTCTGGCTGGAGCACGCGGGGCCACTGGTGCCACCCCCTGCCCTCTCCCGTGGTGCTGGGATGGGACCTGGGGGACATGGCCAGGGCAGACCCCTGCAGCACTGGGGGAGCTGTGTCCTGTCCTGCCCGTCCGGCCTGTCCTGCCGGGACAGGACACCCTGCCAGCCTCATGCTGCACACACCTCCCAGTGCAGCCACGTGGGCTGTGTGTGGCCCATCTCCTTCCTCACCTTTCCTTCCTCACCCGTCTTCTTCTTTGCTTGCAGGAGCCTGATGCCACGAACGCTCGACAGCCAGATCACGGTGGAGAAGACCCCTAGCTACTTTGTCACCAAGGAAGCGCCACGGCGGATCTTCAACATGTCGCGGGACACGAAGCTGATCGTGGTGGTGAGGAACCCGGTCACCCGCGCCATCTCGGACTACACACAGACGCTCTCCAAGAAGCCAGACATCCCCACCTTCGAGGGGCTGTCCTTCCGCAACCGCAGCCTGGGGCTGGTGGACACCTCCTGGAACGCCATCCGCATCGGGATGTACGCCGTGCACCTGGAGAGCTGGCTCCAGTACTTCCCCCTCTCCCAGATCCACTTTGTCAGTGGGGAGAAGCTGATCACAGATCCGGCTGGGGAGATGGGCAAAGTCCAGGACTTCCTGGGCATCAAACGGGTTATCACGGACAAGCACTTCTACTTCAACAAGACAAAAGGCTTTCCTTGCCTGAAAAAAACAGAGGGCAGCAGCTCACCACGCTGCCTGGGCAAGTCCAAAGGGAGGACTCATGTGCAGATTGACCCTGAGGTGATAGAGCAGCTTCGGGACTTCTACAGACCTTACAATATCAAATTCTATGAAACAGTCGGGCAGGACTTCAGGTGGGAATAAGCACCCAGGAGCAGAGCCGCGGTGACATGACGCTGCAGTCTTCCATGAAGGTGGCCGGGGCCGGATCCAGGATCCGCGGCCAGCCCGTCCTTCCTGGAAACCATGAGCACAGGCAGGAGAGCGGCTTCCACAGCCCTCGGGAGGCCAGGATGCTGCAGGGCGAGCTGAGCGGGGGGAGACACAGAGGCCCGTCGCAGCCACCGCAGGATGAGTGCCGGCAGGCGCAGCCTGTCCCAGCGGGTCAGCGGTGCGGTGGCTCGCGCCGCGGGGTCCTGCTCACTTGTATGGCCATGCGGTCCCGGGCCGTGGTGATGGCCCCACCTTGCTGCCTGTGCACAGGCTACTCCAGGGTGCGTCCCTCCTCGGCGTCCCAGCATGAAGCGGGCTCCCAGATAGCCCCAGCCATGGGCAGTGGAGGACGCATTACTGTCCCTGTGGGGACAGGGCAGGCAGGGCTCCAGCTGCTCAACTTTGCCTTCCATCACTGCAGCGCAGCGTGCAGCCATGAGGATGGTGAGATGTATCTGCTTGAAAAAAAAATGTCTTTGAAAAATGTTGTACCAATATTTTGTCCTGTGAATAAAGCACAGAATCCTGCTGTTACGGGTACTTTAGTGGCACTAGTGTCCTTGTTCAGCATGTGATCTCTTGTGTAAATAAAAGTGGCTACCACTGGTCCTTATGCATGGGCTTTTCTTAGGGCAAGCCAGGCTGGGGGCTGGGGCAGCCCCACGCTGCCCTGCTCCCCTTGCTGTGCTGCTGGGGCTGACAGAGCAGCGGGCAGGGGGCTGGGGCAGGGACCCCATGGACAGGACCAGAGGGAAGGACAGAGGCTCAGCCCTGCACAGTGAGGAGGGGACCTGGCTGCATTGCTCAGGAGCGCCAGAGACCCCAGGGTCAGTAACTGCTCCTGGCAGGCGCTGGGAGCGGCGCTGTGTTACATGCAAGAGACAGTAATTTATGGCTGAAATTAATGGGCTGTTCTATAGGAGCCCACAATTACACTTAAATGTCAAGTGCAGCACACCTTGCTAGATGGCCCCCGGCCTGAACTCTGCTTTCACCGGTCACTGTCACCTTTGATCCCCCCCTGCTGCAGCCGTCCCTGGTGGAGGTGCTGCTCTGCGGCCGGGCTCTGCAGGCTGACACAGGCAGCCCCAGCAGCCGCTCCCGGCAGCAGCAGCCCCCGCAGCAGGGCCTCAGGGATGACACCGTGTGCTTCGCCCGGGCACGGTGCGATGGTGCTGAGCGGGCTGGGAGCAGCCAGCCCTGTGCCCCTACAGTCACGTCTGCAGCGCCCAGCCCAGTCGCTGGTCCCAAACACAGCCAAACCCCGCTGCACCGCAGCGTCCAGAAAGCACGGGCAGGTGCCCCTCAGCATCCTGCACAGAGCACAGAGTGATGGGCCGCATCCTCGGGTGCTGGAGATGGGCACATTGCAGCAAGTCCAGCACCCTGGGGGAGCCAGGGGCCAAACTGCTCCCGCAGGGCTCAGCCATGGGGACCAGCCGCCAGTGCCCTGGTTCAGTCACTGCGCTGAGCACCGCACTGGCACAGCCGGGCAGTGTGGGGTCCCATCCTGCCAGGGCAGAGCCCACTCTGTGGTTGCACACACGTAGCCCCATCCCATCCTGCAGCAATCCATCTTACCATCCTGTTAGCAGGCACTGTAATGAGCACCACCGTTCATGAATATCAATAACTGCTCTTGTCTGAGTGGTGTTATTTGCCTTTCCAAGTGCTGGACTGTTTGAATCATCTATTGATTTTCGTAGTAAATCTCAGGCATTTCTGTCAAAGGTTGCAATTTACCACTAGCATCTAAATCTCAGCGAGAGCCTATGCCTTCAGCCTCTCCCGCCTGACTGCACGAGCAGACCTACGTGCCATTTTGCAGGCAGTGGTCGGCTCTCCCTGGGGCCGGGAGCAGCCTGGACGGGCCGAGCGTCTCCCAACCGTTTGGCAGAGCAGCGCAGGTGCTGCAGCGGGGCTGGTGCTTGGGGTGCCGGCCGTTAGCCCCTGGCGTGCCCGGTGGCTGAACAGCGCAGGGTGCAGCAGGGTGGGGACAAAAAGCCCCTTCCTGGGCCCTGCCTGCCTGCTGCGGCGCGGAGCTGTGCGCGGCACGGAGGCGGACAGGCAGGGGTGCAGCACAGCAATGGGCACTCCGAGAGGCCTTACTGGAAGTGATTCCTGTCCAGAGAGCTCTAATAGGAAAAACGTGGAGGTAATTAACAGACATCTCATAGAACCTGCTCTGCAACCCTTCCACTATCATCCAGCAGCAGCTGCAGGAGCCACAGGAACCGAGAGGCCAGCAGCACGGGTCCCAGAGACAGCTGCGGGCAGGCGGCAGCCGAGCAGGGGATTAACAGCTGTCTACAGGAAGATGGGATATTTTCTTATGTGATTTTTCCTTTAAAGGAGAAAAATATTCACAGCAAGACTCACAAATCCCAGGCTCGCAGTAGAAAAGCCATTTCCAATCCACTCCAAGGAGGCAGAAGGTGCTGGGCTAGATTGATCCCCCTGACAATACTGTATTAGTGGGAAATTAAAGCTGGAGGCTGAAGAAACTGCTGCAATATCAAACAATTACTTTACATTTGTCTTTACAAATGGAGGGAGCAGAAATGAGCTTAAATCAAGCATTAGATTTCCAAAGGGTAAGCAAATGAGGGCTCAGGAAGGGCTGCACTGAAAATGCTGATCACATTAGGAGCTCTTAAAACGTGGCTTAAAAAGCGTTCAAGTAGGCAACCTGCATTCAGCAGCAGCAGGGCAGGAGGGTTCGGTAACATTCAGCAACACTGGTTTGGAGATGCTGACACTGAGCAGAGGAGCTGCCAGAGGGCAGCTGCCCCTTCGGCCGGGCTGGCGTCCTCCCACCACCCCACAGCGCTGTGAATGTCTCCAGCCCAGGGATGTGGGTGCCAGAGCCGCCACTCCGGACACGAGAGCCAGCACGGTGCTCTGTCTGCGCCAGCACCGTGAGTCACCGGCTGTCCCTCCCCCAGGGGCCCCAGAACATCGGCAGGTCCCTCCAGCACGACGCAGAGCCATCCAGGCGCAGCGGCGCGATTTCAAGCAGGCCGGATTAGAGGGACTAATCCCCTCCCAGTAGCTAAATCAGCTCAAAGCTCTGGCTTAGCAAGGTCTGTGAGCTCCTTTAAACGCATGCAGGGTTGTGGTCGGGAAGGAGGAGAAGCACTGAAGATACAGCTGGTACTGGTTCCCTGTCCGGCTGTGATGTGCTTGGCAATGGCTAACCCAAGGGACGGACTCCAGCTGGCTGGGGAGCACGGCTCTGGCCGGGCATCACCTTGCTGCGGTGCCTGGCAGTGCTGGGGCCTGCCGGGGGAGAGCTTCGGGGGACACACACCGCATCCATGGCAGCCCTGGCACACTGGTGGGGGGACGCCCCGAGCCGCACCCCGGCTGCTGCGCCTGCGCTGTGTGCCGGGGTTGCCACCCTCCCCTGCAGGGAGCAGAGGGGGCCCGGTGTGGGGCCAGACCCACGTCCCCTGCAGGAGGAGCAGGGATTGCAGGGACGTGCAGCAGGCTCTTCTGTCACGCAGCTGGTGCTGATGGCATCCGCTCGCGAAGCCCTCCGAATGGACTTGGGCAGGAGGGAGACTCACTGGGCAATCAAAGGTAATTGGCTTTGTATAAAGTATTTCCTGTGCTGTACAGCCGTGGTCCTGAGCAGCCTCTGTGCCATTAAACGGCTGTAATAGTTGGGAGGAAAATGCTTCACGAGTGAACTTTATAAGCTAGCATGTAAATTGTAACAACCACTGTATAATTTTTACTGGGCCGGAAGGTATGCATCTTAAGCCCACTATTTCTTGGTTAAGGGTGACAGAGAGTCTCACTACAGCGTACTCTGAAGACTTGATGAAAATGTCTAAAGACAGGCTGACTAGTCAGACCTTTTGTTGACTTGATTAATGTGCGTGCCAAGTTCAAAGTGCTGAATCCAGCTTGCCCGTCGAGGAGGGATTAGATTGCAGTCGTAGATGTCAGCACTAAAGTTCAGCGCGCAGTGAAATAGCACTGCCCCTGCGGCTGCAGCTCGGACCAGCCAGCGCTCCCCTTGGGGCGTCAACATCGCAGGCTGGAGCTGGCCATGAATTATGGGAACCTTCAGCAATCCTGTGCACGGCTCTGGCCAGGGAGAGGTGCTGAGGAAACGGCCCAACCCCAGCCCGTGCCCCACTGCCTGCAACGTGCACATCCTGTGCGAGCCCCGGCATGGTCCTTGCTCCGTTTGCAGAGGTGAGGGGTGCTGGGGAGCTGCAGCCTCAGTGTGCTGGGTGATAAGAGAACCTGCTTGGCACCCAAGTGGCAGCGGGACGCACACCAAGAACAGCTGAGGGGCTCCTCTGGGGCCAGAGCCGTAGGGATTCTGACCACGGGCCTCCCCTCGCAGTGCGGGGACAGCAAGGGAGGGTGCTTGCTCCCTCCACTCTCTGCACAAAACCATCTGTGCTGCTGTTGGGACCCCTCTGCCATGTGCTGCAGGAAGGTGGGGACGTCCTTGGACACGTGGAGGGCAGGACAAGAGGGAAATGCAGGCAAGTCACTGCACAGCAGCTTGGGATGCAGGGCAGTTTGGGAGGAAGGAGGCATCACGCTGCCCAGTGCTGGGGCTAGGTCACTGCGGACAGCTGGCAAAGAAATACTGCAGGACAGGACAGGCTCCCGATGGCAGACACAGATAAATGCCTCCAGCTTCAGCCATGCTTTTCTAACAAGAGCTGCGGGGTCAAGGCAAAGCGCAAGCAGAGCCTGCATGCTGGCTGTGTGGGCACGGAGCAAGCCCACAGCCGCTGTGGGGCCGGGGGGATTCGTGCCCCACCAGCGCAGCCGGCTGCAGGGGCACAGGGTGCTGCTGTGGGTGAGCGTGCAGAGCTCCCGGTGCGGCAGCTCCACGGCCGTTGCGTGCTCTGTGTTGTGATCTGTTCGCTCAGGCTCAAACCCCTGAGAGCAGCTGTTTAATATTTATCAGCTCATAAATACTTAAACATAATGAATGTGACTTAAGTGGTCCCTGATCCTGTTTACGCTGAAGAGCTCTTGAGACACGCTGGGTCAAAGAAAACCTTTCTGGGCCCCAATTTACATCACTGGCAAGTGCTCTGCCCTGCCCACAGGGAGCGGAGCTGCCAGCACATCCTGGGAGCCGCAGCGCCGCTCCTGCCCGGCAGCCACCTCTCATCCCCAGGCAGCCCTGAAAACCCCTGCACTGGGCGCGCCCCAGGAGCCCCAGCCAGATGCTACTTTCCACTGAGCACCTCTGCTAGCCGTGCGCCTCCCCTGCCTTCCCGTGGCAAGACCCTGGCCGAGGCGGGCGGCAGCCGCGGGTGGCAGCCACTCCTCTGCCGGCGTGCGGCTGCCTGGCGGTGCCAGCAGATCAGGCTGGCTCAGCCGCCAGCACCGCACCAGCCAGCTCCAGCTGCGGCTCTGGATGGCATGTTAAATTAAGGCCGAGTGTTTTCAGTTGCACAAGGTGCATCATTCATCTCTCAAACTGAGGTGGGATCACAGCACTGTAAGCACTGAGAAAATTTGGTTAACTTCTTCTTAATTAATATAATTCACTTTTGCTGCTGGCTCCATGTTTATCAGCCACAGTGAGGACCGAGAACCAAGCGAGACCCTTGGAGCTGGGGGTCGTGGGCAACTCTGTGGCTGGGGGAGCCCCAGCCCCGTCCTGACACCTTTGAGTGCACTGCGGTCACAGGCTGCTGCTTCTGGCCTGGGCGGGCAGACTCATGGACGGACCTGCGGTCCCCTGCCTCCCGCCCCGCCTGGGAGCCCCCCTGCAGCTGGCAGCTCCCAAACCCTGCCTGTGCAGGGTGCAGCTGTGCACACAGGGCACCCCCCACTCCCCGACACCGGCCCGAGCTGGAAGCTTCCACCCAGGAGGAGCACAGGCATCTGCCCCGCGGGCTCTCAGAAGCCATCCCTGCCCCCTCCCGGCGGCCCCGCGCTCTCCGTGCACGGGGGCTCAGAGGGTGGGTGCAGAGCGCCCAAAGGCCGGCCCTGTTCTGGCCCCACTGCATGTGGGAATGAGTGATGCCAAGGAGAAACTGATGGCTGCCCATGAGGGTGTCAGCTTGGTTTGCTGTCAGCCTGCCTGCCTGCTTTCCCAACGAGTCACCATCCTACACAACTGATTAACATGTTTAATTTGCTTTGAAAGTTTTCCAAGATCTTCCACAAGCTCTGTTCAGCACTCCAGTGAACAAGAGCATGTGAAAATGAGAGAATCTGATGGTATCAATACTGCACTGAAGTCCAGGCATCACTGCATAATTCATTACCTGACAGCTAATTAATCAGCTGGTCCGATTAGGGTGACTCCTCTGCAGCCGGGGCTCAGGGCATGCAGGGAGCAGGGGCCTGGTGCTTCCCGCAAGCAGGCGGCTGCACCAGGGGTTCGTGGGGCCCAGCGAGGATGTCGGCTGTGACAAGAAGCTGCCGCCAACAGACGGTGGCGGGCACTGTGCGCAGGGACGGCTGTGAACACTCTTGTCAACAGCACTTTAGCGCCAACTGAGAAATCCTGCTCCTTACACCCCTGCAAGGAAACCAATTCCAGCAGCAGCCCCAAAGGCAGTGGCAGGTGGCAGGGCAGGGATCCCTTCACCAGGGCCCTGCAGGCAGCACCTGGCTGCGGGGCCAGTCCCCAGCCCATCCAGCAGAGGCTGGTGGCAGCAGCAGCGCTGGCCCTGGGGGGCTCAGGGACGCTGGCGTGGGGCTGGTGCTGGGTGGCGCTGGGTCCCTGGCGGGTGCTGAGCCGCAGCGGCGGGGTAGGTCTGGGCAGCGGCGCGTCGGGTCACGGCAGCTCCCTTGCTGCAGCCTGCTCTTGCGGGAAGCGCAGCAGTGAGGACGGCAACGCCAGCTTGTGTGTGCTCCAGTGGCTGGCAGTAAGGATGGCTTAGGTATAAATATTTACCCAGAGATGGAATGGATTCAGCTGAGTTCATTCCTATTAGAGAATCTGTTAGTAATTATCTGAATATGCGTTATTACCTGGGGACCTATAATCTGCCACAGTAATGAGTTCAAGTGGCTCATGTGGCATAATAAACAGGAAAGGGAAGGTGGGAAGGGTACCGCTGCCATCCGCAGCAGGGGCAGGGCAGGGCTCAAGGACAGCAGAGTCACTCAGCTTGAGACTGCTGCTGCGGCACCGTGGCAGTGGGACACGGGAGCTCCTGCTCTGCCTCTCCAGGCAGCAGATCAAAGGTGAGCCCTGGGCAGTATGCAAGGACTCACAGAGCTCAGAAAGGCAAAAAGAAGCTGAGATGCGGGTGAAAACAGTGCTTTCTGGGGCAGGTGTTGTGCATGGGATGTGCAGCAGGACAGGGCATCGCAGCTCCCGCAGGGCACCCAGGCACCGGTGGGGCTCTGCGCCTCTATGCAGCCGGGCCGAGGTGCAGCAGCCCAGTCCTGCCCACCGTACGGACTTGCTCCACAAACTTGAATTGACTTATCTGACTCAACCAAAATAAAATAATTAAACAGCAGGACACAAGGCAGAGCTTATCATCCTGCTGCTGCAGGTATTGACTCATCCCAAAGCATAGCAAGGGAGAAAACTCCCCTCGGGAGAAGTGTCTGGGGTCTGTGCGTCTTTGCAAAGTGCATGGTCTGTGCTGCAATTACCATTTGGAGCATGTCCAGCCACGCACACCATGGGGCACATCTGTTCTGCAGGGTGGGGAAATCTGCAAGCACGGTGATGCCCTAAATGGCAACACAACAGAGAAAGTGCCCAGGAGTGATGGAGATTAATTACTCTGTTGCTAACCCTGTGAAGGATCTGAGCTGCCAGCTGAAGTGAGCGCCCGTGATCCATCTCTCGTTATCACACACATCACTTTCCCCTCGCTGGCATGCCGTGCTCTCGCCAAAGGGGCGGATGAGCAGCGCAAGGCCCCACTGTAGCCTAGCTGGTGGCGAGAGCCATGTCCCCACAGCCAGGGCACGGGGCTGGCCAAGCCCGTGGGCACCCGCTCGCCAGACTGCTCCCCTGCCACCCACAGCCAAGCCCTGGGCTCACCGTGCCTGTCTGCAAGGCTGGCAGCTTCAGGCAACAAGAGCTGCAGTCCCCGTTTTGGGAGCCTGGTTTCGTTTGCCAATTGCTCAGCACTGGAGGGCCACAGTGGATGCTCGGTAGGCAGGAGGTGCAAGGGCCAAGGGGATCAGCGGGGGCTCCACCACCAGACCCTGCCCTGGCACGCTCGCCCAGCCCGGCAGCTCCGGCAGCACCGCCGCCTCTGCGGGACGCAGACCCTCACCGGGATGGGGGTGCCTGGTGGGGCCGCGGGCTGGCCCGCACCTTCCACAGGACGGCATCGCTGGGATGGGGCTGTCAGCACCTACCCCTCCTCTTTAAGCAGCTCTCGGCTTCTCCCGCCTTCCCTGAGCACTGGCAGGTCCTGCTGGATTTGAATATTGTAAATATAGTTCTTTATTTAAGAAATAATGATCCGAGACCAGCAGATAATCTCTGTCCCATCTCTGCGGACTGCAGTGCTGCCATGTGATATCGCTGTGTTTAGTCATGGCACTGTTGTGCGAGCAATACGGTCATTAAGCTCTAATTTCTAAAACAAAGATAAAATTACGTGATTAAGATCTAATTAAACCCTAACTACCAGCACTATGAATCACTTCAGCACACAGTTTAATGGATGTCTTTTGAAGCCATCATGCATTTTGTTTCCTTCTGTGGCCGATGATTTCCCTAAAGGGATTGGGTTTGCTCAGTCTGATGTTTGCTTTCGCTGTTCCTGCTTTAGCTGGGGACCACTAAAAATGTTTACATGTGAGCAAGAAGCTCAAAAATCCATTTCTAACCAGACAGAAAATTTCACTTGACAAGCTCATTCAAATGTGTATCTCTGTAGAAATAATCGGAGCACAGAGGGGTTTTAATGCCAGTGCCGTCCCCCAGCCCCAGTCAGCTAATGTAATTTCAGATCTGACATGTACTGTGGTGTAATTAGCAGGAACTGCCTGCATGTTAGATAGCTCGGTGCTTAGGTGCCTTGTGGCCAGAGCTGCGCTAAGTGGCATTAAAACTCCCTGTTA
>VXAA01005126.1:81489-128677 GCA_013399115.1 Anseranas semipalmata
AAGGGAAGGGAGAAGCATCAGCACCCAGCACTGAGCGGCAGCGAGGGACAAGTAGCCCAGCCGCACCAGGACCAGGGCTGCTGTGAGCAGACTTCAAAAGGGGGAGAAAATGCTGCTTCTCCGAGTTAATATTCCCTTGTGGATCTTCTTCTCCTCATTATTCTGGTCGTTACTCAAGCAACAGCCGCTCGTCACTTGTGGTTCAGCAGCTAAGGAAGGGCTGAGTGCAATAGGCTAATTTATTTTCTTTTAGTGCTTCTCATACATGGCAGCCCCTGGCTGCTCCTCACCGCTGGTAACCAACAGGAGGCATTTCAGATATTTCTAATGTATGAAAGCAACTGGGAAACAGAAATTACCCTCTCTGAAATAATTCCTGAGACAGATTTCTTTTGGCACTTTGCAATAGATACGCAGAGGCGCATGCTGCAAGTACTAGCTTGCTTTTCCTGAGCAATTTATTAGCCCTGCCATCTGGTTAAGACTTCATTTCTTTCCCCCAGTTAAACGTACCTCATCAACAGCAATGGCATCTGCAGGAGACGTGAAAAAGGGGGAGAGACAGCCAGGGCCTCTCCCAGCCCCGCGTGCCGCCTGGCTGATCCCCGTGGCTTAGCGAGGCCGCCGCACGGAGGCTGGCGGGATGCCTCCCTGTGCAGGGCTGCGCAAGGCGCCGTGCTCCAGCCCTGTGGTGCTGCTGCCGCCAGGCGGGGTCCTGCCCCCGGGGTGCTTGGAGCCCCCTCCTGCCCCGCCGTGCTCCCCAGCTCCTCCAGTCGGGAGCCACGTGCATCATTTCCCATGCCAGGCCTCCACCGAGGTCCGGAGCGGGTGACAAATGATCTGCTCAGGATGCACTGCCTCTGCCTCTGTCTGTGCAGCCCAAATGAAATTAAAATATTGACAGAAACAATTTCCAGGGGGAAATTGGAAGAGTTGGCGGCGGTGCTGGAGCCAGGAGGCTCCTGCTGGGCACCCGGCAGCCACCAGCCTGGTGCCCGTCACCTCCCGTGCTCCAGCTGCCAAGGACAGGCAGCACCAGCCCGCGGCCAGGCACGGGGCAGCACGGGGTGGGAGGGCTGGCTGCTCCCTGAGCTGTGCCAAGGCCTTGGCAGCGCGGGAAGCGTTTCCATACAGCCATGCTGATGCATGCTGACAGACAGGCGGACACCTGGTCCACCCGGACTGCCAGGTGGGGAGAGTGGGCGATGGACCCCAGGATCACATGGGGCTGCAGCCGCGGGATGCGGGATGCAGGCGGAGGGCACAGAGCTGGATCGTGCACATCAGGCGCTGTGCTGCTCCAGCAGCCTGCCTGGGCCCGGCCTGCGTCTGCGAATGAATTCACTGCGGTAATAACACAGCTGCTTTAGGAAAATAACCTGTCCGTATGTGGAGGGCACAGAAACAACAGGAAAGGAAAAAGTGACCTCATTACTAGACCAAGTGAAGTCAAAGGGAAAAATAGCCCCCGTCAGCACTGCCCCACGGCACACGGCCCTGCCCCACGGCACACAGCCCTGCCTCATGGCACACGGCCTTGCCCCATGGCACACAGCCTGCCCCATGGCACACAGCCTTGCCCCACAGCACATGGCCCTGCCCAGGAGGTGCTCTCCAGCCCGTACAGGGCTGCGCGCCCCCAGCAGCCTGAGGTGGCCACCGGGCTGGGCAAAGCTGGGCCAGCCCCTGCTTCGTTCAGGGCTGGGATGGGAAGACTTCACGCCTGACTTCCTCACCCTCCTCTACATACTTAACATAGATAAACTGAATTACATGTTCTTTATCTTCACATCTTAATACTGCCTGGATGGAGTTAGTAAAAGGCACACTCTGTGCTGCTTCATTGCACTTTATTTAAGCCAGCCCAGGGAAAGAGCAATCGGGCCATTATTCACCGTATGCCTGAGTACTGCTCTGGGCTCCCTGCACTGTCCTGTGCTGACACTGGAGACCTGGGGGCACTGATGCCCCCAGCCCCAACCCAGCGCTGCTGCAGGCTGCTGCACAGGACCTGATCGCAGCCCCGCAGCATGCAGCAGCCCCCCGCCACGATGCACCGTGCGGCCCTGTCCCAGCAGAGAGCATCCCGCAGCTGTGTGCACACAGCTCCTCCGCTCTGCTGCAGCCTCCTGAAAGCACAAAGAGCGATCACCGGAGGGTCCATCATCTCCAGATGTGGGAGCCCAGGACAGTGCAAGGGAACTGTGTGTGTGTGCAGGCATCAAAAGACTGAAAAACAGAAAGAAATTGGGCTGGAACAGCCCCACAGGCGAGCAGGAGAGCCTGTGCCCCACCACTCAGCAGCCACTCAGCATCTCGTGGCAGCTTGCGTGGGCTCTGGGTGGACGCCTACCTGCTCTGAAACAACAGGCTGGCAGGAGATCAAGTTGGCTGTAATAAAATTTTCATTACTTGTGTGTTTGAAAAGCTGTTGTACTATTTTAGAGAAGAAAGGTAATCTGTCATGGTTTATTAATGCGCTGTAATGGGGCTCTTCGCAGGCAAAGGACACGTGGGCTCTGTAACGTGTTCTGCGGGCAGAGCAGCACCCGGCTGTGGCACACCTGGAGCACACATGGGGTGGCGTGGAGGCGAAGCGGCTTCACCTTCCCCTCCTGGTCCATGCGGTAACACACCGACGTACAGCACCACCTGGGTGTCACTGCCCGAAACACGATCCGGCATGGCCAAGGGAGCCCTGCAGTGCCCCCAGCATCCAGGCTCCCCAGGCACGTACCCCACGGGTACCAGCCCGCAGCAGTGCAGCAAAGTCTGGGGCGGGACCTTGCACCCCGCGGCTTCTCAGAGCGAGCCCCCCCCCGTGGGTGCCCCCACGCTGTGCACACCAGTGAGTGCATCTGTGCCGGGCAGCACGGGGAGGGAGCACCGTGCGCAGCACACACACGTGTCCCCGCTGCTTTCCTGCACTTGGCTGTTCTAGCTCCCCTCGGGCGCTTTAGTGCAGGATATAATTTGTACCTGTCTACAATTATGGCTAGAACAGCTGTGCAATTGTTGTATTTTAACGAAAAAATAGTATTTAAAAAGCAGCAATAAAGGACGTTAGCAGGCACTGTGTTCTCACAGGCAGAGAGCTACCAGGGCCATAGCACACGTTCAGTGGCTGCAGGGTAGGAGAGTGCAGTGCTTTGGCCACGTGCAGCAAATCCCATAAATGCCTGAAAGCTCCTGGGCGAGGAACTGAGTCCAGAGAGCAGAAGCCATGAGTGGGGCAGGAGCTGGCTGCCTTTCCCCCGCTCTGAGTCTCAGACGAGCCCAGCAACGCCCGCTCTTCAGCACCGCTGGCAGCTCAGGGCTCGGCAGCGCCGGCTCCCTCGTGCGGGAGAGCTGAGGATGCCCCGTGCAGGAAGGGGCTGCAGGCATGGGGCCGTGTCTGGGGCTCTGAGGGGTCGCAGCCATCGCAGCCCCATGCCCAGAGGATGCCCTGAGCAGAGCGGCACCCTGCGCGTAAGCCTGAGACATCAGCATTCGGGCAGGGCATGACGTGGAGTGAGATGCTAAATTAACCAGGGACCTCTTCCTTCACCTTGAAATATGCACTGAAGTGTTGAGGAGGGATGAGACAAGAGCTGCATAAATCTGTCTATTGCTAGAACCCTGATAAAAGGGAATATCTTGGTTAATTAAATCTTTTCATAATCAGATGGATTTTGGTCTTTCTTTGGGCACAGTTTCTGCTGCTTTTGCTACACTCAGAATCATCTTCACATAAAGGTTCAGGAAAATAAAGCAAACTTGACATTTTCTGAAAACGCACGTTTTCCCCAGAGAGCCCGTGCGTAATTTCACGCCAGGCAGCACGCACACACCAGAGAGAACCTGGCAATTTACTTTCCAGGCGCAGCTCAAGGATTTCTCATTCCTCTCCCCATTCACGCTGCTCTGCAAAGCGTGCCAGCCACCAGCGGCAGCGTTCCCTCCCTGCTCCTCGGCCTCCTGGCTTCACGCACTTCCCACCGCTCCTCTGCCGCCTCTCGCCCCTCCGCGAGGCCGGGGCCCCGCCGCAGTGCCCGGCCACTGCCACTGATGCTCCCTGCCTGCGGCCATCCCTGTGTCACCGAGCCACCCCGGACATGCTCCCAGCCCACGTCTCAGCACTGTGCGGCACTGAGCCTCTGAATGAGAGCATCGCGGCACCGGGCGAAATGCTGCCCAAAGCCTGTTATTTCTGTGCCATTGCCTTCATCAGCCACACTTGTAATCTCATCGGAGAATGAAATCAGGTTTGTTTGACAAGACCTACTTCTTTTCATCCATGTTGACAGGCATAAATTTATATTCCCAGGCTCTAACTCTTCCATTAATTGACTCTTGCAGTAGTTTTTCCACTGATTTGCCCAGGACTAACGTCAAGCTAATTGGATGTAGTCATCCCAGCCATCTCACTCACTCCTGTGTCCCGTGGTGCAGCACGTTCTCCTCCCACCCACCACCATTTCCATGCTCTGACTCTAGTTTAAATCCTTCCACCCGCACAGCCCCCTTGGGCAGGCCTGAGGACCAGGTGCCGCAGGACCCGCCGGCACTGCGCCGTGTGCCCGCTCCCCACCCGCCACCCACCTCTGCTGCTCAGCTCGGCTCCGCACACGGGCTTTCCCATTTCCCTTATTCACAGCATCTAATTTACAGGTTTTGAGCGTTTGGAGGCCTCATTTACCCACAAGAAACGAGGATTCCTGTCTTTTAATAAGGAGAATGGAGATCTCCTAATTTTGTTCAAATTTAAAAAGGAGGAGGTCACATTGCTTCCTGACAAAAGTCAGTCCCGTGTCCCCATTTCTGATAAGAGGCAGCAGCAACGGCTCGGGCAAGAGCTGCAGGAGGATGCCCATGACCACGAAATGTCTGCCAAGACACTCGCTAGCGCTGTTGGTCGCTCTCCGGAGCTGGGGCTGGCACCGGGAAGGTGCCTCCGGCCGGGCTGGGAGCAGCATGGGTGGCGCGGTGCCCACTGCAGGGCCCCCTCAGCGTGACCAGCGGGCACAGGGCAGCCCCGCCCGCTGCCCCGGCACACTGCAGCCCTGCGGCCCCAGAGGCCTTGTAGAGCCAGTGCTGTGCTTGTGCCTTTTCCCCCCTTAAAGTCTTTTTCTTGAGCATTTGATAGGTAATTTGCATGTTGCAGAGTCATTTGTAAAAACAGTTTTAATGAAGGTGAGTGGCTGTGTGCGTAGCTGCGTGTGTCATCTGTCCAGGCTCGCACGATATAAATCACCACTACTTTTGGGAAAGCTAATTAAAGGTAATCATGAAAACCTCATTAGTCCTCATTTACATAGAATACACAGAGAAATCTCCTAACCTTTAATACTGTCAGTCACAATCCATTTAGATATCTCCTGTATGCTTAATTCAAAGGCAGAAGCGCAGCCCCGTTCCCTCTGTGCACGCTCCTCCCAGCGCTCCACTCTCAGCCACAGCAAACCCAGCAGAAGATGGTGCCAGCTGCCCCTCGTCTCTTCAAACCATGCTGAAACAAGTCTGTCAGCACACATCTGCCTGTGTGGTGTGGCAGGCACGTTCTGCATCACAGGTGAGCATGAGAGCATCCCACATCGCAGGTGAGCATGAGCAGGTCCTGCATCACGGGATGAGCATGAGCACACCCCGCATCCCGGGGTGAGCGGGCCCTGCCTGCCCCGCGTTGCTGGCAGAGCACGTCCTGCATCGCCCAGCCCGGCTCCGCCCGGGCGCCCCTCGCCCCAGGAAGTGCCCGGCACGCCGGCTCCGTGCAGCGGTGCCCCAGCTCCCGGCCCCCGCGCGGCACGGGGCTCTGCCCCGCCAGCAGGGCACTCACCACAGAGCGGCAGGAGCAGCAACACCTGGGAGAGAGAGGGGGGAAAGATTAATCCCTGGGGGAAACAGAAAGTCCTACTGTGCACAGCTCTGTGATCCTCAGCGAGCAGCCTCGCCATCACTGTGATGATTAATTCAATAATGAGCATTTGCGGCAGCACCAGGGCTCTGCACAGCAGCTGGTGAAGGTGACGGCCATGCAGCAGAGGTCCCCGTAGGCCACCTTGTGCCACGACAGCGTCTACCCCTCCCCGGGCTGGTACAGAAATGGCCTTGTGCCTCCTGCACTCCCCATACAGAAACGCAGCTCAATTAGAGCCCTCATGCTGTAAAAACATTGGAGCATTAAATGTATTAGATAAAACTGCTTCTGCTCCTAAAGCAGATCACATCCTGGAAACCTACGCAGTAAGCTGTGCAATTTCACCCTGTGATACAACAGGTTTAAGTATTCCCCACAAAAGCCTCTTATTGTACGAAAAAGACCATTAGCAGCCTATGAAATCAATAGAAAACACAGTCCCGTTGCTGTAGAACAATAGAATTAGCCACAGAGCCAGCCATAGCACCAAATGGGCTGCGGCCCCGTTTCATAAACTCGCCCAGGGAGAGCTCGGCCGAAACCAGAGGAGCTGCTGTAATCCCGCCCCGCTCGCCACCGGGCGCAGGAGCACGCGGCTCACGGCAGCACCGCGCACCCCGCACGCAGGCGTCGCGCCGGGGCAGGGCAGGAGCGGGGCGAGCGGGTGCCCGGCGCCCCCACAGCGACCCCTCCTCGCCCCGCTGCCGGCAGCTTCACAGCGGCTCAGCTTTCTTTGCTGCGAATTGGGCCGGGAGCTTTTACACCCAGCAGCTCAGACTCTCACATGCATCAGTGCCATCGCCCCTGCATGGCCCCGTGCTCACCGGAGGCCAAATTGTTTTTCCCAGGACCCCAGGGCTCGGCTTGCAGTGGGACTGGGCGGCGTTAGCACGCGGCAGAGCCGTACCGGCAGTGGCTCTGCCAGGTCACTGCGGGTGCCCGGGCTGCCCTGTCAGGATCCAACGTGAGTGTGGGGAGCCACTGCAAGTCCCTGCTGTGTTCTATTATCTTCCAAAGACATCGGTTCTGTTTTTCAGTGGCTCGGTCCCAGGCAGAGCTGGGTGAAACGCATCGAAGCAAACCTCGCAAAAAAAGAATATTTGCAAAGTGGGATTTTGCTTATTTTCTGCAAAGTAGGCTCAATTCCTATAAATTCCTAAATCAGTGAGCATGGGAAATGGTGTGGTGGGCACGGACACCATTCTGGTGAGCAGTGGCCCCCTCCCCTCAGCTCTGCCATGCGGCTGCGCACCCGTGCCTGGGAGCTGCCCCGGGGAAGCCGCAGAGCCCGGCCAGCGCCGCGGCCAGCACGACACAGGGCGCCCCGGGCAGAACCGCTCCACGTCGGAGTGGTGCCTCTGCGCCTTCACTGGTTGGCCCAGATCATCGGTAAGCGGGATTAAATACCAAGTAAGAGAAGAAACGGAATTGAAAATGGGCTTTCTGTTATGAGGAGCACTGCTCTTGCTGCCGTCTGAGGGCCAGCCGGGGCCTGCGGCCGCTGGTGCCCACTCTCAGCTCTGTCCCCATTAGGGTGGGCTCAGGATGAGGAGAGCCCCAGCTGAGTGTGTTCAGAGCCTCAGATGCTGGAGACAAGCATTTAAATATTAAACGATACCTTAAAGTAAATGTGACGTTCAGAGCTGAATCATCACAGAAAATAATGCGCTGTGAAGAAGGGAACGAAAGGACAATTGGGAGAGCGGCTCCTCACGGGAGATGTGGCTCGGAGCAGCGATCGTGGAAACACCCATTCTCTAGAAAGCACAAACCCACCGGGCTCTGCCAGCGTGTTTGCACAGCAGTAATTTAATAGAAATCAATCATGCAAAACAGACACAGTATGAGTTTGGGATTCATTTCCATATATTACACTATTCTTTATTGTATTCCCGGCCTCAGTCTGAATGTCAAAGGCAGCTGGAGCCAGCGCCAGACTGGCAGAACTGGCCGGTGCCCGAGCTGGCTGAGCCCTGGCAAGCACGGGATGTGCCGTGGAGCCCTGAGCCCGCGGAAGGGAACCTGTGCTGCAGGAGGAAAAGTCCTCCCGTGGCCACCGCACATCCCTGACCCCGTCACCTGCTGCCTTGGGAAAGCTGTGCACCAGTTCACCCTGTCCCGTTTGCATTTACTTCCCCTTGTTTCCCGCAGCCCCCATCTCAGTCCTCTCCTGCAGCAGCTCCTGGGGCAGCAGCTGTTCCCCCAGGGCCAGGCGTGGCTGGGATTTGTGCCCGGTGCTGCACTACACAGCTGCGGAGGACAGCCCATGCCAGCACAGCACGATGCTGAGCTGTGCAGACCACCCGTCAGCTCGCGCTGGGTGCCCATCCACCTGGCATCAGGCCTGGGCAGCAGCACTTTGCCAACCTCTGCCTTGCAGCAGGACCCCGCTGAGCCTGCATGCGGGGTGCGGGTACAGGGCAGTAGGGCCACGAGCCGGGGGGCCCCGTGCACCCGGCAGCTCCCATTGCTCCAAAAATGCACAGCAGCGTATGGCAGTGGGGTGGGTTCTGTCACCTGTGAGCAGGCAGCGGGACCTCACGCAGCTCCTCAGCACCCACTGCACCTCCGCTCAGCAGCCCCTTGCAACCTCGAGTAATTGCTATTCACGTACCGTAACAGCGCATTCAAAGCATTCAGCGGGAAAGGTGGTGGTCCAACATGAAAAGCAGTCTCGACAGTTTGATGTAATATTTATACAGTGCCTCGTCTCGGCACTCGATGTGGAGCGTGCGGCAGGCTGACTCCTGATGCGCGGGCGGGGACAACGTGTGCCCCATCAGTGGGTGCAGGGCCTGCGTCCCCAACTGCACCCCCAGCCCCACAGCGTGCCCAGCCCCCCCGGGGCGCTGCCGCCCCCACAGCGCTGCCAGCTCCCACCGCTCCCCTGCCTCTGCTCCTGCACTGCCTTAAAAACCAGGCCAAGCCTCAGCTGACAATTTACGGCTCCTCCAGGGAGCCCTATTATATTACAGAGGCAGACGGTACAGTTAGGGCAGCTTCTCCCGGGAGTGCCCTGTGCTTTATGGAAACATGATTCAAAAATACTGTCACTTCAGGGAAAAGGGAAATATATCTGGAAGAAACTTTATGGGACAAGTTTCTAACAGGTTTAACATTTACCCAGTTTCATATTTTCTTTAGCCCTATTGGGAGAGCTTAATTTCCTGTGAAATTCAAGTTGCAAATGAGTTTGGCTGTCCAGCCAACCAGGAAAGTGGCTCAAATAAGTGATTTAATTCGAATTGATCAAGAACGCCGGCCCACAAGGAACATGAAGCCCTGATGGTCTGGTAAATGCTTGGGTTAATTCCGATTAAAATATTTAAATCCTTGCAGAGTATACAAGTATCCATCCGAAATCAGCACGGAAAGGAAAACATTTGACTAGCTGCTCAGGACAGGAGGTGTTTGCTTTGCTGACAGTTCCCCTAATTTAATTATCATCCTTTCAGCAAGTTCTTATCGCCATTTCCCAGGAGGTAAGCTTCTTTGGAAGGTGTTTGTAGGGGCTCTCTCTTCAGTGGCTCAGATTTAATTGCGATTCGCTGCCACTTGACTGCAGGACGGGGGAGCTGCACCGCCGGCCGGGAACACATGCATGGGTCAGCGCAGCCGGGCCACGTCTCCTCCGGGGCAGCCGGACTGGGCTTCCAGCCCTGCACTGGGCAGACCCAGCACGACGACAGCGAGGCGCTCCAGGTACAGCTGCACGGGGACACGCAGCGCAGGGACACCTCCTGACGCAGCCGCGTGCAGGGACACTGTGTGCGCCCAAGCTGGACGTGCCCTCGCAGTCATTACTCCTGCCAGCAGCAATTCACAGCCCCACAACAAACAGATGCAAATTCATGAGCGAGAAGGAAAAGTCCCCTGGATTTTTAAAACATTCAGTAACAGCATGTGAGGGCAATACATTATTTAAAGGCTCTTCTAAGGAAAGAAAATAATTTCAGCTTAGTTAGCTTTGTAGGGCAGCGTAAGGAGGGAGCAGGGAGCTGAGCTGCGAGCCGCAGGGAGCGGTGGGTGGCAGGGCCGCGGGGCTGGGCCGTGGGGCCCCGGGGTTGCAGGGCGAGCGCTGGGGCTGGGGCCAGCACCCGGGCAGCGCCAGGCACCTGGCACAGGCTGCAGCAAAGTGGGGCCGGCCCAATGCAGGTGCTGGTGGCTTCGGCCGCAGCAAGCAGAGGACGAGGGGACGCAGCATCGGGCATGTGGCATCCCCAGGGCCGCCTCCGCTCAGGAGTGCCAGGAGCACTGCCACTTGGGTTGTGCCGGGCGTAAGAAAGCCGCCGTGATGGACGACGCTAAGGCTTAATGGGCACTGCGGTACAGGAGTGCACTGACGAATTAGGTGTCACTGGGTTTAATCCAGAGTCATTAGCCATGCTCAAGACTTGCATATCATTTGTTAAACTAATGGATTGCTGGAGGTCATTTAGTAATAAGAAAGGGAGAGAAGGGTTATTAGTTTTTATCAGACATTAATTGGCCAGAATCGATTACTTATTTGGCATTTGCAGTGTATTAGGGGCGCTTCCCCCAGGAGCCAGCAGAAGGAGAAGGGCAGCCGGGCATCGCCAGGGCGGGCACCCACACCATGGCTCCTGCATGCAGCCCTGCTGTCCTGGGCTGCCGGGCAGCCCCATCCACTCTGCCGTGCCGCTGCAGCAGCCTGGGGAGCCCCGGGCGCGGCGGGAGCCCACCAAACCCGGTGACCCACCGTGGGCACCACCGCCGCAGGGAACAGCTCGGCCGCGGGAGAGGCTGGGGGGCTCCGGGTGCCGGCTGCGCCCCAGCTCAGAGCACGGCCGCAGGGGTGGCTTCTTCACCTCTCCCACGTCCACTGCAATGCTCAGTTGGGTAGGGAACGGCAGAAATGATTCTGGAGCAGCTCAGGTGATGCCACATTTATCTAACAAGCTTCCAAATGAAAACTAGCATTTGGACTTATTGCATTCTGGCTTAAAATTTGATTACATTTTTCTACAGCTGTAAATCTGCCTTCCTTTCTCAACATTATTATTAAAGCCAGTATTGAATTGGTGGTGTGATACGTAAAATTTCAATCCTGGCTTTGACATTCCAGGAAGTTAAAAACCAATTACAGTGTGTGCTTTGCCTCGGGACAGAATGAATCATTGAACACAGCCACTTCACCAAGAGAAATTAAAGGTTGAAGCAGCAACACAGGGAAGGTATTAAGCTAAAAATCAAAGGTCAATTAAACTAAAACTGAGACTATTTTATTTTTAATATTTTGCTTACATTTTCATTCCTTTCTGATGAACAAGGAAGCAAAATAAACCTGCACTTTTATTTATTTGCTGGGTGATAAATCTGCACCGAAGTTGGTCTCAGTAGCTAAGAGGAAACATTCCAGGATAAAGCTCCTGGCCCGTAACCAGCATGAATCTCGCCCTAACAAAGCCCGCACAACGACAGGGGCAGCACGTGCTCTGCCCGTGTGAGCGGCGGCTGCTGGGCCCTGAGGGCCCTGAGGGCCCTGGCTCGCCCCAGCCTGGGGACACCGCGCTGCTGCTCCGCGGGGCCAGGGCTGCAGAGCGAGGGGCACACGCGGGGCTGCGCCGTGCGGGGGGACATCCCACTGCCACTGTCACCTGGGCCCACAAGGCCCTGCAGGAGCATGGGGACGCCCGCCCGCCGGGACGAGCCACGGGGAGCCCAGCCTGGGCGTGTGGCCGATGTACAACGGGCAGCATCAGCCACTCGCTCTCAGCTCTGCCTTTAATTGGACACCAAAAGTGAATCTCCAGCCTGGAAGACCCTGCCTGCTGTTTTCCAAAGAGGTGGCAGCAACGCCAGCTCCCTGGCTGCGGCTCTGCTAGCGGGCGGCAGAGCAGGCAGGACGCGAGGTGCTGGGGCCCGGGCGCCAGCTCTGGGCCACTCGTGCTCCCGCAGCGATGGAGCCAGCACGGCTGAGGGGACTGCAGCGACAGCTTGGGCCACGGGCACCTCCCAGTGGCAACGAGGCACGCGTGTACACCCGCTGCACACACGCACCTGCTGCACACACGCACACACACACCATGCATCCCGGCCAGGGCCGTGCTTCCCCCCTGGTTCAGCATCGCCCCACTGTCACAGCTGCCACCTAACCCTGCCGGGACACGGAAACCACAGCTCGTCCTCCAGCGCTTTGGGGGGGCACGGGCAGTGGGCGGCGGCAGCAGCGTGGACCCCGTGCTGCTCCCCGGGGACAGCGCGCCTCAGCAGGGGGACCCCCAGCTCCCCGCCCACGGGCAGCACCCACGGGGCTGCTCATGGGCGCCCGCCCACCACTGCCCCCCGGCCAGGCAGCCCCTCCCGGGGCTCGCTGGCACCCGGCCGCACTGGCAGCCCCCGCAGCGCAAACAGCCCCATCGTATGAATTGCTTCATAAATAAATAAGCAAGCAGACTTCTCCCAAACTGCTTGGAGCACAATCAGCCCCGGAGAGATGATACCAGAGACCATAAACTAATCTAGCAGCAGCCAGTGAATCAGCACCGCCCTCAGCTCTTAACCAAGCACTAAATAAGCTCCGGCTCAATATGCCGATGCCTTCAAAGGCAGCACGGGGAGAAGGGGCAGGATCAGTGCCGGCACGGCACAATGCTGAAACATGGGAGATACTTACCGACGTCATTACAGGAGAGAATGAAAACACAGGTTATCTCCTGAACTGTGGCAGAAGCTGTTGACCCCTCCTGTTAAACAAAAGATAAGTTGTACTTTCCGTTTTCTGTTAGCAATACGTCATTTGCAGATGCTTTTTACGTGTGGACTTTAACAGATAATCCATACCCTTGAAGTGCAGTATATCATCTGCTCATTACCAATGATAAATCAGTTGCAAAATATTAAAATGCTTAAAGACTGTCATATGGTCTTCATGAATTGCTTTGCAACACACACACTTCTGCCTATTAAAGGGGAAAATGTATTCATTGTGGATCCAGGCAGAGCTATCAAATTCTGCTTTATTTACAGTCTGGAGTACAAAGCTATCAGAGACTCACAGCAGTGGAGAGAGAACCACCTTCCTGCCCTGCCATTACCAGCCTTTCTAGATAATCTGACCTCAGCTATGGAAACTCATTAAGGTCGTTAGGAAACACACCAGTTCTCCAGGGAGCCAGCTTCTTGTAGATTAAAAAAGGGAGCGAAAGAGCGTGCGAGTGCTGCTAACTGTGCAGTTTATTCACATCTATGCAAGTCTGCTAACCTCAGGGAAAGAGTAATCTAATATATTCTCAGACAATTTAAACTCATTTCAATAAAAAAAGAATTAGATGGAAGCAAATGGCAGAGAGAGCAGATGTTACGGTATTTGTGACGCCCAAAAGAACAAGCTGATAGCGCTGTATTACACAGACACACGCTTTCAGCCCTCAGACGCGGGGTGGGAGGGAAGGAATGGGAAGAGGCGGGGTGACGGGATGCCCCGGGGAGAGCCAGCAGGAGCCAGGCTGGCAGCGCAGAGGCGCGAGCGTGCTGCGGGCAGCGAGACCGAGCTCCAGGCAGGGCCCAGCCAGAGGCACGGCAGGAACTCAGGTCCCGTGGCTTTGGGGGCCAGCACTGCCCCACCAGGGCCACCCATCACCGATGGGGCCATTAGCCGCCCGCGGGAAGGTGCATGGGAGACACACGTGTTGTCACTGTCCCGACCCCCAGCCAGGGATTCCTGCAAACGCACCGGCTTGTTTGGTAAATACCGATGTCGTTATAAATATTCTATAAGCCCAAGAACTGCAGTGCATTAAAAAATGATAAGGTCCCTGCTTCTCAAGCAGCCACTGCTCCGTGCTGGTGCCCTGGAAGAGGTATTTAAAATAGGATGTCAGCTAGAGCTGACAGAGGCATTTGTCGTGGGGCTGATGAATAGTTTGAGAAATATTCAATACCTTTAGGAAGGATCAATTCATCACAGTTTGGCTCAGGCCGAGTGGAAACATACAGCCATCCACATTGCATTTGTTTATTAAGAAATTCATGCCATTATGTTGGACGTGTTTTTTTATTATTTTTTTCACTGGATGAAACTAATGTGGAAAAAGGACCACGTGGTGAGGTGAGAAATTACTCCAGCAGCCAATGGTGTGTTCAATGCCCCCGTTTAAACATCCCCAGAAAATAGGAGGCAGGACCAGCCTCAGCACCACTAGCCGGGCTGGAAGGGCCTCCAGTTAGCGCATGCACCCCAATAGCAGCTCAAGGATTTGCCCTGCGGCAGCGGCTGGCCTCCCTTCCCCAAACCTCCCCGTCGGGCAGGGGAATGGTGCTGGAGCCACGTGGAGCCGCCAGCGCCCAGAGCCGGCAGAGCGGAGGCCCCCGCATGCCGCAGGGCACCCCCCAGAGCAGTGAAGGCCCTGGGCAGAGGACACGCAGCAGGCGGCCTCAGCATCCACCAGCAGCGTGCGGTGCCAACGCGGCATGGGGCAGGACGCTGCCGGCCAGCGGCTCCGAGGGTGCGGCGCAGGCGGGGCGGGCCCCTGGCCGCCAGCACCGAGTCCCCCGCCCGCCTCGGGCCAAGGCTGCTGCCGTGGCCCCTTTCAAACCAGCAGCAGAGGCTTCGCCGTGCACAGAGGAGGAACGGAGCCACCACTGCCTCAGCCCCTGCTGGCGCGGCGAGGCCCGGAGCCGCGGCCCAACGCCAGGCGGGAGCGCGTCCTGCAGCACAGCACCGCGCCACGGGCAGAGGCGAGCGGGAGGGCACCGCAGCTCCCAAACGTTATCCGTCCCATCTCTGCACAGGACAAAAACCTGCAGGCAGACTTCTCCCTGGCAGAGCAGAGAATGATTTCATCAGCAACGCAATCCTACAAGCCCTATAGATGCTCCAATTAACCACCAATAAAAAGCCATGAGCGTCCACGAGCCAGCCAAGGTTTCGGTAGCTCTCCCAATGCTTCCTGTCAGCCTCACAGCTTTCAATTAGGTACATATGTGTTTATGAAATATTATGACAATTGAAAGCCCTTTAAGTGTTACAGTAAAAATCCCTATGTGCAAAACGACTGGGGTATCAGCACAGCTGTAACTGCTAAATCCATTCGGTAATCAGGTTAGGCTGCCAGCAAGAGGCTGGTGTCAGCGGTTTTTATTAAAAGCCGTGTTTTTGCTATAAGAGGTACTGGGTTTATGTTACCATAAATTGTCAACAGTTGGTCAGATCCCCACAGAGAAAGGATCGATACCCAGCAGAGGGGAAAAAGTGCTGAGAAAGGAAAAGCGATACTCTAATTAGAACAAAATTTAAGAGTCCAGAGGTACTGATGACAGTGCCTAATATGTTATAATTTATCGACAGCCTCCAAAGATTAGGCTTTGTCCTGGCTCTCAGAGGCAGCTGGGTGTTAACAAAGCATCGCAAACCACAGGCCCTCGTCCCGCGGAAGGGCAGCGCCTCGCAGCTCCCTGCCGGGCCCTCGCCGTGGCTCGCACAGGGACTGCAGGGAGAGCTGGCAGCGCTTTGGGCCGGGCACCAAGCCCAGGGCGCGGGGACGAAGCCGAGCGTGGCCCCCACACCACCGCTCCCAGGGCACCCCTGGGTGCCAGACACCTTCGCCTCCCTTCGCAGGAACCTAATCCTGGCGTAGCGCAGCGGTAATCCTGGCCGAGGACGCACACATCTGCGGGCCCGTGCTCCGCACCAAGACTGAGCCTCCCCTGCTGACCTAGATTTAATAACCACTTGAGTCCTAACCTGCCCTTGCTTCATTTCGCAGCGCACAAAGCACCTGCCATTGGACTCCTCATAAACAAGGAGGCAATAAAATTTAATCATTCGAAGATCAAAGTTCTCAAGTGTTTTCCAATTGTCCTCTCACCACCCTCCCATCTAGATTAAGGGAGCTGCAGCAGGCTCACTATTTAATAAGTGGCCATAAAAACCTGTCTGGATTGGAGAAATATTGGCAAATATAATAAACAAAAATATATTAACTCTAATTCTGCAAAGCCTTTGGCTATATTAATCTCTCTTTAATGTAATCACCTATAAATAAGTGATGACCCTGTGATTTAATATGACATCTGTCGTCCCCATTTCCATACAAGACACGAAGTAATTATGCTCTCTGATAAGTAATAAAAGTCCGGGTCTCGTTGCACCCTGTGACCGCCCAGCGGAACACGAGGTCCCTCCACCCGACGCCCGCAGCAGCCGCGGGGCTCTGCCCCGGGGGACCCAAGCTGCTGTGGCCGCGATGGCAGCGCCCGCGCGTCCCCCTGCGCCTGGCTAACACGAGAACAGCGATGCTTCTGTGATTGCAGCTGGGCCGGGGGCCGTGGCGAGAGCCGATCGCACGACCCCCTTGGGGCCCAAGGGGGGGTTCATGGGTGACCCACGCTGCAGACACTGCAGCGGGGGCACATTTCACTCATCTGCAGCAAACACATTTGTGCCCCATGGGGACGGCTCCCTGCCCGCCATCCCCTCCTGCTGTCTGCGAGGGGCCGGTGGCACCCTGGGACCCCGTGGGCAGGGCTCTGTGGCTGGCTCTAGCGCTGGCTGCTGGGAGACCGCAGCAACCGCTGGCACCAGCTCCGCAGTACAGGGAGCCCAGCGCAACCAGGAAGAGGACAGAACAGAGCCCCGTGTGCCTCGTTGGTGCTTCAGCCGGAGCTGGGACAGCACAGCAGGCGCTGGGCTCCCTGCGGGACTCGCGCCAACTCCGCTCAGCGGGGACGAGCACGTGGCTCTGTTCCGCAGCGTCCTGCGAGGGCTCCGTGCTCCCGCCAGCCAGCGCTGCAGACCGGCGCTGCCCTTCGCCTGCTCTGAGCGGAGCTGGAGCCCACCCGAAGCCCACGCAACCCGATGCAGCCCAGGGCCATCCCCAGGGCTGGAGAGGGGACGAGGCGCTACAGCCCGAGAGAAGGCAGCAGGGCTTACAGGAGCGGGGCGGCTCCTGCGGGCACGGGGAGGCTGGGCTGAGGCTCCTCGTGGGGGAAGCAGATGGTGAGGCGGCCTCCCCGGAACGGGCCGGGGTACAGCAGCGGTGACGATCAGCCCCCCGAGCAGCAGCTTGCAAACAAATCCCGCCACGAGGAAACGCCGCAGCACCCTCCCCATGCCTCGCAGAGCTGTGTTTGCGGTAGGAAAATAGCACAGGTGACAAGTGACTAGCAGCAGCCTGCCACGACTCCAAAATAAGCCCACAGTGAGAGCCATGGCCTTCCCCGTGCCACGGCTGTCCTGAAAGTGACTTTGTGGGGGTCCTTCTGCTTCCCCAGCCCCACGCAGCAGCTCCACAGCCACGGGTGGGAGCCAAGGGCCCTGCCCCGCCACACTCTCGTCCCCCAGCACCCTGGGGCGCCGCTTTGCACACCCACACGCGTGCAAAGGCAAGAACACGCACGCGGGAGGAGGAGGAGAAGGACCCAAGAACCACAGACCGCAGGTAAAGTCGAGTGCGTGGGGGGGCCGCCCCGCAGGGAGCAAAGCCGAGCCGGGCACCCGCGGCGATGCCGACCTGGAAGAACGCTCGCTCAGCCGGGATGCCTAGTAATAAATTTATTGTATTTTATTACATATTCCCCTTTTTCCACTGAACTCCAGTTCCTCATATTCAAACTCTTCTTTCTGAAAGAAAATGATTTTTAACATAAAAATATAAATTCTGCGTATTAAAAGTGCATACACCTTGAATAATAAAACATACAAATAAATAATAAAAGGCATTGACATAGTCTCATGCACCTGTCCTCAAATAATTTAAAATTTATGGTACAATGTTCAATCCCAAGTAAAGACAGCCTGCTCTCCAGATTACTGTACAGTTCAAAAACATTAAAATACAGAAGAGAATATCAAAGGTGTGGGCAAGCCCCACGTCCCAGTATCAGTGTACAGTGATGTGACATGCAGTTTTCAGAACTGTAGATATTCCAGTGTAAAATCTGACATTGTGTCCAGAAGAGAAACTACATTTGTAACAGGACTTAAAATTCAATTTTAACCAATGGTGAGGCACAGTTGGTGAGCAAATCTGTACAAATTAATACTTGGAAGGCCACAAGAAAATAATCTAGCCTCTTGTAGCCTGTATTCCCTTGCGTCACCCTACCCAAGGCAAGGTAGCACCTAAAAATGTTTTTTTATTGCACTGCACAAATGCCATACAAACCTAACGCTAACTTTCTTGCAGCGCGTTTGTGCTGCAGGGCCTAGAGTGAAACAATTTGTGTTTGCACTTAGTTTTAATCTGTGTCTTTTAAAAAACACTATTTGCAGATAAATTGAGTGCTATCGCCTTTAAAAAAATAGAAGACTTCCTAAACCTTTAGACCTAATATAGATATCGCCCAAGTCCTCACATACCTTGATTTTTACAAAATAAAGCTCCTAATAGTAAATGCTTCATGGTGCTTTTATTAACAAAACCACGTAGTACTTTCATCTCACCACAGATTAAAACTAAATTTCAGTTCCCTCCACAGATAACGTTAGATACTGCCAAATTATTTCGGATTAGAAGGCGATGACAAAGATAGAAAAGATGACAGCAAAACCACTTGGAATGTCATTTCCTGGCCCTCCCCCTGTCGGCCGAGCAGGAGCCCCCGGGCACAGACCCAGGGGGGCTTGGCCAGGGCCCCCACCTGCAGCTGCTGCAGGGGCACAGAAGCCAGCGCGGGCTCAGCCGTCGGCAGCTGGGAGCTGGGAGCTGCTCCCCGAGCACCGCACAAACCCCTGGTGAGCGCTCGCACGGCTGCAGGTGCAGCCCCTTCTCACAACGCGGTGTCAGGAAAGGTGCACAGGAAGTGGCAGGCTACACACAACACTGATCAGGTTTTCCCTGTTAAAAAAAAAAAAAAAAAAAAAAGAAAAGAGAGAGAGAGAAAAAACAATACAATACAGAAAAACAGTTTGTTCTCATTTCAACATTTCAAATTCCTTTGACATTATGCTACACTCCAGCCTTGTCAGTAATCCCAAATTCTGCAAAGGAAAGAATCAAAGATGTGCAAATAAAACAGGAAACCAGGTACATGCTCCTATGTGCTGACACGTAGCTGCACCAAGAAACAGAAGTACAGAGTCAAAGCGGTGCTCCGGAGTCTACAGAGCAGCTCTTGATACTGAAAGCATGGTCTATGGTTTGTATTAGATGCTTGCATAGTTAATAAGTGCATGCATTTGAGTACAGCAAGAGAACTGCCATGCAAAACTGCCTTTATTACTCAGAAAAAAAGGTTGATCATGCTTAAGTTTCAGCTTTGGAAAGCAAACAACTCTGCAGCTAAGAAGGATGAGGGCACTTGAAGTGGAGTAAGTGTACTGTAATTAAGCTGCTAATTTTCTATCCTAAGCATTTTTTTTTTTAGCCATATTTGATAAGTTTGAAAGGGTTAACAATTTATGCATCCAAAGTGAGACACTTACAAGTTACTGAGAACTGCAGGCACCAAATCATCTATCAAATGTGATTAATACAAATAAAAGGTGCCTCTTTAATACACATCATTGAAAATGTGCTTATAATTTGTACACTACTAAACACTATCCAAAAGACAAAGCCCAAAAAGGGTAAAAATGATTTCTGTAGGTGACCCCAGCAGGAATCTAGCACTGGAATGAAGGCGCTGCTCTCCTGCGCCCAGAGGGCTGACCCCAGGCACAAGCCTGGGACCAGAGGCGCGATGCTCGGTACGAGCGGCCCGACGTGCGCGAGTTCAATCCAACGCTGGCTGGCAGCGCATTGCAAAGCCCCCCGGAGGACTCCAACCCGCTGCCCCTTGGATCTGGCGCGGCTGTTTGCGAGCGGGGGCAGCGCCATGCCTCCCTGCTGAAGGCACTTCCCACCGCCCGTGCCTGCCCTGCAAACCTGCGGCTGATGGGCACGGGGGTCCTGGCCGTGCCGTGCCATGGGGAGCCCCGCCGGGGCCATGGCACATGGCCGCGGACCCCCGGGGCTGCAGGAGGTGCCCGGCCAGTGGCGGCAGAGCCAGCGGAGCCCCCTCCTCCGTGGGCAGCGGTGCTCCTGAAGCCAAGCCTGCGCTTCCAGGAAACATCTGGCCAGGTACCGATGGCCGCCTGGGAGCGGTCACAAGCCTGTGCCGCCCTGCAGCCCTACACAAAGCCAGGGCGCGCCGGCAGCCAGGCCTGGGAAGACCCCTCCCCGGAGCACTCCCTCGTGCAGTGTCGCATCCTTGCAGCTGGACAGCGTGGGACACACAGACCGGAATTCCTGTGCATGAAAGGGCTAGGAAACAAGGCCGCTTTAAAGCAAGGAGAGGAGACTGATGTTTTTCCCCAAATCACTTTAAATAAGGCCTGCAAGAGCCTACATTCGGTTTTAGAAAGATTTACTCTACATCACTGGTGAAGCCATGGTTTTAACAGCAATCGGACTGGTTTTATACTCATCACGAACATTGTTGTTTCCTGGAGCCACCTCCTTTAGCCCTCTCCTACGCAAGGAATTTCACAGACTACTGGAAATCTGTGGTACTGGAAAGCAGAGGACGCAGAGTGGCAGCAAGCAGCTGCTTTCCAAACTGCTTTCTTTCAGAATCGACACAGCCATGAGAGCAGGGACTGCATTTTCCAGGTCCTGTACAGGCACACTTTGCACCTTTTGCCCGATGTGTCTTATAGTCGACAAGAACTACAGCGCACCCTTGTAAGTCAAAGCGCTTTGCTTGAGGACACCCGAAGTCAAGCCCTCCTGAGCCAGAAAACACGCCGCGTGCTGGCAGCCCACCACAGAAGAGCAGCATCTCATTCACTCTAAGACACCAGTTTAATGGGAAGAAAAGGGCACCGTCAGTATCAGCTCTTCAGCCCACTCCATGCTCACTTGGAGAGCAAGGAGTCTGTGCACCAGAGCTTCTGTTTTCAAAGGGACAGGTAGAAATCCAAATTGGCAGCGTACACAGAGTTGACAGTGCTGGAGCTGGCAGCAATTTCCATCAGGAATTACGGTAAGCACAGAGAGGAAAGGCTAGAGTACTTATCACGGGAACGCAGAGCTCTGACTGCTCTTAACCTCAGCTACAGGAACGCTTGGCACCAAGACCTCTCATTCCCATTTTGTCCAAACGGCAGCTCTAATGACCACTCTCATGCCCCAAATACAAACATACTGAACTGGCATTCAGCTAAAACGCCAGCTTGGACATGGCTTCAAGTTTCCTTCAGTACAGACATGCAATACATTAGCAAAAAACACCTCAAAAACCATACACCAGCTTCCAGTTCGAACTTTTTCAGTGAATGACGGATGACATGAAAAGAAAATGTCATTTGATAAAAATAACCTTTCACAAATGTCCCATGGTGAAACGCACAGAAAACTAGGTTCTGTCTATTAAAAGATATCAAACTAAGTTAGCAATAGCTACCAGAATTACATTCTTGCTAGAAGAGTTGTTACAAGAGAAGAGCCAACACGGTGCAAGATCTTAATACAGATAAAATCTTAAACAAATACTTCAGTATCGACATTTCAGGGAGTAATTTAAGTACCACAATGTGAAGCAAGCCTTATCTGCTCTGCTGGATATAACAAAAAATAATCCAAGAATAATCCAAGTTATACATTTAAGAAGCAAGTCATATAATCTTTGCTTCTTGTTGCTGCATTAAACGAGAAGGAAACAATGCATGGGAGAAGAAATAGATCGAGAAGATGGTCATGTTCAGGCTTAAAAATATAGTCCAGGGCACAGAGTCCAACACGTTGTAAAAGCATGCAGGCCACTGGCATTGCTTCTGGGTTGCACATAGCAGGTGCTGCAGAGCACCCTCGGGACAGACCAAGGGCCGTACCCCAGAGACAGCTCCGCAGCACCCCGGGTCGGCTCCACGCACGCCGCCTTTCCACCCAGGGGCAGCTACCCCCACAACACGCTTCTCTCCAAAGCCTGTTGCAGAAGCGGTGAGCCGAGTTCGAACGGGGACCGAGGAGCAGCAGCATGCCCGACAAGCCTGGGGCAAGGCTTCCTGCAGGGTCGCCAACACAGCAGCCGAGGGCGGAGGAGCAGCAGGCTAGCCGAAAGCAGCTGCTTGTCTGAGGGCCACTGGCTACAGCGGCAGAAGACGTACGAACAGGTCTGTGCGCGAGCTGAGCCTGGAGAAGCTTTGCCAGGCGAGACTGCGTGGCAGGCAAAGACCTCACGAAAAGGCAGGCGCGCACAGCACACGGCCCGGCTGCTGCATGCCGTGAGCGACACGACAGGCTGCTGCCGTACATAAAGGATATGCAGAGCATTAATAAAAACTCATGAAGTTAAAAAAAAAAAAAGATTACACCACAGGTATATAAAAGGACTTGAGGAATCCACCTTCTAAGAGGAATCTTAAAGAGCTTGAGGAATCTCCCCTTTAAGAAGGGCATGTAAACAAGGATGTCACTAGACGTGGTGCTTTAACCCTGATAGAGACCACCGTCCAAAGAAGGGCCGGGACCGCTGCGGTAAGACGCGCGGCAGCCAGGCCGCCGCCTCTCGGGAAGAACGCGGCGGTGCTCTGCAGAACGTGAAAACCTGCGCCACGGTACGCGGGAGCAGCCCTGCGGCCCGCACGAGGAGGCTTGCTCAGAGCACGCTCAGAGAAGGCAGAGAAGACAAGACGACACTCGGCTTACCTAAGTATTACTCCTATAAATAATGGATGCTGCATTCACACCACTACAATTAAGCATCTGAGCACATTAGAAAATGCTTCTTCTCAGGAGTTTGAGCGGGGGTCCTAACAGCACCACTGCCGTTCAGGCGCACGAAGATAGCCGTCTCCTGTGGTGCTGTAACAACCTTCCACCTTGCACTTTCACAGGTATGAGCTGGCAACCAGCTGCTGCTTAGTGATTTCTTCTGTTGCTGAGTATAGTATTTCGGAAGAGAGAAAGCAATTAAAGAGACAGGCTAGACAGAGGTCGCCTTAGATATGGACAGAATAAAACTCTTCACGGACATGGCAACAAAAAATGTAGATTACATTTTATGAAAAAATCTTTTTGCTGTTGGAATGCAAAAATGAAATCTATTACAAAGACACGCGTACGCACAGACACACAAGTACCTTTCTGTCCATCCACTAATGCTAGTCCCTCCTATACTGGCTGAGTATATACCTGAGAAACAACATTAGTGTTGAGATATTGCCCTTTAGAAAGCTTGAAAATGGAAGGGAGTAGGGAGAGAGGGTTGAGAGAGAGCATAAGCAGCGGCAGTCTCTCCTGTCCAGTTTCCTTCGCATCCTCCGCAGCTCAGAACAAGGCCAGTGCGGCCACAGCCTGCTCAGAACAAGACCAAAGGAATACCAGTTCACAGCTCTACAAAGCACGCTAGTGTCAGCACGACTGGGTTTCAGATTTCAGACCCTGAGTCTGAAGAAAGTTGTTGCATTTTCTATCAAGAGACTCCTGTACAAGTGCTATGGGACAGCTGCATTCATGTTCAACAATGACTCCAGCTAGACTACTTGCATCAGTGCTGGCTGCCTGTGGCTATTTGGTTTGATGGCAGAATCAAAAGGCGCTTTAACAACTTGCAGTTAACTTCTCCTCAAAACATACATTAGGCACATGAACAAAAAACAAGAGCTCAGAATAAATTAGCTTCTCAGCAGAAAAGACACCTGGATTGCAGCATTTCACTCAGGTTCCAGAGAAGGCCGAAGGGACACCTGCATGCTGGAAGGTAACTTTTTCAGTGGCTTGTCAGTAGACTGCTTGCCACTGGAAGGAGGAGACTGGGCTCCGGGATCGAGATGGGAAGACTTGGACTTGCGACTGGATAGCAGAGAATGTTTGTTGGGTGCGGCATCTTTTGGGACAAGTTTTTCTTTCGCAGTAACACTGGCATTGGTTTGAAAGGCTGGTGGCACAACACCTTTCTCACATTTGTCCTCCAGCACATTTTTGCTGGCTGACTTGGAACTGCCACCCGCTGCCTTTTTTGAGAGCATTGTTGTCTTTCCCAGGTCTGCTGACCTCCGGGTCTCCTTCTGCCTTAAGGCTGACTTAAAGAAAGACAACCCCTTCTCTTCTGACTTGCTGTCCCTCTTCAAGCCAGAACGCATACCAACATTTGGAGACCGGAGGTTGGCCATGGAGGAACTCCGCACATGCTTGCTGTCTACTGCCCTGCTGTCACTCCTGGAGTGGCTTATCCGCGGGGAGCTTGTTCTTGAACTGCTGGTAACACTCGTTTTATCCGAGCCCAGGCTAATCTTAGAGCCCTCCCTGCTGAGGCTTCGGTCTGAAGTCCGGCTCTTCCCAGCGGAAGAGCCCTTAGTCAATGAGCCTGATGTGGTTTTCCTGGCAGCTGTGGAGGATGGAGAAGAACCTGACTTTTGCTTCTGTTGAGCCGATGGGAGAGCCACCTCAACGGGCTTGGTGCTATGGTCCCTCCTAGGCTGAGTGGGAGCAGGAGACCCATGTCGCCCACTGGCCCTAGAGGAGTCAGTCTTGCTCCTAGACCGGGAAACCTTCTGGGAACCCTTTAGGGGAGGAGGAGAAGAGCGAGAGACTTTGTTCTCTTGGGTAGATAAGACTGTCCTTCCCTTCCTCAAGCTTTTGTCTGTTTCAGAAGCTCCCTTGGAGCTGTGAGCCTTCTTAGGGGTTCCATCTGCCTTCTCTGGAGCCAGTCCTGTCCCACTGGGGGCTTTCACCTCCTTGACTGGAGAGCTATCCACAGAATCACTCTGATCAACAAAGGCGATTTGATTGTTGTTATCAAAAGGGTCCAAAGCAGGGTGGTTCCTGTCTGGCTGCACAGAGCTTTTACCGAGCCCATCTGAAAGATCTGAGCTAGATGTCCTTACAACAGGCTCCTCCCTGAACGCCCCTTCCATGACGGCCAAGGGGGCTCTGCGAGCCGTCTTGTGCTCTCGCCGGCTGCCATCACAGGGTTCCAAGTAGCTGCTAGAAAGATTCCTCAAGCTGCCAAAGCAAGAGGTGGAGACTTTATCATCGGCAGCCTCCCCAATCTTCTCCAGGGTGGAAGCAGAGGTGTGTACAGGGGAATCTCCAGAGAAGCGCGACGGAGAGTTGGAGCGCATCTGCAGTTTTGCAGACAGTGACCACGAGGGCCTGACACCGTTCTCACTCACTGCCAGTGGGCTGGTGACAGAAGATCGAGATGACAAGCTCTGACGCTGGACACTTCTTACAAAGGGCCGAGTTGAAAATCCTCCTGCAGAGAAAGCAACATCGCCAGTATGAAAGCCAAGCCTGCAGTTTGTCCCACCCATCCACACACGCCATTTCCCTAAGAGTCAGACAGTTCACCTACACCACAGGCACAATTTCTTGCACAAAAGCTGAACAAGGAATTCAACAAATAAATTTGCCTATCTTCTCACCTCCATGGGAAGAGTTGTCTACAGCAGGGCAGCAGACAATTAGTACCTATACCAAGCAGTAGTAGTATGTCAGCCTCCCTGCAAAGGTGCCGCAGTGAAACCCAGAGAAAGTGAAAACACACAAAATACTTGATTGAGAGGTTTAGTTGACAATATTTTCTTTCTTTGAAAGGCTCCTTAAGGTTCCTGCCCTGCTCTCCCCCATCCTTTCGCACCAGAGAAAAGCCCACCTGTGCTCCTGCTGGCACAGTGCCTGCCTCCCCCAGCTGCTAGAGAAACTGTCCATTCTGACTACCTAATTTGCAGCTATCCTGGCAGGGATCTTGTAACTGAAAGGTTAGTGGCCTAAGAAATTATTTTTTTGACCCAGCTCCCCCCACGTGCTGCAGCGGTAATACACACCATCGTCTTCACTCCTCTCCCCAGTCAGCTCCACCGATTCCGAGAGCGAAGCCAGGGACGTGCGCCGTGACGACGCTGCTGAAGCAATGCTGGGCTGCTTGCTACCAGGAAGGCGGCTGACCCAGTGCTCGCAGAGCGAGGAGCTCGTGGAGCCTGCAAGGAATCGGGCAGAGACGTCAGGCCAGCAGCGCAAAGCTGGAGAACACGTGAACCTCTGGGAAGGCCACAGAGTCAGGTATGTATCGGACCAGCTTCGAGAGACACCAAGTCTAGGGCTGTCCCACATAGCCACAGCATCTGGATACTGAAGAAATAAATCTCTACTCATATGTAGTTACGGTCAAAAATGAAAGAGACAACCGCACTTGTCCCAGTATGCTGTGAATCAAAAGAATCAGTGCAACAGCACACAGGCAGAGGACAGTCCTTGAGCTGCCACAGAAACACCATGCAAATCCTTTTCTTTCCAGAGGCAAGTCACCAAGCCTGCACCTGCCCGCAGCTCACCCCGCGTCCACAACCAACACGCTCGGCTGCTGGCTGCTTACCCAAGACCAACTGCACTGCTAGCAGAAATGAACTAGTCACGTTGCTATGCCATGGTTTTGACAAGGGCAGCTCTGAACACGTGGCGGTGGAAGGGGCTCCCCCATCTCCACAGCTTCCTTGCCACAACCAGCCTGGAGAAGCTAAGGGTGGGCAGAATAGGCGGGAAGTTTCCCATGGTCTCCAGTGTGGAGCAGAGGACTCTGAGACAAGCTCAGTGTGAGTTCTGGGACAGAGAGGTGGGCAGAAAATTTTTCAGTTCTATGCAGGACAAACTATATCCACTCCCTGACAAAGCCAACGGGGCTTACCTGCCACAGAGCTGTTAGCAGACCATGATGGGATTGCTGTGCGTCTCTGGTAGAAAAGAATATACGCTGTCTGCTTGCAGACTTCGTTTTCAGAAAGCTGCTGAACATCACTGTCATCAAAGCAGTACCACTGGCCATCAACCGAGTTTTTGCAATATGCTGAGAGAAACATTACCATTAGATTTTCCTCACTCCTACTACTCTCAAGTTTGCTCTATAACTTAAACATGACTTTATCTGCTATGACGGACTCAGAGGAGAATGAAAGGAACAGATTTATTCATGCAACACATCCTCTTCCAGTCTGACTGGCAAGAAGGAAGCCTGAGACGACCGGAATACAATGAACAGCTCACATTTCAGGATTTTCTTTGTTCAGCATTGCTGCTCAGAACACAACACTATTTGGGGTGGCTCCATCCACTCCATGTTCCATTATTCGTGGAGAGTCTGCCTCCATCAGCGGGTCTCCTCCTGACCGAGTCCGCCCAGGACAATGCAGCCCAGAGGTGTGCGCCAGAGGGCAAAGCCAGACACGCACATTTTGTGGGCTGAGTGAAGATGTACAGATCCTGAGAATCACCAAACAACTTTGCCTATCTCTGGACTCTTGCAACTACAGAAGTGGGAAAGAACATTTTTGGAACATGAAAGGCTGGTGACATTACACGCAAGGGAAAAAAAAACAGTGGAGAAAGGAACATACAGTAGGACATTTGGCGTCAACAGGCATTGTTTCATTTCTCAGAGTCATAAAAGTTACCCATCCAATATTACATAGCCAGCCTTTCTGAACTGAGTTAGGTCCTTTTGTCAAGAAGGAGGAAAAAGCTACAGACAGAACAGAAAATAGAACTGTTTCCTTTCTGAAAGGTTCTAACAGATGTAACATTGCGGGATACTTGCCTGTATAGTGTCCCCCTTGCATGGTGCCATGATGATTGCAGACTGCGTACAGGTCATAGATATAGTCCTCAGGATCCCTTCCAAGACCATAAGGTCGCCTCCAGGGTGACCAGTGAGATGGCAGACTCCAGCTGCTCTGACTGCGTTTAACAACATGAGGAGTCATGTCCAAGCCACTCAGGGGGAATTTAACCATGTTTTGAAGTTTCATCCTTCGGTCTCCTTCCTGTGTAAAGGAGGATAGCATGAGCTGCAGTGGCAGCGAGGCCACCGTGCCTGGGGAGAACAAAAACCCAGGAGAGGTGCATAGGACGGAGCAGCTGCTGTTGAAGAGGTGCTCTCGTCAGGTCGCTCCCTGGCTAACAAGCAGTCCTCCACCATCACTGCAGACATCCTTACCTGTCTAAACCTTTTCAGATGTATGATGAGAACATCAGGTAAGGTCCAGAGGCTCAGTGTGATGCTACCCTGCTGCAGCTGCTTGCAGTGTGGGCATCGCCACGCGTCATCTGGGGCAAGCTACAAGGAAGAGGTGTGAGTGGGTATTAGTTTCCAAGTTCCAAGGCAGCTGGTCACTACCACTGCTCCTCTGCTGCCCGAGGCCCAGTGCAGGCACCAACACACGCACCCCATCTACCTCCAGCTCATCAAGCTCAATAGAAACACAGGGCTCCCAGTGATGCATTTCAAAATAGCAAACAAGCCAGGAGACACATGCCTCACACAGGAGGCAATTCCCACCGCAAGACAGAATTCAGCTAGTGCTGCTGTGCAGAGAACCTATTTCCACCTTTCAAACCACCAGGCCCTTAGAAATGAAGAAAAAACAAAGCAAAAAGCCGGCAGGCTTGGCAGTCTGAGTAAAAATATCTTCACAAGAAAACCAGCAGCAAAGAAGGAATCTGAAGAGAAGGAATACAGGTATACTTCAAATTTCATCTCCAACACCATGCTGCCCTCCAAGAACCTTCTTTCTCCTTATGTCCCAATGGCACAGAGTTATCAACTGGGGAGATTTTCATTGTCCACCAAGGAGAACGTATCTTTTCAAAGCCACGAACATGACAAGCGCTTCCATCCAGAGGCCCGTGCTCAGAAAATTCAGAAGCCAGAGAGCTATAAGCTGTCAGACAACTTTTCTCTCACCTCTGAAAGAAGTAACAAGAGAGGCTCCAAAATTATTAGAGCTCATTCACGGGTCCACAGTCCACATCTGGGACCATCCCTTTTTACAGCAGATTAGAACCCTGTGGCAAAGAGGCACAGATCGCTTACACGTTCCAGGCGAGGGCCAATCAGACCCAACTCTGGCCTGCCTGGTGGCACATCATCGCCCAGGCCCCTTCCACCTCCTCGCACCGAGAACCGAGCTGGAGGAGGAGAGCGGCCGCGCCTCTGGAGCCCCTGGTCCCTGCGTGGCCGCCCAGCAGGTCCCCGCTCAGCACAGGCTCCTCGAGCCCGCTGCTGCCTGCTCGGGCTTGGCAGCGCCCGCCTGCTCCACGACAGAGCAGCGCATTCCCGTGAAGATGCCACACTGTTCTAATCCTTCACCCTGCCTGCCAGAAAAGGACGTTGCTATTTCACAGGAGGAAACAAAGGAACTTGCTCTTCTGATCTGCAATCTTAACACCGGGGGCTAGAGGGGGAGCAGTACTGCCCACAACTTTCTCCCCACCACAGAAAAGCTCTGCTAGCTGGTAGCTAGCAGCTAGGACTGGTAACTAGTGCTGTGTTAACAAATTTATTCTCCTGTCTCAACAAATCAGTGTCTGCAGAAAACAGCTACTTTGCTGAGTTTGGGATTCAGGCAGCACACAGACCAACCAGACCTTCATAGTCATGGCTGCTGTACAGTCGTGTCCCTACCTGTTCCTCTTTGGTGTACAGTTGGAAACACTGAGATAAAGTGCAGGTCTGAGGTTGGTGATGAAGCTCTCTCTGCTGGCGGACGCTTTCAGAGTCTGGAATATACTCGTCCTCCGTATTCACAAACAAGCTGCATCAGAGACACAACACATTTACCAGCACAGCCGTCTGCTCCCCACGCCGCCACTGAGCCAACGTAAAGGTACAAGTACAAACAGCAGCTCTTTCCTGGATTTGTCTCATTACCCGTGAGCGAGAGCTGCCTGGCAAGAGACCCCACCAGAGCAACACAACTAAACACAGGAGTAAACAGCTTCAGCGGCACCCGCTCCAGTTTATCTCGGACAGAAAAAGCTGCTCACTGCCCACAGACTGTCTCACGTGAATATAACTGGTGAGGGAAGGAGCCACAGGTGAGACACCTGCTTCGTGATGCAGAGTCCCAGCTACAGAGCAAAGGGCTCCAGGTCAGAGCAAGTCCAGCATGCACAGCCCCTGCCTGTCCCTGCAGACAGCGGCCAGGGCACGGGTGCAGGTTCTGAGGCCGCGCTGCACCGGGAGATGCACGACTCGCACGGTGCCAAGCTGGCTGCCAGCCTCGCTGTCAAGGTGAGCACACTTTAAGGCTTCCTACTTCATACTTACTAGTCTTTCGTTTCTTTGTCCCATTCTACGACTAACTTCACGTGAGCAGTTCCCCCCTGTCCACATGACTTCAATGCCCTGGAGAGAGGAGCAGACAGAATTTAGCCCGTCTCGGAATCTGAAGCCTACATTATCTTTCATATGCACGGAAATCCTCTCCTTTAGCCCTTCACCTTCCCCCACTGCCACCCAGATCAAGTTTGAAAAGTAGAAAATGAATTCATACAGCAAAAAAAACGGCAAAGAGAACTGCATTTCCTTAAGTGCTTGTTCTGTAAATAGATGTATGTTTACTTACAGAACAGGCATCTACAAAAGCTTCTGAAGAATAGCCACCCTCCAAGAAAATAAAACTGAGGTGGGGATGCTTTCATTCTCTTCTCCGTTTGCAAGGAGGAAGGATTCCAGCCGGCGTGACACACCACTGAGCAATCCTGACAACTTCCTGGGGACACTCGGTCGTTCCCGTGCTCCCGGGCCCATGAAGTCCGCTGCACACACCCGCACCAGGACTGTCCCTTCCCTGTGGCTGCGCTCCCAGCTCCCGGCTGACCAGCCTCCCCCACCTACCTTTCCACTGTTGGATGGCAGAGGGGCCGCTCCTCCTGAGGTAGCAAGTACGTTATGCCCACAACACTGACCACTCGCAAGCTGAACGGGCAAACCTGCAGCAAGACAGCAGAAGCCATCTGAATGACTCAAACGCAAGTCACCTGCTCGCAGCACAGCCGGACACACAGTTTATCCTAGAGTGTGTTTTACAAAAGAAAACAAATGCAAAAGATCCCAAATACGCCTACGCCAAGCAGCTAACAGAGGGGTGCAGACGGCAGCTGAGGTTTTGTGCCCCAGACCTCCCCTGCAGCAGCCAGACCAGATGCCCCTCCGCACCCCGCTGCTCAGAGGGAGCTCTCGTCAGACACACGCAGTCTCCGAGCAAACACCGCAGCCTTCCTTAGGGCAAGCAGGTCCCCCAACCAGGGGACTTCCAGTGCAGACAGCAGCACTGACTTCTCAAGTACCTCTTGGGGGTAATGAAGGAAGAGAAGCATGTAATTTCTTCACCCGATCAGTCTACTCTTACCTGTAACATTCAGCAAATAGCAGACAAAAGCATACCAGACTTGGACATTACTGCACTAACAAACACAGGAAGGCATCAGTGCAGCACGTTCATCGCTTCAAGAAACCTGGCTTCCCGTTTAGTTCCTCACACAGTGCTGGAAGTCTCAAAGCAGCCAAGTCATTTGCCTCACCTGCAAGCAGGCTGCAGGCCGCAGGAAATACTGCATCTTCTCCAAAATTTCCTTCTGCAGAATATCCCAAGCAATTGTTTTTTCCAGATGCAACACAAAGGGCAAGCCAAACCTAGAGAAAGGAGTAGCATTTGAGGAAGCAATTAAAAGATTATTCTGTCCAGCAACAGGATCCCCAAAATAAGGCAGTGCCACTCTGCTCCTCGCTCCACTCCTACCGAGACTCCTCCAAAATAAGGCATTCGAAAGCTGCACCGAGGTCACTTCCCGCTCCCCCCACCCCCTGCTTGCACTCAGGTGAAAATCTCCGGGCGCCACCAGACCCGGTCAGAGGCGTTCGCTGCTCCCCGAACCGTGCAGCTCCTCAGAGGGGTCGGACCCTGACTGCCCGCGTCACCACTTTCCACTGGGCCACGGGAAGTTCACCAGAATTGGGACATTTTGTTGCATTCATTTATGGTTTTTGACCAACATATTCTTTAGCACCTAATGCAAGCCAGGAACACAGGCTGTCCCTCCCACACCTCGTGTTCTCCCCACGCAGCGAGTAAAGCCCAGGCCGTCCAAGGGAGCAGGCAGAACAGCAAGTCTGACCGCGAAGCTGCCAGTCACCTTTTGCTCTGCTGTCCAGTGCACGCTCTGTTACACACCAGCAAGACAATCTTGTCATTTGCTGTTTGTCTAGTAGAAGACTGTTCCAGTTTTCCAGACTTCACTGTTCCTTGAGAGTAAGATATTGTTCGGGAGTGCTCAGTGCTGTATTTCAAGTTATTCAGGTTATTGTTCACATGTATTCCTGAAAAAGTAGGAGAACAGAAATACTTTGTTACGTCCTTTACGATGTACATCCCCCTCGGGAAGCCCTCCTTGGACCTTGGGCAGCAGGTCAGTATGGGATTGAGACTGACCATTTTTATTAGACTCACGCAAAGGCTCCAGTGAGCAATCACTTTTCATGGTGACTACTTCTTTACAGAAATAAATTATATGCAAGTGCTCACCTAACTGATTTTTCACAGTCATTTGTCAAAATACTCATAGCTTGTCTGCCTGCATGAAAAGCTAAAGTGACAGACACCCTATTCATTACTTTCAATAATAAAATTTGTCTTTGATTACCCTCTGTCTACCCAGGATGCAATTACTCCCTTTCTCTGAGAGGGAGATGCAGAAAAGCAGAATTTCTTGAGCTTTAACAGAGAAACTGTTTCCTCATTCCTGAGACCGTTTATTCAGCACTGGTGATCTGATTTTAAGTAACACAATTTCAATGGCTTGGTCTGGTCCCTAGCAGACCTTTAAACCAAGCCCAACAACAAATTTCAAATTAAGCCAGCCTGGCCTGCAAAATAAGCGCCAGGAAGAGGAAGAAAGTCACATACATCACTTCTTGATAACCTCCCAGCTGACACCACCATTAAGTCTGCTGGAATGAGTCTGGACAAAGTCAGAGCTGAAATCAATACACCAGGGCATCGACTACCTATGGGACTTTCATTATCAAGGACGTCTTCTTCCAAACCCAAGCCTCCCTCGCCTAATCAGCCGGGGTGGGCACGAAGCAGAGTTATCCACTTACCTCTCTGACTAAGGATACCCTCGGGCCTAAATATCTCCGGGGTCTCAAAGGCAAAAATGCAGTCGCTTTCATGAATTGTGTCCAGGTCGTCAGTGTCGCAGAAGGAACGATGAAACCCATCGTAGTACATCTCCGTCAGCACAATCTAGAGCCAGCAGAAGCAAAGCAGAGCCCATGATGCCACCAGTCCCGGCCCTGCCGGCTGCAGGACGGCGTCCTCCAAGCGCCCTGCTGCCGGCGCGGAGGTGGGAAGAGGGCAGCTGGGAGGTAGAAGCTGGGGCAACGGCAGCATGTGAGGGCGTTGTGGAGGGATCTGACAGCTTTCTTGGAACTCCTCCTGTGCAGCAATTCCTGTGCCTTTCCCATAGGTGCCCGACAGTTCCCTCACTGCCCGCGCGTGGGAATCGCAGGGTTATCAGGCAGAAGGACAGCACAGAACGCCCGCACGCTGCACAGGTGGCTATCCTAACGTCGCTAGGTTTCAAGAAGTCAATGCACGGGGAAAAGCATGGCCCAGATTATCACCACCCTGCTTCCCCCACTCAGTTACAGACAGCGAACTGCCATTCCTACACGTCCCATACTGCTTGCACGCTGGATGAAAGCCTCAGCACTGCCCTCCTTCGGCACGAGGGCTTCGGGCGAGGAGAGCAGCCCCTTACCTGCTCTGTGGGTATCTTGGTCTCCGAGGAGACAGCCTCCCGCAGCCTGGCCACCGTCCCAGCGATGGGCACCGCCACCCCGATGCGCATGCAGTGGGAGCACTTCCCCTGGTACACCACGGTGACGTAGAGCGGCCTGTGGGGAGCACAGAGGTGCTGCCTGGGGCCGCAGGACCTCCAGCAGAGTTCTGCCTCTGCAGCGGAGTCCACCCGACCTGGGGGCATCCAGGCTGCTGCGAGAGCTACGGGGCCCTGCTGGTGATCCGGAGCTACGCTCAGCCTCAGCCAGACAAACACGATTGATTTCCAAAGACTTTTCTTACTATATGGGCTGGTGTTGCTTGTTCCTACAAGCAGAAAGTCTTCTTGAAAAAAAACCCACAAAGTTAAAAATAAAACTTTCTATTGCAAGGCAATCTAATTTTCCAGCAAGGATGCTGTAATGCAGCTTAGGTCAGTCCAAAGCAACACCTTAGAATATTCACAGAGAGCTGCTGCTGTGACCATGAGGACAGATCTCCAGGCTGTCTCTCTAAACGAGGTCCTGCCTACAATAGTAGCAAAAGTAATACCTTCAGAAGAGTACAATGGGGTAGCTAGCCTACAAGCAACACTTTCACTGGAAAGCCCACTCAGCCTCCACTTAGTGGTGGAGCACGGACTTTGAACCAAACGTGACATCTTCATACTTAGTACTTTCTTTCATTACTTTGTTCCATTGCTTCTTGAACCCATAAAAATTTTCTGCATCCATAGCATCATGTGAAGGAGTTGCACAGCTGAACTACCCATTATATAAATAAGCATCTCATCGTGTTTGCTCTGAACTTTTTACCTAGACTTTTTTCCCTGGAGCTTTTTTTTTTTTTAATTAGCAACAGCTGTATTTCAAAAGCAAAACCTTTTGCAGGAAAGCTTTTATCTTCACTTTTGAAATCAGAGTGATCAGAGAGACTTTTCCCAAGAAAGACAAAAATAAAAAGTTTCATCTTTCTCCCATTTTTAATTTTAAAATGCTATAAATTAAGTCAAAAGCAAAATATTTCGGTTATCTGGATCAAAGATAGTTTATCTCACCTCAAATTAAATCTATAGGAAGCTTTTGGAAGGGTAGGGGCAGAGGGCCATTCTGAAACTAGTAAAAGGCTCAATTTTCCAATTTTCTTGCAAAGCAAAGATTTAAGTACCATATAGGCCCATCTATCTTTTAAAAGGGAGACTTTGCTGACATTTATTTTCCTTTTGTACCAAATTACACAACTCTGACCATGTGGGAAACAGCCAACATTACTTCAAGACACAGTTACGTACCGCGTATGAGGCAAAGGAATCGGCAGAGAGATGCAGAGAAAAGGGTCAAAGGTGTTGCTCTGCTTCTGGCAATGAGGGCATGTCAGAGAGGACCTGTTACAATACCAGTAAAAGGACAGAGTTATACATCATTTCATCAGGAATGGATAAATGATCACATCGCAAATTACTGCCCCCGCGTGTCAGCCTGGCTGCCCTCACACTCTTCCTCCTCCATACGAAGTGGCTCTGCACAGAGGTGGTACAGACACAGCTGCTGCAAATGAAGGGCTCTGGATTTCTAGATCCTTTCAAAGTAATTAGTTTCAAAGTTCGTAACATGGCATGCCAGGAAAAGACTTCACTCGAGACGCTGAATTTGGATTTTAATAAGCATCACTGCAAGATTAATAATTCACCAATAGTAGCTTCAATGTGAAAGACCTGAAAGGATTTTCTCTTTGAAGAGAAGGGAAGTGACGGGAAAGAGACGGTGACAGTCAGCACTGCAGGAACACAGATCTCTTACTCAGAAGGGAAAAACGCCAAACAACACATCTCTCATTCAGAATCAACCTGCACCTTACGCTGCCTTTGTACTAGGCTTAAGGTTTCGCCTTTGCAAAGGAAGCCCTGGCAAACACTGGGGAGAATGCCCAGTAATTAAAGTTCCTATAGCAGCACAGATACAAGCTATCAAGGAACACTGGAAATGAGGCTGTTTTTTTGCAGTAGTTCTGAAATTAGAAAGCTCACTTCCCAGAAGTATGAGAAACTCATGGGAAATACCCTGAAGGGACAGTGAAGGATTCAGCTCAGGATTCCCAAGCGCCAGATAACAAGAACTCTGCGAGACGCCTGGGATCTGCAACTCCCCAGCAGCCTCCGGGCATCTGCAGCTCTTGCTACAGGCTCTTGCTCCGAGCAGGCGGGGGAAGCCTCGCAGCACTGAGCTGCCCTGGGCCTTTGCTCCTTTAAGCATTGCCTTGCTTTCAGGATGTGTCAGGGCAGGTGAAGAGGTGGTACATAATGTAGATTTTTACAGAATATACCAAATTTGTAGTCAAACTCTCTCTCCCCTCTGGTGCAAGATCTTAGTTCAAAGTTTATTCAGCAACAATTCAGAAACGGCAGTTAACACGACACCTGTCTCAACTTTACCGTGAGCTAGTGTCGGGGTAAAATCACACTGCAGTCACCAGTACATGCAATAATGCCTCAAAATTTATGAAATGTCATACCTGTACTGGGCTTGAAAGAGTTCCTGCACGAAAGTACTACTGATGGGAAAGGCTGGTCCCTCAAGCAGCACATCATCCTCCAGTGGTGGCTAAAAGAAAAGAATAAACCCCAGAAGCATCACCAAGCGTGTAGGTGTGCACCAGATGGCTCCAGTACTCCTGCCAGATGTGTCCCTCCCTGGCCAGAAGCATCAGAACGTGCCACAAGACCTTTAAGCAATGCGTGCCCCTGCCCACGCAGGTGGTTACATGGGAACGCAGCACAGCTGGGACGGGCAGGGGTCTTGCATGGGGTGACACGTCTGGCAGAGCCCCCGCAAGGGCCCCCGGCCCGTGCCAAGCAGCGCGCGGCCACACACAAAGGGTTGTGCCGGGGAGCCCTTGCCAGGGATCAGTGAAACATCTCCTTCCAGTCACAGGCCAGAAACACGCCATTCTAACCCCAGCTTTTGTTCCACTTGAACTATCGGAGTTAAGGACCAATAGGCAGATTTAATTTAAAAAGAAGCTTGTATGCAAAGCGACAGCTGCTCTCCCACATTGGCTCCCAGCCAATAAGGAATAAAATTCCTTACCTTGAGTGGAGGCATGCTGCTGTATTTCACTGTGTTGTTCAGATCTTCGTGAACTCTGTCTAGAAGCCAGAGCAGAAACTCCTGCGCATCGTGCTGGGCATTCCCACGGTACTGCATAGCGTTCTTGGACACAATGTTCTGCAGAGAAACAGAGACGGCACGCAGTAGACACAACTGGTACTGCTCTGGATACGCTTTAAGAGCCTGGGGAATGCATGTAATTTACACTTGAATTTCCAGAAAAGCCATCTCAGGAGGACACCAGCACACCCAAGGGATTTGATCAAACCTGTTTTTCTTCCGGACACGAATGGGAAGGGCTTGAAGTTCACCAGCAACAGAAATCTGCACTTCACAGGTTTACCCTTGCCCTGCAGCTCTGAGGACACCTTTCGTAATGCTGACATTTGCACTGAGCCCCAGCTGGACCACGCACGCCCCTTCCTCAGGAGGGCACCTGCTGCTCCTTGAAAAGCCAACCAGTGCTTCAGTAGCGCATCTTTCCCTGCAAGGACCAACATCGGGAGGCGCTTTCTCCGCCCCAGCTCTCCGATCCCGCTTCCACCTTCCCCGCAGCGCCGGGACAGCCGGCTCCGTGCGCAGGGGACGCGGCGCAGCTCCGCAGGACAGGACCCAGGCACCAACGCCCGCGTTCAGCGCCCCGGCACAAATGCTCTCTGGAGTAACGCCACATGGTGGGCTGACCCCGGCAAGTTACCAACCAAGCAGCAGGCACCACTGCTGCACAGAAAAAACAGCTTTTTCTGCTTCTTTTTCTGCTCACGAAGCAGGAGGTACATTCAGCCAGCGCACGGTCACCCTGATGCCCCCACTCCACCAATTTTAACCACAGCCAGGCAATACCAGGCTTCTCCGCAAGAACCAGGCTCAGTCGCCACCACCACAAAGCTCACGGCGGTCCCACAGCAACTGCCCAGCCGCCCGCTACCGGGACAAGCGACCCGCCCGGGATGTGCTGCCTCGGCAGCACCGCTGCTGTGCCCAGCGGGGAGGCAGAGGGCGCGTGCACGGGGCTCGGGCCCGCCTGAGCAAGGCAAAGCCCCGGCAGGACGGGGTCCCAGGACAGGGCCGCAGTGGGGCAAGGGGACACGAGGGCCTGGCAGACCCGCATCCCAGCAGCGCCGGGCATGCTGCATGCCTGCGTTACCAGACCTCCTCCGTTTCTCTAATCAGACTTCGCAACAGATTTGAGAAATGAGGTTGGGCTGCTCGCTTTATCCCTCTAAAAATGGGGTCACCAGAAGGGAGGGGTGATGAGAAAGACGGGAAAGGACCGATAAGCATATATTGTCTATCCTCTATAATCCGTCCACCTGCCTCAAGGCAGCAAAATAACAGAAAACAGAAATAATCTGCTGTCATTACATATATGCAAGCCCTTCTGACAGCAGATTTTCCACCCTCACGGGCACAGGGACCAGCACCCTCCCAGCTAAAACATGCAAACGCAGCCTTAAACAAGCGAGCAGCCCAACGGTGAATGCCCACCTCTGCAACAGAGAGGTGCGAACCAGCACCCCGCTGCCTGGTGCTCGACGTAACGCGAGCTCAGGATGCTGCCGCAAGCCAGTTCAGAGGGGGAAAGACAGGAAGCAGTCTGCGGGGACTCAGAGGTTAAAGGAGACCAAACAGCCTTCTCCACTCTGAGTTCCAATTAAGCAAAACAAGATCTATTGGTGGGAAGAAAAAAAAAAAAANGCTGGCCTTACACCTCTTGCTGTCCTTCAGCAGAAAGCTTGGCAAATTATTTGTGTTGCACCAGTTTATAAAATTTAACACTAAACCATGAAATGACAGTTAATGGGCTTGCAGATCCTGGTCTGATACCTGAACGCCAGCCATTCACCCACCAAACGATACCAGGACAAGACGGCAATGACCTAGAGAAACCTAGTTTAGCTGTGCTAGAAACCCCCCACACCGCAGCAGCACAAGACACAACCTCGTTGCTTTGCTGGCTGACGTCCTACCAGCCCAGATCGCAGGTGCTCTCGGAGTCAGATCTCTCCTTTGCATCACCAACCCTCCCTCAGCTGGATGCTGCAGCGCAGGATTCGCTTCCCCAGCCATTAGCACAGTTCTTGGTCTCAAACTTCCATTAGCTTCACAGAACACCAGCTTCTTCAGCAGAAAACCGTGCATCCCCCAGGGCCATGAAGGCTCTGAGCGGACCCGTGCAGGGAGCTCTCGAGGCAGCTCCTCCCGCTCAGATCCCAGGGATCCCACTGCGGCGTGGGGCCAACATGCCTGGAGCCAAGCCCGCGTGGCCCCAGGGCTGGATGGGCTCCGGGTCCCAGCATCCTGCTGCTGATGGGATGCAGGGGGCATCGAGAACTAGGAAATGTGAGTAGTCTAGAATACCCAAAACACGCTTCGCAAGGAAGGAAGGCTGATGTTCACAACAGCCGTGTTCAGTTGAATGCACCCAAAGGTGTAGGGAAGAATTTAAGACACCTGCACAAACTTCCTTGGCAAGCATTATCTTTGTTCAATGTAAAACCTTTGAAAGTTAAATTTAGCCTGGAATTGCCGTGTCAAGTTCCGAACCGAAAATCAGTCACGTAAGCGTGAAGCAGCAATGGCAGACCTTCTCTAGAGCCGCTCGCCGTGCCGCGCAGGGGTGGGCTACCGGCCCCCAGCCACCGGCCCGCTGGGCACCGCGGGACGCGCCACGCAGCCGGGCCCCCGACCAGGCGGCGGGGAGGGCCAGGAGAAAGGGCAGTGCTCCGACAAGCCAGCCNGTCACCAGCCCAGCAGTGACGCCTTCCAGGTGGCGTTCCAGAGCCGGCTGCCGTATCTGCTCTAGTTTGTGGTAGCCAAGTTAGCTGACAGGTGCTGCCACCGCGCTCTAAGTCCTAGTCTAGACAGAGCTGAAGATAAAGGGTCCTTAGTACTGCCAGAAGGAAGCGGATCTGGTATTCCAAGTGAAAATGGGGGCGTGGGGGGCTTTCCCTATGGAAGCAGACATAACCCAGGAGCTTGGGAATCCCCAGCGAGGATTTCTCATCGCCCCCTCCCAGTGCCACCAGCACATCGCCCACCTAGACCTCGCTGGCTGCCGCCTGCTCCTGCTGGCGCGCGGTGCCGCAGCGAGCCGCGGGACTCGGGCTGCACCAGCACCGCCGCGACAGCTGCTCGGGTTTCTTCGCCTCGCAGCCTGCGTGCACCAAGGATAAAGAGCTGCCTGTGGGGACAGATCACACGATGCTGGAAGTGATTCAGGAAGCACTACAAAATATCAGATGCAATTTCCTCACAAGAGGCTATGCTACAAAAACACTCCAGCAACAGCAGCGTGTTCCCAGCGTTACTCATGCTTCCTGCCACCGCTGCTACAAGTGGGCTTGTTGTTGCTTAAACCCCTGCATCTGCTGCCCTGCGAAACGTTACGTGCCTCCCTCCCACGGTGCTTCGAGGTGCTGCGGCACCAAAGCCACCAGAGAAGCACGGCGCGGAGAGCCACAGCCAGGCAGCAGAGAACAGTCAGTGCTACGGAACACAAATCGGGGTGAGATGAAGGCGCTGACCCAAACAATTCCACAATTTGGGAAAAATACCAGAACTCCCCGCTGCGCCGGGAGGGCTCAGGCACCGCGCAGCCCACCCAGCCCCGTCCCCCGCCCTCGTGGGCTGCGCGAACACGCGGGGGGCCGTAGGCAGGGGCCGCACTCACCCCGCGAGCCGGGCTGGGAACAGCCCCGCACCCAGACACCCGCGCGGCTGCCGGGCCGCATCCGCACTGCAGCTGGGTCACTTCGCACCAGGACGGGCACTAGCCGAAATACAACCCCAAACTTTCTCTCCTCGCCACTGCTCAAGCGAGAGAAGACGGCACCTCATTGCGCTGGTCCTGGTGATGCTGAACCTGATGCAGTAAAGTGACAGCGATTGCAACTGGCTGCAGATACAGAATTAAGCAATTGGGTTAAAAACGCATAAAAACACATTAAGAACAGCACATCTACCAACCCCCATATCCTTTAATCCTCTGCCCCTAATCTCGGCTGTAAGTAGAGGTGGCAAATCTGAACAGACTCCATCACCAGAGGGTACGGAGAGCAAGTCAGGAGCGGTGCCGGTACAGCTGGCTCAGCTGTGAGACACCGGGAGCGCGGCCGGTCTCGAAGCTCCCTTCCCACCACCACCCCGGGGCTGAACGCCTCAGCGCAGCCCCAAGGCAGGCAGAAGGGACGAGACCTTCCCTTCCCTCGGCCGCACCGCACAGGCACCCTGAATGGAAGCAGCAGCACTGGAAGAGATAAGGGGGGGAAATCATAATTTCGTATCGATTGCATGCACACATCTAACCCCTTAATGCAAGCACCCTATAACCAAACAAGTCCCTGTCCATCCATAAAGCAGATTTATGGCAAAGATGCATTATCATTTTTATCAGCCCACTGAAAGTTTAATCATCTATTGCTCTAAATAGATGCAATAAATAAAGCCAAACATAGCTGAACTACTGGCCTCTGCTTTACTGCTGTTATTCTTCCAGATAACAAAGACAACTAAAGGAAAAATGTCAGTCTGCTATTTTCCAGCGTGCCTCTGGTAGGAAGCAGCTGTGGAAAGGTTTCTGTACATGAACGGATGGAACCAGCTCGTTACAGCCCTGAAACAATGGCACATGTGAGCAGGAAGAGAGCCTATTTACCTTTCATTGAACATCAGAAAGTTCTGCTCATCATAAAGTTCGGCTCAGGCAGAGATTTTGCTTTATTTTTAATCCCACAGACAGCTTTGTGCTTGGGCAACTTCTACAGCAGACACCGCACGAAGAGCGTGTATCTAAATGACTCCCTCTGCTCACACGCAGCAGCCCAGCAACTTCCCCTCCCCGAGGCGAGACGTCCCCCCGGGGAAAGCAAACCCCGGCAGGCAGCGCAGCTCAGACCTCGCCTCCCAGCCCTGGGGAGGCCGCGAGCCAGCAGCAACCCGCAGCCGCTGCCAGCGCAGGACGGAAAGGAGAGAAACCGGGGGACACGGCACAACGGCACCGTGCGCAGAGCGGGAGCGAGGGGACCGCAGGCGGGGGCTAACGGGCAGCGCCGCAGGACAAGGGGGCACGGCTGGGAGAGGGGAAGGTGGGGCTAGCAGCAAGGAAAGGAAAGGAAACATCAGGAGGAAGAGAAATGAAAATAAAGTGGAAATCAAAAAGGCAAGAGCATCACCGCACGTGCAGTTCGCAGCCTGCTAACTGGTACGACGTTGTGCTTTTGGTACAGCTTTCAGGCGGAACCAAGTCCCGAGTCTGGAGGGACAAGGCAACCTTGCGAGAAGACGGCTTGCCAGGAGGGGCCGAGCGCCCGCGAGCGGATGCCCCGAGCACCCTCGAGCGGATGCCCCGAGCACCCTCGAGTCAGGCCTAGAGGAACTGTCCCAGAGCAAGTGTTCCGGTGCTGGCGAGTGTCAGGCAAATCCTGCGCTTCCCGATACCGAGAAGAGCAGTCGCGCTTGGAAAGGCGCCCGCCTCCCGTGAACACACATCAGCTGGATGAGGTCAAAGTTTGGAGAAGACATCAGACCGTGAACTCCTCACTAGCTCTTCCAAAAAATGCCTGTTCTTGACTTAAAAAGGAGCACGTGACAAGGATGCGTTTAACATTCTCACATCTCCCAAAATCCCCGTTGGAGAGTTTTTCTGGGCCAGAATTACCAGGCTATTTTTCCAAGGATACCGAAGACAAAATTTATTTCCTGTTTCCAGCTCTTCCCAACTGAGCCTAGAAGCACACGTCCTTACCAACAGAGGCCTGCTCCTCCCCGGAGCAGGCACCGCCCCAGTAGCCCTGTGAAACCCAGACCCACCCCTGGCTCCAAGAGCAGGGACCCCGCTCAGCGCTCAGATGGCCGCGGGACACCGCGCAGCCACATGCACCAGCCACCGGCACCACGGCACGCAGAGTTCATTAGAGCAGTGCTTTGTCAGCGGTCGCACGTTCAAGCGGCAGCACGAAAGGGGGTTGTATTTTTGCAGAGGCGGCGTGGAACACAGCTCTGGGCATGCGGAAGATGGGGGCAGGTGACGGCCACGCCGGGGCTGCCCACGGAGCCGTGCCCGGTCACCTCGCCCCGCGCTGCCCGGCCCCGCAGAGCAGCACCCGGCCCAGCCCTGCTCCCACTCCACCCGCGTGGGTCGCAGGCTGAAGTGTAGCTTGGAACCCCCAGAAATGTCTTCGAGTTCGACAGGTCGGTTGGGCTGCTGAAGGCAACCACGGCCTCGCTGCAGGGAGCCCTTCTCAGGGGGGTTTATGGGGGGATTAAAGAAAAATATGCCTCAGTTGTATGGTAATAAAGATGAAGAAAAAAGTAAAACCAAAAAAAAAAAACCACATAATAATGGGATTGCATCTTATTGATCATTAACAGCAGAAGCAGAAATGTCTAACTTGGAAAGGCGGCCAAAGACCTTTGTGATCCCAGCGAAGAGAGAAATACATCTGAATGATGTCAAGGAGTGTCCCAATAACTATGTGGAACATCTGTACCTTGCTTTGTTTCAAGTAAAATGTGTCAATTCCAAACCGCAGGTAGCTCCAGGACAAGCCTCCCCAGCGCAAGGCCCTTACTGGTGGCACCTGGGCTGAACTGGAACCATCACTCGAGACCCCACGTCACCCAGCCCAGCCCGTCTGGATGAACGCAGGAACCAAACCAGCGACCACAGGACGAGGTCGCTTCCAAACCCCAACCGGACCAAGCAACCCTGTGCTGAGAACTGCTGTCATTCCGTCTACGAAACAGGAGGCAGAAATACTGGTTATGTCAATAGTCTGCAGCAGTTGCTTCACAATTCAGAGGAGTTATTTATTAATTCACAAAGAAATTACCAACACAGCTGATGGGTTGCTTGTCCCAATTGCAGTATTTACACCAAGAGCTTTTCTGAAGCACGAGCACTGTGAAACTAAGCTACATGCTGCTACTATTAAATATTACTAGTAACACAGATTTAAGAAAAAAAATGAAACGGTAGTATTAACTTGACACAATAATCCCTGCTCGAGTAACAGGGATTCATTTTGGGTCCAGATCTAATTCTGATAATCCAACTCAATCAAGTTCTTCTGACTTCACTGCATTTGCTGTACGCACCACAGGTCATAAAAATAAGGCAGTCCTCATCTTCTGGGACAGAAAGAAGAAATCAGTGTAGTTCAAGCATACAAAGGGTCTTGTTAAACACCGACACGCTCCAGTGTGCAGCTAGCCTAGCTATGAAGAAAGCCTCCAAACAAAAAATAACTTCACCATCCACAGATCAGAACTCCGAGAAAGACAAAGGTAGAGGAGTTGGATAAGTGCACAGGATTTTCAAAGCCCAATTAGTTTAAATAAAAATCCTCCCCGGTTAAGACCCCCGTCAGCAACCCCGAGCGCCGCAGGCTGGCTCCCTGTCACAAAGGGCACTCTGTCCGCACAGCTGACGTTCCCAGGAACTTTGTGGGGAGGAAGGGACGGCTCCCTGCAAAAAAACAAGCCCGAAGCACAGCTACTGCTGACACAATGGATGTGTGCCGCTATTGTCACATCATCACAGAGGGGAAAGAGGAAGCACAAGCTGCAATATTGGCCCTCGTTGTGAAAGCAGCAGCTCTGTTTAGGCAGGAAAATAAAAACCACTGAGCAATCGGGAGAAAGCGACTGCTAACACAGCCTGCGAAAGAGCACGGGGCCGATCGGGAAGCCGTCCAGAGCAGCACCCGCGGTGCCCCCAGGATGCCAGCCCAAGGCTGCCGCCAGGGAACCAACCCCACGCCCACCGCCCCGCCGGCTCCTTCCCTCTCCTGCCTCTGCCCGTGCCCGCTCCCGGGGTGGGCGAGGACGAGGGGAGCCCCCCGCCAACCCGCACGCCCCGCAGCAGGAGCAGCTCCACGCGCACGGCGATTCGGTTCAGCCGCAGGCAGCGAGCGCGCCCAGAGCCTCCCTTGCTGCCCCGTCCACGGGAGAGCCTTGCCCCGAGGGCGAGTCCTGCAAATAACCCCCCCAGTGCCCTGCACCGATCTGATCTGCACATTAGGAAGGGAAAAAAAATATTATTAAAAAAATCAAAACAGCTGCAGACACCTCAAAGGTGAAAAGCAAAATTCACAGACTTCAGAGATGCTCTAAATCACATGGCAGAGAGAAACGTCAGGTTTAAAATGCAGAAACTGGCAGGGCGCCTCGTGTTTCGGGTAGGTCTGCCCAAAGACGATGTGCTCGCTGCCAGAGAGTGCTTCGCCTCTCCTCACTGCACACCAGCTCTCCTGCAAGGCGACCTCTTGGCCCTGCAACTACACAAACCACTTGTCTTAATTGCATTGTCCTTGTTTTTAGCAGCAGACTTCACGATTCATGAGTCTGTGGGATGAATAATTTCTTAAAGACCAACCTAAAAAATGGAGAAATGCTTCAAATTCTACCAAGAAAAAACAGCTAAAGGTAAAGAGCATCTAGAGACTTACCCCTCCGAGGTCCCTGTCCGTAAGGACACAGAGAGGCCTTCTCTTAGAAAACTGCTCCAAGAAAAAAGCCTACAGATACAAGAATGAGCAAGAGGATGAGTATTATCCTGTACCTAAAATACGCTTAGCACCTGCAGATGAGTATTTAGGAATCAGGAACTGTCTTTACCCGATTATACTCGGTGCCAAAAAAAAAAACCACCACACACTGATTTCTTAGCCTGCTGGCTAAAGAGCTTTTCAAGTACCAAATAAAACTGTCAGTAACTATTACTGCTGGAGTGAAAGTGCAAACTGACTCTCCTGAAAACTCTCTCTGAAACACTTTTCATCATTTAAACAACAACAACAACAACAAAAAACAGGATTTGAGGGATGTTCTTTTTCCTTTGGGGAGACGCAGCAGTTTCCAGAGTGAAAATGCCAATCTTCACCTTTCTCAAATATAAGCCTCTTGTTTATACCTTTAAATTAACCGTGCAAATCTGCTGCTGAAGAAATTTTTAATTAAGAACACTGCATTTAATAGCAGGTTCAGGCTACTTGACTGTCTTCAGAAGCATTAATTTAGTATTGAAAGTAATTGACCCCTGTAAGGAAACAGCCGAGTACTTGACATGATGATAAAGTCATCTGGAACAAGACGCAGGCCTGCTGATACCGCGCGGCTCCGAGCGGGACCTGCTTGCACAAGATCCCCCGCAGCAAGATGCTTTTTAAAACCTCCCGGGGGCCTGGCAGGTAGAAGACTGATGGGCTGCAGCTACATCAACAGAGAGCAGAAAAGCGCTCACTTACCGCTAGTGACGGCGGCCAACAGGCAAAGAAAGTTCCACTAAAAAAAAAAAAAAAGCTTGGAACATGGCCTTAGGTTAATCTACATATCTGCTTTCCTTCCTCCTCCTGCCACTCTTATCTGAACACCTCTACCTCGGACTTGCATAGAGTGTTTCTTGGCCTAAAAGCTGCTCTGCTTTCCCCTCTATCAGTTATGCTGCCAAAAGATAGCTTCACCTTCTCAAGTTTTTTTTATTACTCTGGAGAAATCCACATTTTCTGCTGCTGTCAGGAAGCCTCCAGAGGAGGATGGTGATTGAGGGAATAGCTGGTGCCCAGCAGAGCTGCGGGGCTGGCGGCCGCTCTCCAGCTCCCTGGCGAGCGAGCGGTGCCGGCAGCGAGGGTCCGCATGGCCCCCGCCCGCGGGACGCGCCTGAGGGGACCCGCACCCCCACCCCAAGCTGCCCAGCTCCCCGCTCCACACCTCTGTGCGTGCACAGCACCAGTCGGCACCGACCCGCCTGCTCTTCCACATGGCCAAACGGCACGATGCGCCAGGGAGCGGTCACGGTACAGCTTAACGGTACTCCTGCTGCTTCAAGAAGCAAGGCATGCCTGGAACGCTTTTACAACAGTAGGCTCTCGTTTTTCCCAAAAGCATTCCAGGGCAGCTTAAACTGCAGGTCCAAAGACTGTGCCCCAGCTGTGCCACTTGCCCAGCGCATGCCTCACCTGCCCTGGGGCACCGCGCTGCCTGGCGCTCCAGGCAGGAGCCGCGAGGAGGGGACCCCGCTCTGCCCGCGTCGGGCGTCGCGCAGCTTGGGCGGGCAGGGTGCTTCTGCGTGGCAGGCGAGAGCGGAGGCCACGGCCTCCACCTCGTGAGGCAGCAGCACCCACTCTTCCCGGCGGCCTCCCCTTCCCGTGCGGCCGGCACTCCCACCCCCGCCACGAGAGTTAGCTGCAACTTCTGTAAGGCAGCACGACGGAGGTATGAAACAGCAAAACGGACACTTCCACCAGCGAAGAAGCAACAGAGCTGTCAGCCGGCTTCCAACGCCGCCAGTGGCGCTCCCACGGGGGAGCTGCGGGGCGGCCGCCCCCACCAGCAGCCGGGACACGCGGGGCTGCCGCTTGCATGGCACCGCACGCGGGTCTGGGGTCTCTGCTGCTCCTGAAGGATGCCTGCAGGCACCCCACGTCCCGCACCGCGTAAGCGCCCGGACCAGCAACAAAACCCTGCCGCGTCCACCCGCGGGGACGCCCNGCGGGGCCGCCCAGGCACCCTGCGGCACCCGGAGCAGCACGGGGCAGCACACGTCCCCCCGCCTCACCACGAGCACGGGTGGGAAAGGCCGCGCTGGCCGACCTCGGCCGGGCACTCTGACCGCAGCCAGGGGGCGAGGCGCCGCCAAGAAGCCCCGCCAGCACGGGGCACCGCGCCGGGCGGGCACCG
>VXAA01005127.1:0-21971 GCA_013399115.1 Anseranas semipalmata
ATTAGAGTTGAAGCTGGCCAGTAGGATGGGGGACAATAAAAAGAGTTTTTAAAATATGTTAAGAACAAAAGGAGGACCAGAGAAAACATTGATCTGTTCCTTGATGAGGATGGTCACCTCACAAAAAGGAACATAAGCAAAGCAGGGACATCTAATGCCTTCTTCACCTCTGTCTTCTCCACCAATGATAGGCTCTGGGATCCCAGGTGCCCTGAGTTGGAGGACCATGACGGCGGTAGCAATAAACTTCCAGCCAACCCTGAACTTGTGTGGGATTTGCTGCTCCACCTGGATGCATATAAGCCTATGGGTCTCAATGGGATTCATCCCAGTGTACTCAGAGAGCTGTCAGGTGTCATCACGATACCTCTCTCAATTATTTTTCAATGGTCTTGGGAATCTGGAGAGGTGCCGGTTGGCTGGAAGCTGGCAAACATCATTCCAGTTTTCAAGAATGGCAAGAAAGATGAATTTCATAACTACAGGCCTGTCAGTCTCACTTCAGTGCCTGGTAAAAAAAAAAGATTATTCTGGGAGTTACTGAAAAACACCTGAAAGACAATGCAGTCATTGGTCACAGCCAACACAGGTTCACAAGGGGAAGGTCCTGCTTAGCAAACTTAATTTCATTTTATGACAAGGTCACCCATCTCGTTGACCAAGGGAAGCCAGTTGATGTAATCTTTTTGGATTTCACTAAAGCTTTCAATACTGTTTCTCACAGTATCCTTCTGGACAAAATGTCTAGCATACTGCTAGATAATATGATGAGTGAAGAATTGGCTGACGGGTCAGGCTCAAAGGGTTATGGTAAATGGGGTTACATCAGGCTGGTGGCCAGTTACTGGTGGGGTTCCCCAGGGCTCCCTTTTAGGGCCACTTCTCTTCAGCGTTTTCATAAATGACTTGAATGTCGGACTAGAAGGTGTTTTGAGTAAGTTTGCAGATGATACTAAATTGTGAGGAGCTGTTGACTCCCTCGAGGGGAGAGATCTTGACAAATTAGAGAGCTGAGCAATCACCAATGATACGAAGTTTAAGAAGAGCAAGTGCCAGATTCTGCACATAGGACGGGACAACCCTGGCTATATGTACAGACTCGGGGACGAGAGGCTGTAGAGCGGGCCTGCAGAAAAGGATATGAGTGTTTTGGTCGACAGCAAGTTGAATATGAGTCAACAGTGTGCCCTGGCAGCCAGGAGGGCCAACCGTATCCTGGGGTGCATCAAGCACAGCATTGCTAGCTGGTCAAGGGAAGTGATTTCCCACTCTGCTCTGTGCTGGTGCAGCCTCACCTCAAGTACTATGTGCAGTTTGGGGCACCACAGTATAAAAAGGACATAAAACTATTAGAGAGTGGCACAAGGAGAACTTCAAAGATGGTGAAGGATCTAGAGGGGAAGACATATGAGGAGCGGCTGAGGTCACTTGGTTTGTTCAGCCCAGAGAAGAGGAGACTGAGGGGAGGCCTCACGGCGGCCTGCAGCTTCCTCACGAGGGGAGTGGAGGGGCAGGCGCTGATCTCTTCTCTCTGGTGACCAGTGATAGGACCCAAGGGTCCTATGGCTTGAAGCTGTGACAGGGGACGTTCAGGTTGGATGTCAGGAAAAGGTTCTTCACTGAGGGAGTGGTTGGGCACTGGAACAGGCTCCCCAGGGAAGTGGTTGCAGCACTGAGCCTGTTGGAGTTCAAGAAGTGTTTGGACAATGCTCTCAGACACATGGTTTGAGTTTCGGTCCAGGAGTTGGACTCAATGATTGTTGTAAGTCCCTAAGCCCCTTCCAAATCAGGATATACTACGATCCTGTGATTCTGTGGTTGGATGCAGCAGGGACCATTGTGATACTGGTGCTTTGAGCACCTGGAAGGGAAAAAAAATCCTTTTAAACAATAGAGAACCACTGCATTGCTGACACCTAAAAGCAAGTACTACCCAAACTAATCATTCCCCAAATTTTCCATTGACTAGAACTCCATGGTTGCCAATCATGTTAAACAACTTCTGTTTGCTAGTCAATCATGTGGTCACACAAGTCAGCTTTCAACATGTGGGTACAGTAATTTCATAAAGAAGAGCATCAGTGAGCAGCAGTGATGTTACGTCTTCCCTACCCTGCAATCCCCAGTGAGGTGAGATGGGACAGGATGGGGTTGGTGACAGCTTGGCTATTACCATGCACTAGCATGGGCCCGGAGCAGGGTAGGAGGCTGAGCACAGCATGAGTAAAATATAGCCCAGGCTTGGGCCATGGCCCCAGCCCCAGCCCCAGCCCTGGCCAGAGCTGAGATGCAGCTGTGGGTCGAGCAGGCAAGCGTTCATGGTGGAGACTCCCACTGGGGATGGTCAGGGCAGTCAGAGCCTCTTGGTGCACCCACAGCCTTACCAAAATAAATAAATAAATAAATAAATAAATAAATAAAATAAAATAAAATAAAAATAGTAATAAATACTTATCACAGTATTACCTACTCATCCTATTCCCCCTAGTATTATCTAGAGGAATTAGCCTTTTGTCTTCAACCTATATTTTACTTATACTTGGTGGATTGGAGGAGTATGACATTCCCCAAACCCTAACATGGATCATATAACAGTTATTCAATGGCTTACATGAGAAACAGGGATGCAAAAGACTTTCTTGCTCCTGAGAGAACTTTAATGCTTTATTCCCCTACATGAGGAGAAGAACTGCTTTGCAACCTCAGCAATAGGAAGGAGGAAATCTTCCAGCTCACAAAGCCAGAGTAATATTTGGTTATTGGCATTTCCCACTATTTCCTGTATGACACCAAGGACAGTAAAGATTAAATCCTCAGCCAGAAGGAGTTTCCAAAATGCTCATAATTTAAACACAAGTTTCACTGGCTAACCCTGAAAAGTGTGGGGAAGAGTGGCTGATTCTCCGGTGATGAGACTTCCCTGTGGAAGACTGAAGGGCTTTTTTTTTTTTTTTTTTTAATGTACTGCATAATCTGATTTCATTAGATGCTACTGGCTAATAATTTAATTTGATTTCTTTTTTTATTTTCTTCTAGGCCCCAGAAAGCATGTCTAATGACATTGTCATTTTCCTGTGTGAAATAACTTCCTTCATGAGTATTTGCTTTTATATAGCTTTTTGCTGTGTTGTGATTAGATTGTATGTTCTGAAGTTACTGAATTCTGTTGCCAAAGTTTCAGCTACCAGAATATCATTATATTGTCCAACAAAAAAAAAAAAAAAAAAAGGCACAATGGTCATAACCCTATTTGACTGTTAGTTGTCTACTGAGTCCAGAAAAGGAGGTTTTATTTCTGTTTTTCAGCTGGAAGTGAGGAGTTTTACTCTGTTAGGTAGCTACTTCACCAGTGCCTAGCAATTTACCTCTTCAGAATCCCAATACACCTCCAGTTTGGACCTGGAGCTGGAAGTTGAACCCTGAATGCCCAATCCCAACTCCTCAGCTACAGCTCCCAGATTTTGTGTTTGCTTCCTCTCAGCATCTCTCAGTTTTCATATCATGTTAACTTTGGCATGTGAATTTCATACAGCAAATAGGCTTTGACTTGCAAGCAATGCTGCACACCAGAAAATAATTATGCAGCATTTTATAACACCTGACATTTTCAGATTAGACAAGTTCTACCTATTATTTTATTGCTTGGTGAAGAATTATTTATTTAGAAAAATACAGCTCACTAGAAGTATAGTAGTACATACTAGTAGTACAGTATGTATGTACTAGTAGTACATACAGTAGTACATACTAGTACATACATATAGTACATACTAGTACATACATATACTAGTACATACAGCTCACCAGAAGTATATTTCAGGATAGAGATTCCAGGTCCTGTGGTCATACTTTGCCTCTTTCCGCTGTCATTCAGATCCTACTCCTTCCACTTTGGCCTAGCACCATACCTGTGCCCATGTTTCCTAAATCTCCTTTATATCTCGGCATGATTTTAAATCCAGTATGTTGAAAAGCAGCATCATGAGCCAAAGCCTGATCTCATGGAAGTGGGTGGCCTTTCTGCAAGTGCCCTTTAAGGAACAGTTTGGTTCTGACTTTGTTTCCTGTTGTTTCTTCAGTATGAAAAAATATTTTATCATTGTCTCTCTGAGAGTATAACAGGCAATCATTTTGTGCCACAGGCATTGTATTTATAGTCATAAATACAAACTCAGACTTCAGCTACATCCAAATAACACTGCAACTTTCAATATCATTGTCTTGCTGTGCAAAATTTCACCTCTCTTACCAAATTACTTCCTCCACTGACTTTTACATCACAGTCAACAAGTCTTTTTACCTTGGCTTCTAGTTTTCATCCCATTTTCAAGAAAACAAACCAAAATATTTTGGATTTAAAAATTCATGGAAATTGCTTTTCTAATACCAATTTTTTTTTTATTATGAAATGCTTCTTTTCATGGTTGAAAGGTTATAAGGATATCTGATTAAATAAGACAAACATTTCCATTTAGAATAAGATAAAACAAAGGAAAAATGGATCTCTTTCAGATCTGTTTCAGACCCTTTGGAATAAAAAAGAAAATAAAGACATTTTTTTAGTTCCTCAAAATCTCAGAATCAGATTTTCATATTTAGGTATTGTTTCTGCTTTAGGTTTCTCTGTCTTCTTTCTTCCTTCACATCCAGAGAAAGCTCTGTCACTTCTTTGTTATCTTGTGTAAAATTATCCCTCCTCTCTCTATCAAGTAAAATCCAGTAAGGACAGAAACCCCTTGTACAAGCCAGGTGTTTCTCTGACTCCTTCTCTTCTTGCCTCACTATATCACATTTGGTCCCTCTCATTTCCCCTGTTCACTTATATTTTAGCAGTTTTAGGCAGTTTGAGTGATCCTTTGCTAGTGGCAATATAGAAAATGAAATGCAAAACTTTCTAGCAAAGTGACAGCAGCAAAGAAACATTTACGATTTATGTGAAATTTTCACTGCAGGAATCCAAACAAACACCACAATAATATGAAGCATGTAATGAAATTATATATACACGCAAACTGCTGATAAACTCAATGAAGGTACACTGAACAAATGCCCCTAGGGTGAGGTACATTACATGGCAGTCCTCAGCATCTGATGAAGATATTTTACTACCCAAGCAAACTGAAACCTGCACCTCAGCTTTGTGCTTTTTTCCTCTTCTCTTTGTTGCTCTCTGCACCTGTTGTGCAGTACATGTACACTGAAAGCTTAGTGATAACTGCAATCTGCAGTGGCCACATCACATATTTTAGCAAAGTTGTTAAAGGCTTCCTAATTAGGACCTTACCCAAAGTCTGTGGAAGTGAAGTAATTTCTCTTTACTTCAGATCAAACATTTCTGGTATGTGAGAGGCATCCAGCATCTAGAATAGCCTTCTTATCTCAGCTTAAGATGGGTCAAGAGTGCTTCTACTGCAGCTGCAAAATTGGTGAGAGATGGGGGTCAGCATTTTTTTATGCACATAAATAAATGTATCATACACTTCCAGACAGAAAGTATCCAAATGCTGCCTTCATATGCCATTTCCATTGCATATTATCTTGAAAGAAGAGTAAGATGAAGTAGGATAAGTTTATTAATACCTCATGCAATAAATATACCAGAATTACTCGCTTTTGTAGATAGTCACAACAACAGGATACTAATTCCACTTTGCCTTCTGAATAGTTCTGTATTTACTTCTTTACTAAAGAAGTGTAATTTATTGTCTTCAGTGGAGTTTTGATTGGGACTAAAATTATTCCAGTGCAGTGTATCTTACACCCCATACAGATATAAGTATATATTTATTATTTTTATTCACAAATATATATATACAAATATGTATTTTATGCATATAGGCTCTCTTATCTAATCTTCTTTTTCTGCCTGGGTTGGGCTTCTCCATTTTTGTAAATGAGAAAAAGTTTAGAAACCGCAATGAAAACAACAGGATTCAGTTCTGTTCCTGGGTCCAGCAACTAGAGCCTGGTCCAGCCTAGGGTGCCTCAAAGGGCAACTGAGCCAAGACAGAAATGTCTTTAGAAGATCATTACGGCAATGATAGCAACACTGGTCCATAAAACTTAGCAAGGAGACAAGCTCCCCCGAAGAAAAGTCACAGAAAACAGGGGACTGTGATTGACATCTGTAAGGAGAAAATATTAGATTAACATGGTAAAATCAATGTTATTTCATCACCCAAACAAGCAGTTTTCAATTGTGGTTACTGGCACTTGTGCACTAGCATGCAATGACAAAATGTGTCTTTGTTTTAAGTACACTAACCTTTTATCCCCTTACAACTTCAGAACACAGGTTCTGTCTGATGGGTCAGTGTTACGCCGCTACATGGCTTAGCTTCTATTTGAATAAAATATAATAATTTGTTTTAATTATACACCACAAACTGCATGCATATGTAGAAAGAAGAATGTGGCTCGTCACCGAGCCTTAGTGGCCTCCAGGCTTTCAGTATGTATTTTGTGACCGGTGTTTAACAAAGAAGAATGCAAAAAAGAAGTAGTGATGTCTAACATATAGACAAGCCCTGTTCCTAATCTGAACCAGATGGAGCCTTTTTGTCTCCAAATACAGGTCTGAAAACTGTATTGCTGTATTTTGCTCCATTCTTTTAATGGGACTAATTTAATACTACTTCGGTATATATATTTTCTACACACAGAGTTGCTCTGAGGTGCATAAAATCCCCGAAGGAACAGAAGTTGATAGCCTAGAAATGAACTTCTGAACATGTTAAGTTTTTAGTCATCGGTTTGCAACATGCCTGGCCTCTGTTAAGACCAACATGAGGATTTCAGCTGGGAAGGTGGGGAAGAACAATGAAGGTGTGAGGTCCCAGCGGGGCAGGGACCGCTGATGTCCTGGCCCTGACCTCTCCTCCCACTGCCCTGTTTCCCTTGTGCTGGCCTTGGCTCTCATCTGCCACCTGGGTGCATGGAGCCGACTCATTGAGTGCCCCATCTTACTTGGGGGAGGAGGATGGGTGCATTGCTGGGTTTATCAATGCAAACAGAGGGCTGTTAGAACAGCCCAGTCTTCAAAGAGAAAAATACTGCATCAGTAGGTACAGTGCAATTTGCATACTGTATCTATGCATCTATGATGTATACTGTATCATACTCTTTTTTTCTGCTTTTGAGAGACAGCCTCAAAAAGAAAATTACAAATGGATCCCTATGACTGTTCATGCCCTTTCCTGAAGCTACAAACCTGATTTACATGGGTTATCTTTAACAGAATCACTATTCTATTGTCTTGTTCCCTGAGATTTTCCAACCTCCTTTCCAAAGGCCTGTATTATAAGTTTTGTTGAGTTTTATAAATAACGTATGTAATAACAACACAAGAGACTTTGGAATTCATTTCTGCTCAATAGGTGTCATTTTGGTCTCCCTCTAACCGTTTCTGCCAATATACTCAAATACAAAATCCACAGAAATTATATGAAATATGCTAACTGCTACATATATTTTTTTCTGCAACCATTAATTTCTGTGTACTAAATTGTATATTTTGGCAGAATCTTCAACTGTGTACAATTTAGAGATTGCAATATAATATGATATGGCCACATGAAATGCCCATTTTTGGAACACTGATCAGACAAATTTAGAAAATGGTTTAAAATAGGTAGTTCCACATTTAAATATAATACAGAATATCAGACATATACAACTAGTGCCAGTAAGCTAACAAAAATATTCTTTATCCTCTTAACATGCACACAAACACAGGCATCCCCCTCAGTTTCCATAAAATAGTACTACATACAAACTCTCATTGAGTGGTAAAGGGGTTTTTAAAAGTATTTAACAAGTTTGCTGAGTCAGAAATTTCTCCCCTAAAGCAAAAACAATATATGGATAAAAGTGTGTGAAACAAAAATCCTCAGTTAGGATTTTACTTTAATATTTAAATTCATTCATTTTGAGGAACTAGATGTATTTCAATTGAAAATACTAGTTAAATAACAAATTGTAAATTAGTTGTAATAAAAGATCACATGAATTTGCTGAAATATACAGACAGAAGATTATCAAGTGAACAGAAAGAGCTAAGCATAAAATGTAAGCTAGCTCCTTTACATGCATTCAAGCCTTTCTGATTGGGAATTGCAAGGCACTTTCAGGTCTTATTAGATATTTTAGTTACATTTGGATGCTGAATTGTTGCTTGGACTCATTAGCAGTGTCTGTTCACACCAATCATTTTAGTGTACTAATCTGATGTCTCTGCTACATTAACTGCTTCAGTTAAGCTTTTGTTATTGAGAGTTGATGCAATCTGAACCATTTCCAACACTACCAAGTTTTCAAAAGTATCACCCTTTCTAAGTCAGTGGTCAGGAGGGTCCTGGAGCTGTGTGTGGGGACAGGGACTTCTCTCTTCAGCTGCCGCTGCTGCCAGGCCATCAGGTGTTTCTCAGGGCTGGGGCTCCTGCATGGTACAACCTACTGCTTCATCCAGTTCCAGAGCCTGAAGATGCGACTCACTGCCCCACAGGCACCGCTGGAGAGCCCAAGGGCTATTTGCTGGCTGAGGGCAACTGAGGGCTGAGGGGTGTCTGATCTCTCTAGTGTCATTTCTTACTCGAGTCCATGATATTTCTGTGGTACTGGCATATTGCCAACAACCAGTGCACTTTGCCATCACATATGCACATACAAGTACCATACAAGTACCATATGGCAGTGAGTTAGAAATGAAAGATTGGTTGATATCAGAGCTGAGAAGATTTTTTTTTTTTTTGGAAAAAAAAAATCATGGAACTTCCAAAAGTACATATACATCAAGAAATCATAATTCTGGAATATGTCATTAGAGCTTTAGACATATTTATTATAGAGGTAAGAGGTAGGTATGTCTACATTTTATTATGTCTACATATATAAATAGTCTACTGTGAGCTCATGTAGATAATACATATTATAAGCTAATGTAGATGATACGTTTTATAATGACATGGATATACTCCGTTATATAGGTAGATACATAAAAGGGAAAAGAGCAAAATACTGCAGCTCCACATGTTTTTTTTTAGAATAGGAAAAGATTTTTGTTCAGACTCCAATATTTCTGGTGGAAACACTTCACGAAACAGGCATGTTTTCCATTACCGTAAATACTGTTAACCAAAACAGAAAACACACTTAAAAAAATGACTTGATCACACACCATTCAAAAACACTGTGCTACACATCTACTTAGGGACCTGTGTATTGTAACCTGCTAATGTTAAAATACCAGCCTAATTACTTTTTAAAGTTATTTGTTTGTTCTGGAAAGCTAATCTACAGATTCATGCTAATACACAGACAGTAAGTCTGAGATCCACATGACAAGCTTGATCCGGAGCATATTAAAGTCATTGGAAGTTTGCTGACGTCAAAGGATTTCAGATCAGAACCTAAAAATAAGATATTACAGCACAGCACTGAAAAACCTTTTTGTTAGCCTTTCACTCATCTGGAGATGTGGGGGAGAATTGTCCTTTTCTCTTTCTTCTTACTCTCTTTCTTACTTTCTTGCTTTTCCTTCCTTCCTTCCTGTTTTTTTTCTTTTTCTTTGTCTCTTTCCTTCTTTTCTCTTTTTCTCTTTCTCCCTTTCTCCTTTTCTTCTCATTCTTCCTTGCTCGTTTCTTCAAATCAACTGAACAACTATATTATGAAAATTCGGTGACATCTTAATGCAAATTCTCTCTACCAGAGCTTGAGTCAGCTCATTCATGACCCATAAAATCATGTGCAGGCCTGAGAAGTATGACACTGGCAGCCAAGATACCATATGTCTTCTAAGGAATGATATACAGGCGTTTCAGCATGCACCCTTGCAAGATGTTGTTGTGGTTGCTTTTTTCTGTGCCACCAGCTATTCTACTCCTATTCTACTCCTTGTTGCCACTGTGTAGCATCTCACTGCTCTCAACTGTTCCAGATGCCTTGCTTCAAATTTCTGTTCTTTCTATGAGAAAAAATATATATATATTCTTTCTTCTGAAGTGTGGGGCATACTATTCATTTATATGCTGTGCTCTTTGCCTTAGCCACAGCGAAAAAAGGGAGGTGTGAGCTACAGATGGTGTGGACTCCATTATAAGTTTAAAAAAAAAAAGAGAGAGAGAGAGAGATTTTTTCCAACTCAATCCTTTAAATAACTGTTAAAGACTTTGGGGGAGAGGGGTTGCTTCTTTGTCTTGTTTTATTGCTGATGGAAAAGCCTTTTTGAATCTAAATCGGGTAGGTTTTATAATTTGAGCACTCCTTTACAGCACACATCATTTTTGATTGAGAACCAAGCAAGATAATCCCTTTGAGGTATCCAGAGTACTTCTATTTCCAATGTGCACAGAATAGTCCTGAGATAATAGTATTTTTGAACCACATGAAATAAGTGGTGTCAGAGTCCATAAGCAACCTCCCCTGCAAGCAGTGAAAGACAGCACACTTGATGAGCTGAGCCAGGCCCAATCTCCTCCCTGAGTTCCTCTTTTCTACCCATTTCTACATTTCTATTACAGATTTCCAAGTACAGAGAGTCTATTACAGATGTGCACGCACATCTCTTACACACGTGCCCACACAATGACTGTGCTGAGAGGAGCATGCAATTGGTCTACAATAGTTTCCCTGTGTACTCTTATGAGTCTGTATTTGATGTATACCTTAGCAGAGTTTCTGACACTGGACAAAGCAAATGAAGAGAGTACTACCTACAGAATTTCTGGTCTGAAACAGAGCTATTGGAAAACATAAAATGGGTGACAAGCACCCCAGGCAGTGTTGACCAGATCATTCAAAATGTTTACAATAATTTTACCCAAACATCACAAGTAAATAGTATGTGAGCCCAGCACAACCCAGCAACAAGAAAGAAATAGAGAATCACAGAATCACATCATGATTGGGGTTGGAAGGGACCTCTGGAGGTCGCCTGGTCCAACCCCTTGCTCAAGCAGGGACACATAGACCAGGTTGCCCAGGACCGTGCCCAGGTGGCTTTTGGAGATCTCCAAGCAAGGAGACTCCACAACCTCTCTGGGCAACCTGTGCCAGTGCTCAGTCACCTGCACAGTGAAAAAATGTTTCCTGATGTTCAGACAAAGCCTCCTGTCTTCCAGTTTGTGCCCATTGTCTCTTGTCCTGCCACTGGGCACCACCGAAAAGAGAAATGAAATCCCTTTCCTAAACAGAGCACATAGTTAGAGCAAGGTTTACCAAAAAAGATGCTTCTAACTCCAGGTGAAACATATTTCTGGTAGGACAAAACCCAGGAATTGTGTATCTGCTCCACTGTAGCACGAAAAGAACCAAATGTTCAATTAGTTTCTCATCCGAGAGCTTTCCTTCCCTGATGGCACTGTAGACCCTATTAAGCAATGCTTTCTTAGCACAAATAGTCAGCATTTAGTCCAGGATTTATTGCACCACTGACCTGATCGAGACAGCTGGCAAATCTCACCTGTTGGTTTAGTAATCTCTGTTCCACAGGACCTGCGTGAAAAGGGTCTGGTAACAATGCCAGGTACCTTTCCTGTGCACCTGATGCCTTGTTCTACTTTCTTTCCATTTGGAGATGTATTAAGAGTAATATTATTAAAAACAAAAATCAGCTGATATTAAAACTGTCATAATATTCCCTAGAAGATCCAGATGTTTTATGACAACCATAGATGTCCTAGTATGTTGCAGTTGTTTTATCTGGGGAAGTTGTTTTTGCTTCTGTTTGAAACTATTTCATAGTCTTTAAATAGTTGGCGGATGTTTGTCTTCTGCAAAAATAAATGAATAAATAAATGCACTGCATTTTTCCAGCAATGTTAATAACTTCTTAGTGGAGATTTATAGATCCAGACAGTAAATGTGGGCTATAATAAGTTCTATACACCATAAGAAGCAACACTAAATCAGATAACATTATTTTTATAACACAAGAGAGGAAAGGACAGTGATATCATTTTGGGGAACACTTCTAGAGCTATAATTACAGTGCACTTTCTCGTCTTCTTGTGATGGAAATCAGTTGTGGTTTTTTTTTTCAGTCTAAGCATACAGATAAGAGCAGGTTGGCACAGGCACGCCTTGCCTTCACTGAAATTGATTGGATTTGTGTTATCAGCATCAACAGAAGCAGAAATAGCTCAAATGTGGCCAACTAGTGAACACCCCTGTGGCATAATCTAAATCCCAATTGACATCAAGTATTGTGCTACCATTAAACAAACACCCTCAGGTGACTGGAATTGGAGATTTTTTCTCAGGCTGTACTGCAGAAGAGCTCACTCAGATGCATAATCAGGCCCCACACTGAACAGATTTAGGCAGGCTGGCCACTGAGGTTGAATAAGAGTGCCCTGCTGAATGCACAAGGGGTCTGGCACTGCCAAGCATTGCTCTCTGTAGAGCTTGTGTTGGAGGAGCGCAGTACGAATGCACCCAGGTTAGCTCCCTGCAGAACAGGCTCCTAATGTGGAAGGTTAGAATAATCCTTGGTTTTATGTTAAAGAAGATTCCTCTTAGCAGCAGGTAAGTTGGTCACTTTTAGACCCTTGAGCTCACATCAGCATGAATCTAAATTTTGTTGGTCCAAACAAATTACTGAATGCAGTCAAAAAAGAATAATATTTTGTCCTTCTGTATTCATCTTACAACTAGTAAAATTGCCCTCCTTGGCATTCAAAAAAGTCTCCTTGCTGTGTATTTGAGTGTAAATATACAGAGGACTAAAGAATATCACTGTTATAAATGGTACTTGTTCCAATAGGGTATGCAGTTATACAAACATTATTGTAAACATCCATGTAATGATATTATACTTTTGAGCATGGAAACAGATACTCTGCATTTTCTGTCCTCCCTCAGAGGCTCAACTGTCTGACAGTTCTGTATGCCTAAATAGTATTGAATATCTAAACTGCTGTGTTTCAAAACTCACCTGTTATTTTTTTTCACTAACTATGTGAAGAAACAAATATTCTCCTAAACACCTCTTGTGATACATTAAGATCCAGCTTGGATTGCCATGTTATTCCTTGTACCTACAGCATTTATATTTTTTGATGATGGGAAAGATGTTCCTATGAAAACAGTTATTTGTAGTACATTGGTACTCTAAGATCTCTAAAGATGTTACTCTTGTTAGAGCTGTTCTCATGCTTTGGAGACATCTTCTATCAAATACATTAAGTGCCTAGAAAGTAGGTACCCCTAATTCATACCATGTCTTAACTCCTAGCTGCTCTGATGATCTCATCTCTCAACGATTGTGTGCAGTTGTGCATTGTGCAATCCTCCCCTTCATTTTCAGTCCTGGCTTGCTTAATAAAAGAGCTCTTTTCAACTGTGTTTTTCTACAGTGCTTAGGAATATAAATACTAATTTCTCACATTCTCTACCTATAATTGCATTTCACTTCAGAAATAATATTTCAAGAAGTGCCTCCAGAACACAGTTAAAAAATACATAGTGCATTAATTATAAGAAATTGAGCTCCCTGCATATATTGAATACAGCACTCTGTAATTTTTGTTCATTAGTTCTCCATAATTGTGTCTAATTACATCTATTACTTATGCAAACCTCCCAAGGCCTTGCACATAAATAACTCCCATTTACTTCAGGAGAAGTTACTCATATCCTGCAGTAGAAGAAGTCTCCTGTTTACATTTCACTGCAGATTTTTTTTTTTACAAAACCTCAAGAGTATTTGGCCTTCTATAATATAAATCCAAGAATCTCACCTACACATCTCAAGAATGAACACAGACACAGTCACAAATGAAAGAACCAGAAGAGCTGAAACATAAGAATAAATTGTTTCAAGGTAGTGCTTCATGCTTTCACACATGCTTGGGAAGAGTATAGGGCTCCAAAGTTGAATATGTGTGAAAATACATGATGAATGGTCTCACTATTATTCTTCAAAATCTTTCCTAAAACTGATCTTTGTCTCTCTCATAAAATGTTAAAATAAATTAACCAGGTAGATTCTTCTGCCTATTATCTTAGAAAGTATTATTTAATTTTATATTTGGGGCAATTGTCCTTTTTGACCAACCTATGACTACCTGGTCACTGAGACACTGGACAATGAGGCACTACAGCAGTGTAAAGATGCACGTGTTTGTGTACATGATAGAACATGAATAAGTTAGAATTAATGTTTATGCATTATTAACGTAAAGCCAGGTTCTGACACTTTCTCTACTCATTTGGAGTAGCATCTCACTGCATAAGTATGTATCCTGATTGCAATAACTGGAGATTTTAAATCTGTTCTCAACAGAAAATAGAGTTCAGCTGTAAAGGATAACATAGGGATTATGTATACGAATATATTTGTACATAAAAGAAGCATATGTATTATCTGCCTGATCCCTTTTGCTGCAGTCTTCCATCTCTTTTCTCTATCTTTATTCTGTCCTTTAATCAGACAACTCCAGAGACAGAAACCATGTCAATGACTACAAAGGATCACATACATTTAAGGTACTTTTGAATCCTTGGTAAGTAATAAGCATGCTCTTAGAATTCTTACTGTCAACAGGTGCCTGTTAATTTTAAACAGGAATAGGTGAATATTTCAATCACCAGGCAGTAAACGATTATGAATCCAGAGGAAAAGTAAAAGACAAATACTGACTTCATATTTCCTGAACAGTTGGCAATTACAGTTTTTGAATTTTATTGCTTGAGTGGGCAATTTCTTCTTAGTTCTAATTCTCTCTTGATTAAATCGTCTCTCTGTTGGTTAGATTTGTGTGAATTAAGCTGGAAACCAATTCCAAAGACAGATGTCCCTTTTCTTTCACCCACCATGAAACTCTTCCACATGCAGAAGGCCAGTCTGAGGCCTATTCAACATTTAAAAGTCACAGGAATTTGCGAAGCGGAGGTAAAGTGAAATTTAAGTAGTTCTGAGAGCTAGCTCTGTTTCCTTACAAGGGGGTAATTTCACCCATAAATCTTTATGCACCTTGTTCCACTGATAAATTAATACTGAAACTGATGTTTTTAATACAAGGAATCAGTAATAGCTATACTGCTGAGTGAGGCATTTTCAACATCTTTGGACTGGAATTAAAGTGTTCCCCAAGTGGACATAAAATATATAACAAGTTTAACAATCTTCTTACATTGTCTCTTAAATTGTCCCTGGCTCAATGTAAAAATTTAGTTGAGCAATTTCAAACAGCTTAAAAGAGAGCTCCAGCTTCCTACCTAATATCTGAGCTATCATCATCATTTACCCTGTTCAGGAAATTATTATTTTGCAAGGGGATATTTTCTTTTTATGGATAATAAAAGTATTTGCTGGCTGGGATAATAAAGCTTTATTAGGAAGAAGAAATTATTTTTTATCAGTAATTCTTCCATTTAGCTTGATTCCGGGTAGTTTAAGTTCAAATGGCAAGATATCTCCAAAATCAATCATGCTGGATCAAATCTGTGAGAACTCTTTACAGAAACGGTATTAACTCCCTAGACAAAACACTAACAGCATCTTATCCAGTTACTAGTGCATATACAGAAAATTGATTATTTGGAAGAATTTTCTTGCACAAATCTCAGAACTGGTGCTTAGCTGGTATATTTCCTGCTGACATCAGAATATATCCAAAAGCTGTATTATTAAATGTGTGATATTAGAGCTTGCACCTGACAGGAATCTATACCTCATCTTGAGACGGGTTGTACACTGAGTTAAAAGAAATGGCCACCAGCATGAAAAATATGTTGTTTCCTTTGCCTGCCTAGGTCCCACAACCCAAATCACTGCTGCACCCATGGCAGTACTACCACATTCCAGAGGGTCCCCTTCCAACATAGGAGCATAACTGAAATACTGAACAAAAAAAATCCACTAACAGACCAATTCTACTGCATTCATGTCTTAGGTGCCCAGTCCTCATGAGTGGCAGATGCAGCTGCTGCAAGATGAGAGTCCCCTCAAATCTTCAAGCACAGAAGCACTTGACAGCAACAGTCCCCAGCTAAAATTGTTCAAATGAAGCAATGTGGTTTCTTGAGACACACACAAGAAAAAAAAAATACACACAAATTATTATTAAAATCAGCAGTATGTGGTGAGGACCTAAGAGCAAGGCTTCACCCTTGGAAGCTGTAAGCAACTTATAATTAGATTTCCAGGTCTTACCGACTTTTTACAGGTTTCTCAATCTGAAGAGTGTAACTAACCAGTAAGTGATCTGCTGCAGTCTCAGAAAGCAAACTGAATCAACATGTAGAGGATTTAGACCATTTCCATAAATATATTTAAAAACAAAATTGACGGGATTTTTCAAACAGGTCTTGAGTGAAAAAAAAAATGAAGGCCTGTACAATCTCTCCAGCTGATAACTTCTCCATATGTGTCTGAACTGAAAACCAGCCAAGAAGCTCTCTGAAAGCTGAAGCAGCTCTGACGGAATCTCGCAATGCACTGCTCAACTGGATGGAGAGCACAGCTAAAATTCCTGGCTAGGAAATACATCACTTAAAAACAAACGAGATCCAGGAAAAAAGTCATGGAAAACATTGAAAACAGTCATATGGCAATGCTAGATGTCAGCAAATGTCATTTTTTTAACCCAAAAAATCTGAAAGTCAGCATGATTGAGTGTATCATGCTTGCTGTCTTATCAGAACTATATTTTTCTGCCACTAATGTGAAAAGGTGCTATATAAATTTAAAAAAGAAAAAAAAAACCTACTCTCGCTGTGCTATATCACTATATCAACTGAAAAATAAGCATTGAGTGCACTTCCAAGCCAAGACCTCACCAAGTTTGTATGTTCAGCAATCAGAGATTCATAGTGAATTGGGCATTTCAGAATTGAGAGAACTTTCATTTACTTAACTGGCTTGTTAATGATCCCTGCACCCCGTGATAAGAATTTAAAATGACTTACTTACAATTCATGCATTTAAAAGGAAAACAGCCTCAGGAGGTTCATTACTGCATACAGCTTCATCCATGGTAAATGTTACATTCCTACGCTTAAAAAGAACAACCTTGGAATAGGCCCACAGAAAGAACCAGAGGAGCACATATGTCACAAATAATACATTTCCTTTCCTGGGCCAAGCATTTTTCTCCACTCTTTAAAGCTGCTCTGTTGTCCACAGAGGATTGCTTTGGCAAGCCAAAGGACCCTCCACTGACTTCTGTGGAGAGCTATTCCAGTCGTTCTGCTGGGAACTGAATTGTGTGTCCATCATGTGTCCACCATATATCCATAAGTCCCCAAAAGACTATCTCCTTCTGCATCGACTTGCCCTTTTATGTCCCTCTGGGGCTGCGTCACCACATGTTGATGTGAATGTGAAACCAACAGAAAGGATGATGTTAAGGAAACACTCTGCTCTGAGTTTTACCAGAATTTCCCTTATCTTCAAGGGTGACATGGTTCTGCTAAGGGATCACTGCCACTTGGGCTGTGCTTCCAGGATTTGGCCATTTCTATCCAGCAGAGTCCCAGAAGCAGCACATATCCTTCTCACCCCTCAAGGTGCACCAAGGGCACCTGCATGTCTCACCTCACCTTCCTCAGCGCTCTCCACACTGCAGGAAGTGGAGGGAGAAGCTGATACAGTAGGACCATTAATAATGATATACATGATTTATTCAGCTCCTTCCAAACCTAAGCTCCTGAGATCAAAACAGATCACCATACTCAACTGCTTAAGGAGGCAGAAATACCTGGGTACACCACATGGGTTAGTCGAGATGGGCCTGGCCTTGTGTCAGCAGCCGTCAGTGCTCTGCTCCTCCAACTCTGGAGAAAGCCCATGCTGGAGCACACACTCAGAAGTGCAGATTAACCTGCCCATACTGTGCAGCAAGGTTTGACAGTGCAGAAATCCGGTGCTACTGTTGATCCAAGCCAGGCAACGCAGCTGAGAAATCCCTGTGCAAGTCCTGCTAACATGGGAGCACTTCCAGGTAAAAAAAAACTGTGAACTGCAGACACTAGCTGTTATACTTTTTATGGCTGTTTTCCCCTTTATTTATTTACTTTAAGTTAACATTAAAGGAGAATGGGAGAGAACATGAAAGAAACTTTTAGATGCAGAGCAATTCAACCAACAAAATTACTGCCTAGAAAATACATAAAAAGGCGTGATGCATTAACATACAGGCCATGCAGCTCCAAGAGCAAGTAGGAAACACCACAAAATCTATTTTATCATCTTTTAGACAACATGAGATTTTCCTTTTTACTTGCTAATTTGTTCTGACCATTACACTATTCAACTGTATTTAAACCAGATGCACGTTGCTGGGATTATTTCTTTTTGTATTTGTTGTTTCTCTGCTGTGCTTGGCTAACAAGAGCTTCTTTTGTTAAGAATTTTTGCTGCCATACATTTAAAGATCAGATGTCATCTAATTCCTTAACCCAAAAATCTCTCAGGCTTGTCAGAATCTCTTTTTACCTTATCAGATTAAATCTGGAGTGATTTTTTCTTGAAGACCACAGCTGTAAGTAACACTATGCTCCTAAAACAGATCTGTTATGTCTTATAACATTGCTAAAGGCACAGATTAAAGGTTACAGGATTTGAGGGCTTATCACTTTCTCTGACAGTCAGTGCCTGCACCTTCATTGAGAGGAGTGACTTGAAATTAGATGATCCTGCAGGGTTCAGCCTACAGCCATGGCCACTCTCTAGGAAACAAATGGTGGCCCCAGTGAGAGATTTAAGAAGCGGGGCAATAACACAGGCAGCCACAGATGTGGGGTCAGGGGGCAGAAGAGAATTGTCTTCTCCAGGACTACTCAGGGTCAGCTCTACAGAAACATGTCCCCCTACCAGAATGTGGACCCAAATGTGGATGAATTTCTCTTTACTATCCCCTGGGTCTATTCCTAGTTCCACCAATCCTTGCTCCCCTCTGCTGCCATGTTCCCCTTTCCAAAAGCTCAACAAGCAGCCTGGACACATACCCTGCCTCTAAAATCCTGCTATCCCTTCCACAGCTGACACACAACCACATAGGCCACGAGGCTGTTGAGAAGACTGATTTCTAGATGCCCATCATGTACAACTCTCGCTCAAGCATTTTTTGCCTTTTAATTTGGTCCTGCCAGGCAGCTACTGGCACAAGAAGTTTATGATAATAAGTTCATAGGAAGGGTCACTTTGACTTAGAGCCAAATAGCACCTGTGCTGACTAGCCACACAAATCAGGCTACAATCTTCTAGCTGCTTTTTGTCACTGCTGTAGAAGTTGTCTTGCCTCCTTAATAACATTAAGAGCTCCCAAATCGTGCAAGATGCCTTGTTTCCTCCTGCATAGCTGTATTCCAGGATTTAATGGAAGCTTGCAATCTGATCTGCTGGAGCCTGCCTGATAGAAAGCATAACTGTCACTCCATGCTATATTTTGTTCTGTGAATTTTCAGGAGAGAACAAGAAGGAGAGCGTTCCATTCTTTCCTCATAGTAATTCTCATTTCAGAATTAGAAAAAAATACCCTACAACAGGAAAAACTGACACCTTCCAAAATGATTTATGGAAAAAAAAAAAAAAAAAAAGTGACCATTTCCCAGGTACAGAAAGTGCAAGTTCTTGTTCTGTTTGTTTCTTCATAGGATAAGAAGGAATTTCATTCCAGGTCACAAAAACTCAGCAAAGCCTTTGTCAAAATTAGCATATCAGGACAAAGAGTTTCATTTCTAAGCGTTTTCTAAGATAAATGTTTTAGTGAAAATAATCAGTCTCTGTTACTGATGATACAATGTGTCACAAAAAGCATTACTGTGTTAAAACAAAGCAAGCCTTTTCATCAAATATGAAAGGTCCTTTAAATTACGGGTAGGCTGCTCCAATATGGAGTTAAGTTGCTTCCTGCTCATTAGTAACCTCTTATTATTATTATTATATTACTGGTACCTGTGAGCTGCTCCAACTGAGTGCTTGCTGTCATCAGATAAATACAACCATGATGAAAATCATATATTGTCACTGAAACAAATGAACAGCCTAAGAAGCAGAAAAAAAGTCTGTTGCAGTCCTATGCTAGTATCATTAAAAATGCTTATGTTACATCTGTCAAGGCCAAAGTCATAACTGACTATAGTTTGATAGAAACTGATACAGTTTGATTTCACAGAGTTTAATGCAAGCAAAAAGCTTGGCCTGTTCCTTCTTGGTTAAGTCATTAAGAAAGTGAAAGTGTTTACTTGACCCCAAACCATTATTGGTGCTAATCATAAAGACAATCAAAAAAACAGACCATTTGGGGCGCTTTTGTTAGAGGTGCTTTACAAGTGTCTTGTAAGTGGAGTTTTACAAAATATTGCACAAAAATTAAAAATAGCACAAATATGTAAGAATGTAAGAATAACAGCAAAAACGGTAAAAAAAAAAAAAAAAGAAAAAGAAAAAAGTGATGGACTTTCCCTGCTCAGATGGAAGCACTGCTTTTTTGTAGTAGCAGGTGGTAGTCCCCATGAAGGACCAACCAGCACAGGAGACATGCTGGCCACTCCGAGGGCTGCCCTGGTTCTGCCATGCTCTGTTTGTGCACGTTGCCCTGTGCCTTTCTCTCTGGACACAGAAAATAAGCCCAGATCTCCGCAGCGCATCCAGGCCACCACCCAGCTAAGTCATCAGAGTGCCGCACGCTGGGCAGAGCCATGCACCAGAAGTGTGGAATCCCTGAGAGAGGGGACCAGCATCTGCACTTTCAGAGGATCAGGAAGGAACACAGAGAAATCCCCACATGAAAATTATTAGCCAAAAATATTTGTCAGGGAAAATTCTGAGAAAAACATTTTTTCCATTTTGGTTTTGGGATCTATCTGGATCAGAGCGCTTTTAAATATGGTGAGATTTTTGATAAAATCTTCCAAGTTTGAGATGAAATAAAGAAATAAAAACATTCTCATTTCCAAAGCAAAGTCATTTTTCATCCCCAAAAATGTCCAACTGAAAAACATTATGCATATATTTATTTCACTTTCCCCAAGTGAAAGAAAAAGTGGATGCCTGTAGAGCCGCCTCCTCTGATTCTGGGTTGGCATGGGAAGGGGGAGCCTGAATGGGCATGGGTATGGGCCTGGGTAGAAACAACAACATGAAAAAGAGACGGTTAGTCAGAGGAGTAGGCTGGAGAGTATTTCAGAAGGAGCACTACAATGTACTTCCTTATCTTATCCTTCCTTGTGCATCTGTTATTGACCACTGTCCAAATGCACTGGCCCAAAGCAGCTGTCCCCATACTCTTATTTATTATAAATTTGTGTATTATAAATAAATTTATTTATTGTAAATAAATGGTTCTGCCATCTGTACAGCACTGGCCTCCAGAAAACCACAGTGACTCTACTGTAAAATCTATGTGGATTTCTGTCTGATGCTTTACCACTCCTTCAAATGTCCCGTGGAGAAAAATTAGCTAAGAGAGGCCCAACACCAAAGGCAGATGCAGACAGATACAGCATCACTGGTTTTGTATCACAGCTATATGAAGTCATTGCCAACGAAATGGAAAATGAAGCCCTCAGGCCCTCCTCCCAGCACCACTGATCTTCAGTCAAACACCATGGGAACACCACACACACTTGCTTCCTTCTTCCCCTGGTCTGCTGTGGTGGTTTCACACTGATGGCTAGCTAAGGTCCACCACACTGCTCTCTCACTCCCCCTTCTCAAAAGGGCAGGGGGAGAAAATACAGCGAAAAAAGGCCAATGTGCTGAGATAAGGACAGGGAGATCACTCAACAAGTACCACCACAGGAAAAACAGATTCAGCATAGACAGTGTATTTAATGTAACTTATTGCCTGCTGATAACAAACTAGAGCAGTCAGAAACTACAAGCAAACTAAGAACACCTTCCCCCACCCATCCTCTTCTACCTCCTCCCCCTGAGCAGGCGCAGGGGAAGGGGAATGGGGGCTGCGGTCAGTCCCTAACGCTGCGTCTCCGCTGCTCCTTCACGGTCACTCTCTGCCCCTGCTCCA
>VXAA01005127.1:22390-69228 GCA_013399115.1 Anseranas semipalmata
CCCAATACTTCTACTTGCCACTCCAGCATAAGAATGCCAATGTCAAAGCTGTACACAAGATAACAGTCCATATAGCAGGCTAATTTTGAATGGTGGTAGTAACTACAAAGGACTCCAAAGCAGATGGTGCATTTAAAAATGGATTTAGAAGGGGTCATAGGCAAGTGGTCACTATCTGGGAAATTTCATACAATGTTAGCTTTTAATGGCCATGAGTTTTCTTTATCATTTCTACTTGGTTTCTCTTCATCAGACCTTCTCAGAGAAGGTGTTTTATTTACAGCTTCAGATGGAATTTGTGCTTGGAGAACCTATTTTGTACTGCTAACTAAAAAATCTATTTAAATCTTCATACAGAATTTAATAGGAAAGTGGATCACATGTAGATTTGGAGACCTCAGTTAACATCTGATAATTTTAAACCACTGTTCCTGTGTCATTATAAAGTGAAGTTGATTGTTGTTATCACCCCCTCTTAACGAAAGTTCCAAAGTATTTCATATTATGATTCAGAAAGACTATCTTACAGCAGCTAGGAAATTCAAATCTAAAGCAAGTAGTATTATATGCTCCACTTTTCCACATTTAAGTACACACATCACTCCCACGTGTACTATATAGAATGATAGAACGCCTTGAGTTGGAAGAAACCTTAAAGAACATCTAGTTCCAACTCCCCTGCCATGGGCAGGGATGCCACCCACTAGATCAGGTTGCCCAGGGCCTCATCCAACCTGGTCTTGAACACCTCCAGGGGTTGGACATATACCCTAAACAAATGCCAAAAGGGAGCCTGTGGCTCTTTGTAGATGTCCATACTGATAGGCATTATGTACCTCCATGTGACTAGAGCAAGCAATGTAGTGGATAAGAAGGGCAAAAGGAAAGCACAACTAAGTATGTAAATACTGAGCCAAACAGGATGGAAGTTGTTTTATGGTTATTTGTGTTGATTAAGTTGTATGAGCAGCAGATCATTTTCCAGCTTAACATAATTACATACTTGCAGAAGTTGTTGTTTTGTAGTGTGTTTTTTTTTTTTTTTTAATTTTCTGAGGACATCTCTTTAATACTATTAGCAGAACAGCTCCAGTATTTAAAAAGGAAATTAAGATTATGGAATGTTACATGGCTGTGGGAGTGTAATGCTGTTCTACAGCTGAAACTCACAGAAAAGAGTTCAACAATGGTGACTTTTACTATATGGTAATTAAATTCTCAGTAGAAAAATACAAGCATCCCAACATAAGTATCTTGATTTGCATCAGTCAGTGAGGTGACTCTGGTAGCTTATTAGAGTTGTAAAATACTCTGATATTTAGGACCTTTACAAACCTTCACCACAGAGCTCAGATTAAACATTATAATTTTGTGAATTGCTTCTGATCATATTTTAATCATTATAATGTTTCCGAGTACTCCAGAAGAAAAGCATACCCATTTGTTCCCATTTTAAAGTAATTTAGAATACAAGTTTAATGAAGTTATCACCACTGGAAAGCCATTTCACTATTTCTACTTGAGCGTAGAGAATAATGACAGCATTGGTAGTGGAGACATCAAGGCCCCCCACCTGTTCTTAATTTAAAAGGTTTTTGATGTTTGACTTAAGGTGTTTGCATATGATGACTGAACAGAACAGTTCCAACACAAGTTCACAGCAAACTCTACCTGATTCCTCCCATCAGACTCCATATCTAGCTCGTATCCACTGTCTTAAAGTGGTGGGACCTGTGGCTTCAGGTCAAGCAGACCAGTTAGATTCTTCCTCTTTTCTAATATCTGTTAAATCAGTCTAACCACTTAAAAAATCTGAGCTGAATGAGGTACCATTCCATGGTACTGAGAAGAAAGGTCAGTTACTACCTGCTGTCAAAGACTCAAAAAAAAAAAAAATGTTTTGGTGACAATTCTGATAGAAAGTGAAGAGCTTTCTGGCACAAGGAAGAAAAAGCATTTTGGGAAAAGGGAGCAGAGTAGTAGCTAAACCACACACAAGACACTTATGCACATGCCCTACCAGAGATTAGATGAGGTGCTTAATCAAAGTGTATGTTTGAATACCCCAAGTTTTCCAAGAGATGGGTGGAACTGGAAAAGCGTTAGGTTCAAACCTGTACAGGCAGAGGGAAGAGAAGACCACTTGATACCAAATGAATGGAGTACATTTTATAGATTCCTTCCAGTTTCAGTTGATAATTTTAATCAGTTTACAATGTTAAAGACAATCAAAGGCATCTGCATCTTGTAATCAGTCCAAAACTTGTAGTATTTTTCTTGGTGTGCTTTATCACTTGTACGATCTGTTTGTATCTCACCCATTTCTTTCATGTACTATATATACAGTTCACATATAAGATCATTTTCCTAATCCCATCTGTATATTTTTACTGTAAACTCTGTCTTACACTAAGACCATCTATACCTTGCCAACCACATTTTTTTGATCTGTTTCTTAAAGAAAAAAACTGTTTATCTTAAGTAAGTCTGTAAGCATAGCTGTGCATGTGCTTTCCAACCTGTAAAAAACCTGAAGACAGCACATTACTGTACTGGTGTAATTAAGAGGGTGTCCTTTCCCTTTCACAATGGAAAGCTGACACTATGCAAAGATTCGGAGCTCGTTTGCTTCTTTTTCCAGCATTCAAAACAGCAACCCTGGGAGAAGTGAAGATTGAATAGCCTGAATAGTGGGAAGGAAAACACGATCTTTTCACCCGGCCCGGTCATTGGTCTGAGTCCAGGTATGGCCAGGAGTAATCCAAGGCCATCTAGTAGCTATGTAAAAATCTGTGTGTCATGAATTAGTGGCCACCTGCCAGGCACTGATTAGGCATTGCTAAACAGTGGTCCCAGAAGGACGAAGTGATGGCACATTGATGAGGAAACATGAGAAGCTTGTTCAACTGCTGCCCAGGCTGGACCAGCTCTGTGGATAAACAGCGGACTTCGCGCTCACAGACTTGAAGTTTGGATCTTCTCACAAGCAGGCATTTTTTCAGATGTGGTAGTCAATGTCAATATTTGCATTTTTACTTTGTCTATCTAAACATTTCACTTCTCTCTGTTATCTAGCATATGAATCAGGATGAGTTTAAAGGCACACCCGTGACCCACCCACAGCACAGACTTCCCAGCTCTATCCCAGAGCCGAGTGTAACTCTAACTCTGACTTGGCTTCTGAATTAGACTAAAATAACCAAACAGACATGCATTTCAACCTGTCACCAGCCCAAGGACACATGCATGTGCCATTTGACAGCCTCGGTAATGTTTACATCAACACCGTCAACCACTCTGGCTGAGGCAGGGAGACTCCTTTATCTCCACTTTATCAGTTAAGACCTGGACCTACAGAGACTCCAAAATAAATGGCTTTTAGATGCCTCCTGCTTGTGAAAAGCCAGCCTGTGGCTTTTTCCACACCTCTCAGCCTGGCTGTATCTGTGCGAGGTGAAGGTACTTCTGTACCCAGCTGCTCACCTTTTCTCCTTTCCAAAAGCTAACACCTGCTCAGGTCTGCCAGAATAACTGCACAGCTCAAGGAAAATGGTATGGGCTAGCTCAGACTTGCTGTTTCATGATCAAGGAAATCAACTGAGTGCATGGTTATCCCGGCAGAGAGGAGGTGATGGAGGGGACAAGAGGCAGTGGGCTGAGGCACGGCAATTGAGAGGAGTTTTGCTCAGAACAACTACCCCCTGCTACCTGCCCAGAGGTCTACTGAGAAACCCCTTTGAGGTCTGTGGGCAAAACTGCCACTGCAACACCTGCAGCAAACCTGGCTGGGCAAGGGCTCCCTCTTCCTCTTCTGTCCTGCTCCAGGGATGTCCCGACCTGTGGTGCTTCACCTGGGCTTCAATGCCCTACCCCAAGGCCACAGAGGAGAACGTGGAAGAGCACTGGATGTAAGCCCAGCTCTTCTACATCCCAGGCTGATGTCCCTCCTTCTGCTCGTAACAGTAAGAGGCAGTGGAGAAACCTACTGATCTGCTGCTAATCTCAGAAGAGCCTCTTCCAAACCACACAATACTGGCTTCCACTTCACAAAAATCTTCCAGACCAGCAAAAGCAAGTCTTCTCCAAGCACCATTTACAGTCACAAACTATGCGGTTTCTTGTAGGTGGAGGCGCAGTCAATGCTTGGCTCGGCACACAACGTTTCTGGTCTTCCTAAGTGTTTGCAGTAAGCACCTCAGGAAATGGAGAGCACCTGGTATTAATGATGTAACTGCACTGACAGAGGGAGATACACATGCACACAGACAAAAAAAAAGCTTTTACCGAGTGCGTAGGTTCTCCTTTGTAGTTTCTTAGGCTTTTATTTCAAGCATGGCAGCTATGGTCTCTCTCCCTGCTTGTGGTGGCAAAACATCTGAAACCACACACAGATTCTTGCACAAAAAGTGAATTTATCTCGTGGCCAGTCTCATTAGGAACAAATAATAAGTATTCCAAGGCTTTTGCAGCTCCTGCAGTCCTCCTTGAAGAACCTTGCTTTCTGTTACAGATCAAGCAAACTGCCTTGTTCAAAGGTCACAGGGGGAAGTCTGTAAAAGAACTGGAATTCAAATCCAGGTCACTCAAATCCCAAACTGACTATAATTCTGTAATTAATTTATTCTACATAGCAAAAATGTTATGCATCTTATTTTATTATTTGGAAGTAGGGCCTTCTGGTTTTTATATTTCATCATCAGCACCAGTTCCATAAATACTTTCTGCATGTGACTAATCCTACACAGCGTCTCAAGTCAGACAACTAAAACACGTCTGCAAGATCAGGGCCTAGATTTGTTTTCAGTCATTCTTGTAAGATATGATCTAGCTTCAGAACAGTTAAGCCACATCTCAGAAGGTTTTAGGAGGAAACATAAAGGTTTGGCAGAATCTGAGCGCATAGCTGCCCTCTGTTCTTTTCAAAGTATCCCAACAAGCTCTATTAAAGCAATGGTGTATTAGCTCCACAAAAACTGGTGACTATCATAAGAAACACAAATGTATGGATCCATGATATCACAAAGTGCTAATTAAAAAACATAAATTCTGCTTTACATCTGCTACTAAACTATGTCACTCTTCTCAGTTGTTATCACTTATACTTGCTGGAATAGGCTTAGAAGGAAGACAGTCACGTGAGGGCAAATTAACTGCAGTTCAGTCGACAGAGTGAGCACACAGCAAGAGCAAGTCTTGATTACAGCAGCAAGTTTCATCATAAATAATGAAGAGTGAATAACCTACCTGCAAAACGGCAAGCTGGATCAAAACCGAGCAATTTCTAAGATGAACTTTTACATTGAGCCACTAAAGAGCTATTCGCGGTCCTTTACTGCCATCTACAGCCTTCTGATTACAGTAGGGTTTCTAAACCAGCAGGCACATGCGAACCTTAGTAAAGGCATGATGCCTCTACATGTTAGGAGTGTTCCGTCGTAACCAGATGTTTTTTTCCACAAATATTATCATAAGAAAAAAAAATCAAAATATTACTCTTTTTCAGTCCAATGTTTGCTCTTTTTCCAGCCTATTGTGCTTTCTGTCTCACCTCTCCGTTGTCTTTACTAATTGAAGATGCATGTCAGACCCAGAGAGATTTAATACCCCAGAAAAATGTTTAATATGCTGTTAGAGTCTTTTAGAAGTTGCACAGAATTTCTTTGCTACAGACTGAATTTTTTTATAATTTGTGTCAGTATAGTCACAGCATTGAAACTGAGTTTTAATAGAACATATCCCTTCATATCTATAGCTGGAAAAATATAAACATCTTTTCTTGTATGCAAAAGTTGTCTGGACTGTGGAAACGTTATAATACACTTTTTCAGTGGAGATGCCTGTCTCTAGCTGTGTTCTGCTCTGGGTTATGGAAACAGATCAGCTAAAACTGCATTGGGTTATTACCCATCAGGTTACAGACACATGGCTGAGTGTACAAAGGTACAGTGGCTTAGCAAGCTACCACATACCAGTGGTGAGCAACCACGATGGACAATGATCTTCCATGAAACTTCCCTCACTCTTTGAGGTAAAACAACAGCACAAAGAATTGTTGAAACAAATGAGTCTAACCCACGTGTGATCAATCCTTTCAGCCCTTTTAGAATGAATCTATCATGGTTGAAGATTGTAAAGCAGGGAATTAGCAGCGTTTGCAGGGTCAGAGTCACTGCTAGGAATGCTGTAGGATAATCATAGTGACTTTTTCTAGCCAAATAAAAAGGTCCAGAATTAAAAAGAGAAAATAGACATGAAAATGTGGTTTGGAAAGAATAGACTGTTTTATAGCAATGAACTAAACTGACAATATTCACTGGCTGTCAAAAAGCAAATAAGGCACCTCAGAACATCAAGTTCTGCCTTGAAGGGAGCAGCTCAAGCTCAGCTGCACCATTTACCATAATGCCTCTAAGACCTGCTGTAGCTCAACTGTTAGTCAGACGTGCCAGAAACTGAGTGACTGATGGGTGGCTTGACATTGTTTCTACGCGTCTTGTCCCACTGTTGCTCAGAGGGGACAGTCAGTCTGTAGATACTGAACACCGTGTACGTGCCGGCTGCAAGACAGGCTGTTGCTCCTGAAAAGTGAGTAGCAGAGCTGGGAACACCAAGCTAGTGGGGTACAGGGCTGCCTGACCAGACTAGCCTTTCCCAAATCAGTGGCATCTCCCCTGCCTACAAGGCAGCAGTTCTTGGCTCCAGCTGTGTTCAGAGGTCACCAGGGATAGGAACTGTGACCTGCTGTCTGGCACAGACCTCTGCCTTTCTTGAGTTGCTGCATCACCAAGCTCCTGCCTCTACCCTCATGCTTGGTGTTTAAAATCCACCCATGTACTCTCCCGGGGACTCTTGCTTCTAGCACTAACCCCTGCTGAACAGCAAATATTCAAAGTAAATGGTTTCAATGTTGCTAGTGTCGTATAAGGATTTGGTAGGCTTTGGTCTGAAATGAAGAATGAGCCTGAAAAGATCCATAATCTCAAGACACTCATTCAGGATGATTAGCATTTTCTGAAAGATTCAGTTCTGTCTCGCTTGCAGCCTATGGGACAGATCCTGCCTTCCAGGCGCTTGCAGCTACAGCCCTCTTGATGCAGCTGGGGAATAGCTACTGGGTCAGCTTTATCGTAAGAGCCAAATGCTTCTTCTGATGTCTGGTCAAATCACAGTGCCTAGTACTAGTCCCAGGAGTCTATTAGGAGGCATGGGTTGACCTAAAGGCATATCTGACACAGGCACGTGGCCAGAAAAAACATCACATCAAGAAAACCAGCAAGAAGGATTCCAAAACTGGGATCCAGCCCCAGAGCTGATGAGGTCAGGCATTCTGACCGGAACACTTGCAGGTCCCCAGGTATCAATGACAACAAAAAATATACATTTAATTGTTGGAGCAAAGGTCTCAGGAAATGCATGTGCAAATTTAAACTCTAGCATAGGGATCAAACAGGAAAATGAGGAGAGAAAGTGACCCATGACTTGTCTAATACATAATGCTTTTATTGCACAGGCTGCTTCAAGGAAATGGTACATAATAGTACATCTAATCCCTGCTGCCAGTATGTGTCCTTGCAAGTGTTAGCATAGCAAAACGGTAGCCAAAAAGTAAAGATCAAGGACACATCAATATTAAGGAACATTTTAAAAAGAGGTAAATTACATTCCCTGACATCATTTTTTATCTTCGATATATTGCCCTATCTGAAGAAGTCATTGCAAAGAGAAAGGAGATTTATGGCTATGTGGGAAAAAATACAGGACAAATTGTTCAGGTAAGTGAAGAGATTATGTTACCAGAGATATTAGAGTTAAAATCATACCAAATGAATCAGCGTGCAGTGCTGTGGCTGAATTTTCATGTAGCCAGACTGACATCTTGTGGCTTGTGCAGAACATTTAACTACATACCCGGGGAGAGTTAACTTGTAAGTTATTACAGCGTGGAGACATACACCCTTTTCTTCAGCAGAATAGTAGGTAGCTCCCCCAATGTATTAGATGTTTCAATAATTAAGCTTATAGATAAACTAACTCTCATTTCAGTTTCTGCTTTTACATGTACTTGTTAACCTTGTCTCCATTTGCAAGTCTCAGTCCAATGGTAGAGCTGCATTTAAAACCAGTCACTCGAAAGATGGATCTAACAGTAAAAATTGGCCCAGCACTCATGAAATTTTAAAGATTACTCATAACTGTGGATCCTTATTACTTTTCTTCTTTTTAATGTCAATGCTAAAGTTTATGAAAGGCTAAACCAGCCCCTTTTGGTCAGCTGACAGGTATCCTTACATCAGTCACTAGTGACCAGCAGTAACTTACAGAAGAATATGGTTTTGCCCAGATAAAATTGGAAGATCTGGCAGATCTTAACTTCCACAGTCTTAATGAGACACCATCCTCACACCACTTATAATCCATTCCAACTGCCAACAGCATAAGATTTTTCTCTTTTTTAGCCTGTAAGGCAAAGAGAGCAAGGAGATCAAGGACGATATCAGAGCAAGGGCAAGGAAGGGCTGCTGGGGATCTGTCCAAGAGAGGCTAGATAAAAGAGCATGTACAGAGAGAGTTGAAGGGCACATCCACACTGTGCCGTGGCAGCCAGCACAGCAGATCCTCAAGCTACAGCAACCAAGCCAGCAGCGCGTGCAGCCTCCTGACCCTGCTGACTTCAGGGCTGGGGAGCTCCTTCTTGGCTCTGGGCTTTGAGTTGTTCCATCACCATTGGGCCGTCCAGCATCACAAGGGCTCAGAAGGAGCTCTGCAATCTTTGCACCATGGTCCGCTTTGCTGTATAGGCTTGCTCCAAGCTGTCATCGCACCAGCATCAAGCGCAGTAGATCTCTTCAAGGGCAAGGAAGAGTTAGCAAGCAGGTTGAAATAAAACAGGGTGAAAATGGAAAGCAAAGAAGACAAAACCTGCTGTAAGAAAAGCCAGTCATCCTCTCCTCCCTGCTTTTCATGGCTCCATGGAGAAAATAGAAGCTCTCAGGGCTGCAGTGTTGAGTTAAAGCTCTGCACTGACACTGGACACAGCGCTGAATGTCCCCTGTGTCTGCAATGTGAATTCTTACAGACATTGAGGAAAACTGGGCTTGCTTGTTATGAACAGTTCACAGCTGCTAATACAATAAATACTACGTACATTAGGAAAGGCTCCTCCAGAGAAAAACTCAAAGCAAGAGTATACCTAAAGCTGTGAAATAGACAGAGTTGTCATCTCCCTCTCTCTCTATGGAGGATGCAGAAGGAGCTGAGAGAGACTTGTCTCCTAACCCAGAACACTTGGGTGACAGTCCCTGAAGTTAAGGACAGATGTCCCAACAGACCTTGCAGGTTTGACCCCAGGACAAGTATGTCTATTATATGTGTTCAGGCATCTCCCACACAGGAGCAGGAAGCTGGCTGTGGGTGTAGTCTCCGATGACAAGTGGCACCAGCACAAGCAGAATGCTCTGCCAATAAAAGCTGGATTTTTTTGCCATTTTTTTTTTTAATGTGAGAGAATAGAAAGGGAGGAATTAATGTCACTATGCTAAAAGAGGTATTTCTGAGGGCAGAATGGAGCCACATGCCCACGTAGCTCAAATGACTTCAGCTGAAGCTACAAAGAAGAAGCAGGACTTGAGCAATAAACTCAGTCGAATCTCTCCCACACAGCTCCACTCATGTACCTCAAACACAGGCTGGATGCAATGTCCTTTCTGTCACAGCTGGGATCTGCTTTTCATCAACAGCTGACATTCACACCAAATTGTAGAGTTTAACATTTATCCCTAAACACATAAAGCCTGCTAATAAAAATGGACTGGGAACTATTTGGTTACGGTTACTAAGGCACCAATAGGCAAGAGTGGGAGTTCACATCTCCAAGCCTGAGGCTGTTCCCATCGTCCTCGACACGCTGCTCTCGAGCCATTTCTCCTCCAGGCTTCCTTGCACTTTAAACAAATTTCCAACAGCCTCTGTCTCTAAAATGTCCAAAGTCCTTTCGCAGGAAAGACAAAGGGTGGGAAAGATGCTCCCTCAACATACTCACTTCTTTTTCTCAGAGGGTGATTCCACCTTCTGGCCCCCAGAGAGTGGAAGTATTTAAAAGCAGTTTATTTAAACATAGCGGTGCAGGGCCGTGGGGGTGAGGGGATACCTTGTCTGTGTGAGGTCTCCCAGCTCTGCCCTTGGAGTTTCCGTGGCCACCTCAATACCACATCTGAGACTGTGCCTGCTAGGTGCTTGTTTTCTACTGCCTTTAAAACCATGTATAATAGAGGGAAGAAGACAAGGTCATTCCATTTCTTATTTCCCATTTGTCTTGGTAGTCCCTTAAAATATAAGCATTATCTAAAGACTGAGAGATTCGTGTGACTTTATTGCTAGGCAGCGGGCAGTGTTTGCAATACAGATGCCTGCATAGATGCAAAGTGTTCAGTCTTCCAGTCTGTCAGGTCAACACATTTCACAGCTGGTAACAACCACAGAAAGTAATTATGAGCAGTGACAATGTAATTAATAACTAATTTCAGAACCACTTCATTCCGATAGTGGCAGCTGGCAGGCAGGTATGTGATTACAGCAATGCTCCCTGCAGGCCTTCACAACTCACCGTATCTAGAGGTGTCAAATGATGGTGGATGGCATCAGCTTATCATTAACTATGGCTGCAAGAAATTCTTGAGACATTTAGCAACTAAAATCCGAGCAGCCATCCCAGCTACAGCTGTCAGCACTGTCACTGCTGAAGCCCAGACCAGGTCATATATTCAACACTTCTTCATAGTAGGGCTTGAAGCTACAGAGGTCAGTTTTAAATGGAACAATTACTTTTTTAATGCTACTGAAGCTGCTAGGAACTATGGATGTAAGTACATCAAGGCTTTCAGGATGAAGCAATACCTTTTATTAGACATAATGATAAAACTGGAATAAACAGGCAAGCTGTGAGGCACCCTAGCTGAGATTCTTTTGAGCCGAAAAGGATTTATGTGCCCCAAAGCTTGTCCAGTTTTTCCCATCTATATGAGCTAGTCTAGCAGAGGACCATACTTCTCCACAGAAACCTCTCACTTACGGGAGACCATCACAGCAACATGATTACTGTTAGTGGTAGCACCGCAACAATTCAAGACCTTCTCCAGGTCTGAAACAAAAGACAAGCTGGCAGACACACAAGCACTTTTTCAGAATGATTACTGTGAAAAAGGTTTCTGCCCTATCTGCTTCTCACAGCATTTTCAGTAACTGTAACAGAGAACGGGACCTCTCACCACAGCCCCCATCTTACCTAACTAGTCCACTATGTGGTAAAGCTTTTTCTTCTTCAGCTCCCTTGATAAATATTACAGCACCATGTGGTAGAGGTTATCATTTTTAAATGTCCAGACACATATTGTAATTATCTATGACAAGACAATGCTATTGAGATCCGGTCCTGTCAGGAACAGTGCTTATACCTCCAGGAGGTAATACAGTCTGGGGAAGAGAACAAAGCCTGATAAATCTGAATTTGGCAAACGCTGACTCTCAGACCCTCATGTTTAGATAGGCTTTGCAGGCTCTAAGAAGTAAGCTCACGGCTGTGGTGTCTAGTACTTGTCATATCTAATTATCGTACAGAGTATTGCACAATTGCATAACGGAATTATAAGCTTCCTTTGAAACACCATGAACTATACTGGTCAAGCTAAGGGACAGCACGCTGTTTTTTTGATCAATGAATCATCTGACCAGGTGAGGCTATCCTATCTCTTGTACTACAAATGTGTACAGACTTTTCCTCACACAGACTTGAAGAAGTTAATCTCAGATTGGCCCTGGATAAGGGAAGAGGCAAAATGAAGATCTTCAGCTTCCCTCAGCACCAAAGTACTATGTGTTATTGGGGAGATCCACTGGCAGTCAGCATCACCCTTGTGCAGCCCTTTCAGGGCTGTATCCATTAAAAGCAAAGCTCCAGGGATCAGATCCAGCCTCCTCTATGCTCCCCAGGTAAGTGGCATTGGTATTTATTGGAGCAGGTTTTCAGCAGAATACACATGGAGTTAATTAATGCAGCCCACATTGACATTAATGACAGCCAAGCGCCTAATCCTCCACATGCAGCACGCCGAATACGTTACCCTATGAAAATTCAGCTTCAGAGTTATTGTACTTCAGTTTATGCAGTTTCCCTTATGCTGCGCTGAATGGATTTTCATTCTGTGTCCAGGAGCATTCCAGTTCCTCCAGTAGCAAACAATAAATGAATCTTAGGAGGCTCTGGTGTACTTAGGAGGCTCTGGTGAACCTATCAAAAGAGGCAATTTATTTCTGAACTTGGCACTAGGTACAGCATGCCTTGTAAATGTCAATTTGTGTATGTGTGAGCATCTGACACTACTCAGCAGCACATGGCTGGGGCCAAGAATTTGACTGATTCTGGCTGATTTGCAAGCCTAAAAATATTCTCTTTTATCAATATCCATTTTTGTGCTTATTTGCATGCTATGAAAATTCTAAGCAGGCGGTGGTTTCATGGATGAATCCACAACAGCTCTGTGCAGATCAAGTACATGATGACCTGCCATAAACTGCATGATGACACAGTTAGAGCCATTGCATAAGAAATGGCCCATATATAGACATACTTTGATTTTCACTGTTTGTCTGTTCTAATCCTGTAGGAATCAGAGACATTTTAATCTCTTTTATTGTTTTGTATTCATTTACATGCAGTGCCCAAAGGCCTCTGGCAAGCAGAGAGAGAGCTATATAAGTCAAATGCATTGTTGTTACTACTGTAGTTCCTATCATGGGCCCAATTCTCTTCCCATTGACGTCAATGGCAAATCTTCCAATAACTTCAGTGGGAGCTCAATTAAGCCAAAAATCTATGATCACACCCTGTTATGTTTTATACCAATGATACTGCAGGCTCCAGCTGAAAATATTAACACTTATTACAGTATGGGAAACATAGGAGACTCTTTACAGAGGTTTTTCTCCCAATTGCCAGCTTCTGTCCTTCTTCAAGACCAACATATGCGTGCTGCTTCTAGCTCCTATTTTCAGCACTCCTCTATTTTCTTGACTCAGATTTTGTTCCTCTTCCTTAGCACTTCAAAGTGTCCCACCTAAATGTGTTGTTTTCCACAGTTCCTTTTTCCGGCATGGAAGTTCAGTCTGCCTTTTCTAATAGACTCTGCAGCCCATAGATCTGTATTGACACCATTGATCTCTTTTGAAATCCAAAGAATAGGTCAAAACAGGTTGGGTGGAAACCCAGCTAAAATTCCAAGCTCAAAGCATGATGGTTAACTAATGGCTCAAAACTGGACTTGACAGCCAGTCACAAATGGCATTCCTTGAGGGTTTATGTGGGATCCAATGCTATTCAACATAGTTATAAATGGTCTAGATGACAGTTTGTGGATGACACCAAATGAGAAAAGAGGTAGATATGCTGGAAGGAGATGAGCCACCACACAGAGAGACCTCGACAAGCTGGAATAATGAGCCGACAAGATTGGTGTTTAACATGAGGTTAAAACGATAAATGCTTGAGGTTTAATGAAGACAAATGTGAAGTCCTGCAGCTGGGATGAAATAATCCCAAGCAGCAATCCAAGCTGGGGACTGGTTGGCTGGGGAGTAACTCTGCAGAAAAAACCCTGGGGGTCTGGGCAGACTGCAAGCTGAGACTAGGCCAGCAGCCTGCCCTGCCAGCAAAGAAGGCAAACTATGTCTTGGGCTATATCAGCATGAGTACATCCAGCAAGCCAAGGGATGTGATTATTCCTCTCTACTTGACATTTGTCAAGCCACACCTGGAATACTTCACCCAGTTTTGCTTTCTCCCCTCTCAAAAAAGACATTGAAAAATCAGAGACAGCCTGGTAGATGACAATCAACAGTAATTAGAATGATGGAGAACTTGATGCAAAAGGAAAGATTGAAGGAGTTGAGCTTTTCAGCCTAGAGAAAGTCCATGGGGAATATAATCACAGTCTTCTAACACCTAAGGACACTTAGGGATATGGGCATTAAGGGGCATGATTTAGTGATGGGACTCAGGAGGTCAGGTTGAGGGCTTACTTGATGGTCTTGAAGGTCTTTTCCAACTTAAATGATTCTATGATTCTGTGATTCTAAAGGTAGTTTTAGAGATGTAGACAGAGGTACAGAGAAGTATGCTTTTCACAGGGATGCACAACAACTAGGCAAGGTACAATGGGCACAACTTGCTACAGGAAAAATGCCATGTAGGTAAAAGAAAAAAAAATATTCACCTTGAGAACAATTGCACATTAAAAATGGTTGCTCAAAGAAGTGGTGAAATCACTCACTTCAGTGGTGGAATCACTCTTCACTGCTCCAGACTTGGCTTGACGGGGCCCTGGATAACCAAACCTAAGGTCCTGCTTTCAACAAAGGGTTGGTCCAGATGATGTCCAGGGGTCCCTCCCAATATAGGCTTTTCTGTGATTCTGTGAAAGCATCAGAGAAGAGACACGTATCAAATTCTGGATGTCTCCTCAGAAAGAGGCTTAAAAGCCAAGGCAGGCAAGTGATAAGATAGACATAGAACAAGTTCAGCAGATGGAAGTAGGTGAAAGTAGATGACTTAGTACACTTGAAGAACAATGAACTTTGCAGGTTCTCATCCCTGATTAAAGCAGAGCTGATTTCTGAAAGGAATAATTGAAAAATGGATGAATTGTTTTTCACCTTACCACAGTGTCCAGGAAATTCAGCCACGGAGCAACGTACTGCAGGGTTAGATATTGCCCAGAGAACAAGTGATGGTTGCTATCTGAAAGAATTTGTCCGTGTATATTACAGTGTAAGCCAGCAGGTAAATGAAACATACGGACTCCCTGGAGAGTGCCAGAGACGTCGTATTAGTCAACATGACAGCACTGGTTGGGAACCAGCTCTGGAAAACAGCAGCTGAATAGTTGATGGCCAGGATGTGAAGCCTCAGTCAGCAGCAAGTAGCACTGGATGCAAACTGAAGCCTTTGTGCTTGCTCAAAGCTGTTGAGCTGAGCTGCCAGCAGCCTTGCAGCTCTCACTGTGCTGCTGAAAACTTTCTGGAGCTGGTGAGGAAGGCCTGGTGAGGAAGGCCTGAAGCTTCATCTCTGGTGGCCCTGAAACATCCTTACCACCTTACAGCCTGCAGAGTCATCCTGCAAATACATGAGTGTGGGTTACTGTGGGCCATTTACTGAAGTTTCTATAGGTGCAAGGCAGTGGTGGTGGTGGAGGGGTCATATCTGAGAAATGTACACAGGTGTTCAAAACGTGTGAAATGTTATTCTTTCTTTTATGTTCTTTTTTTTCCTTTTTTTTTTTTTTTTTTTTTTAAATTCCTGGAAGGTCTGAGATCTATCTATGAACCAGCAGAAAAGTCAGGGTGCAAGTCAGGGAAAAAGGGAGATTGCATTTAATGTTGCACAGTGATATCCCAGCACATGCCACAGGCGCTACACCACTCTTTATGCCTCACCACAGACCTTCAAGGGATAAGTTCTACAAGTTATCTTCTTTTGTAAGCCTACAAAAGTTGGTTGCATCAAGAGATTTCAGATTGTTAGTTAAAGAGGACTAGTTCTATGTCAAATTCGTTCTGCTCAAACACAGGGTGTAGGCACATCCCATACCACATTTTCCTGACAGGACTGCTGTTTCTACTACTAAGGACAACTCATGTCCCTCAAGGAGGAGCTGCAGGATCCACCTTCACATGTGCTACAAAAACTTCTGCCAATGTTGGCAGAAGGTTTAATGGCACTGTTAGTGCAAGTCAGCTTTTCTTAAGTCCAGGCAGACGTCTCCTTTTAACTTTCTGCCTTATTACTGTGCAACAGGTCATCTGAAATAATCATGCAACATCCACCAACACTGAATAGCATAAATTGTTCACCTCTGAGGTATTCTCAAAAACACAAAGTTTCAGGAAGCATGTCACTTGAGATACTGTGTAATCTCCTTTGCTGTTAGGAACGCATTTTAAATGAATCACCAAGAGAAGCTGACTGCACACATGGCCTCAAAATTATCTCTGTTTTCTGAGAAACAACATCTGCAGCTTAAGAAAAATCAAAATACCCACACACCTGACCTGCTAACTGGTAGAAAACACCTTCACAACAAACAGCTTCAAGACACTGTATTAATGAATTTAGCAATTTGTGCATGATCATCATCATGCTTTAAATAGATTCTTCTGGAACACTAACCTGAATAAAGATTATTCGCCATTATATAGTCATATAAGAAGATTAGCAACCCTAGTTATTGAAGTCCATTTTAGATGTGTTTACTCCAAATATTGCTTGTATTTTTTTTCATAACATTTCTGAGAAGCAGGGAAGTGAATCACAGAGAGGTTAAGTGACTTGCTTAAGTGAAATTACAGCAAAGGAGAGACTTGAACTGTCTTGAGTGCTACATTAACCACTGGACCATCCTACCTTATCCTCTAAAATATACATGGTGTCATCTCCAGCACATAACAGAAGTTAGAAAACTGATTTGTAAAATTAATATATTTCTGTTTATATTTAGAGTCATAAAACTTTTCTTTTTCCTGGAGTAGACATTTATTCTGATTTCTACCCCTTCTAAGTACTGCAAAGCCAAATCCATTAAGAAAGAATGAGTTAGATTCTGCTCTGCATCATGTATCAACATGTTTTTCTGTTCTGCATCATGTATTAACAATTTTCTGTTCTGTATCATGCATCAATATATCCCAAATGCAAGCCTATAATCCCCTGTCTCTCCAGACAGCCTCTGGACAACAGGGAGTGAAAAAGATTAACTAGAAACAGAATCTGAAGAACGTGTGCTTGCATAAATGCAAAACAAGACATGTTTTGGCTGGTGGAAATTTATGGTGATAATGAAGAAGTCAAGGAGAATGCAGCTTGGATTTCAAGAAGGTCAGAAGTCTGCAGAGCTGGCAAGTGGACCAAAATGCCTTGTAAACTCAACAAAATTCCATAAAAGCTGCTGTTACATAGACTTGAGACTATATTATGCCATCTTTTCTGTGTTATTTTTCAGAATATGACCTCAGAAGTGTAGAAGGCCTTTCAGTGTGTATTTTGCCTTCACTTTTTTTTTCTTTCTGGTGAAGAAGCAGAGTAAGAAAAATTCTGATTACACATGTAAATGTTTAATTTGTTCTTTCAATGCTAGAGGATAAAGTCACACTTTCACAGATGCAGGTTTTGGGCCAGAGATTTTTTTTCAGAATGGCTGAGCTTTTAGGACAGCAGCACATCTGAAAACCCAGCAGAGATGGGGAGCAATAGTAGGCAGAGGTGGTGACAACTGCATTTGAACAGGTCATGTACAGTTTTCCTACTTGCACAACAGCAGACCCAGGAGAAAGTCAGAAAAACAAACCAGAATGTTTAAAAAATGTGTACAAATTATAAGAGAAAGCACAGGCATTATCCCCAGCTCTGTATTGACCCTGACGCCAGCTTCTCCATTAGCAGCACTTCAGCTTTATGTCATTGAGGGCAGGAGAGGGGTGGAAGAAATAAATATTTATTTGTATTAACAGACAAAGTATGTCAATGATATTTATATCTTTTTTCTTTTATGCTCACTTGGATGTTCACTCAAATGGTAGGAAACCAGAGTACACACTCTTCAGCTCATGGTAATTGCAAGTAGAATATAAATTGCCATCAACATTAACTCAGGGACTTAGTCACCAGATGTTATGGCAGATGCTCAGAGCAGGAGACATTTTGAATATTTCACAAACGGTGTTGGAGACATGGAGTTCCCAGCTCCCATCCCAAGAGTTAAGATTTGCTGTTTCTACAAGCTAATCAAATCATGGTATTTTTTATAAAGATAGCACAACAATATGGTATATTCTGTGGTGGTTTTCTTCTGCAAGTAATCACAAATTGCTACACATTGCAAACAACCACAAATTGTAAGTACTGTTACAAGTGCTTACAGTACCAGTAGCTCCTCAGACTAAAGAACTCTGAAATATGGGATCACATAGGCTCAAAAGTCATCTTTTGAGAAGGAAAAGCAACCATCAGACTCAGCCTACAGACACGTAATATTTTATTGTACTTTAATCAAAGTCCAATTAGTCACAAGATAAATTTAAACAGACTTCAGCAATAAAATAGATCTTTCAGTCTTGTCTTACGCAACCAAAGAGCAAAAGAATAATTTCTTTTTAAATGGAAAACATTTTTGTTTGAGTTAAGGAACATTTACAAAATTAACTGCCAAATCACACTATTTGCTAAAGAGAAATATTTTCATTGGCTTTCAAAATTTTTCTGATAGGGCCAATTTGTTATCTTTTCCATCCACACACCTAAAACCATCATCTGACTGAGAGGAGTTCCTTCAGGTACTGCATTAGCATTGTCATTATTATTCTTAGTGTAATATCTGGACTGTTGTTGTAGCTCTATAAAATGTTTTCCTGATGGTAGACAAATCTTGCCACCAAATATTCTTTAATACTCTCTTAGCTAGTGTGTATTAAAGATAAATAACTAGAAAATTATACATGTGACTTCATCTAATATTCTTGGTAAAAACATTTATTATGTCTGTGGCTATACACTGGTTTCACTCTTTCTCCCACTCTTTATTTTGCACAATTTAATGATTAATGGTTAAAAAAGACAAAACCTTTGCCAATTTGAACAAATAGTTCTAGGGACTTGATACATCTGGGCATGATTCCAAATTTGAGGAGGCGCCAGTAAACTAACGAGGAATGTTACTGATCTGTTCTAGCCACACAAAATCAGGATTTCATCTAGTACAAACTACGTGGGGTCAAGCACAGTCAACGTTTCATTTGGAGTCCTCAGACTGTTCCTGGGTGTTGGTGACTCACCAGGCCAAGTTCAGTGTCTCAGCTTGCTCCTAGGATGCACTACGCTGGTATGTGAGTTAGCCAAGTAATTGTTTTTTGAGTCCTCAAGGCCAGTAAAGATTCTTATGGTATCTTTTTTTGTTGTTGTTGTGAGACAAGCTCTGCTAAAGTCTGCTGCCCTGGACAAATTCCAGCTCTGAATCATTTATGCCCACCTAAGTGACCTATAAAAAATAAGCATATATGGTTTTATTTTTTGCTTCCAGCACTGGAGCTGAATCCCATAGCTATGGTAAAGATAACTGAGAGACACAGAGACCTACCAGAACAGCTGATAAATACAATGTTTTTTGAATGAAAGCAAAGGATCTCTCCTGTAGCTTAGAGCCAAGCAAGTCTGAGTAGTTTTGCAAAGACTAGGCATGCCAACTTCTGCAGGCAACAGTACATTCACAGATGGCAGGGCTAGGGTCACACGTGGCCATCCTTGACCTGAAAAGCACAGTAAGCATGATCAAAGGTAGGAAACACCTTCCATTCCAGTCAGCTGGGACTCTTCAGTCTGGAAAAAAGACATCTGAAAGTGAATATGATTGAAGTCTCCAAAATCCCATTATGACATGGAGGGGTTGCTTCCTCTTCCAGTATAGAAAATACAAGGCATTAAATGAACCTTGTAGGATCCAAGTTCTGGACAAACCAAAGGACAAGTTTTGTCATGGTGTGTACACGCTTCCTGCAGAATGCTGTGGATACTAAAGTTTCACATGAACCAATGGGCAGATACAGCAAACACACAGAACAGAAAACCATAGTTAAGGATTTGTAAATATACAGAAACTCAATTTGATGCAGAAAGCTGGGGGCTGGGAAAATATTAGGTAGAAGTAGCATATGTGTGCAGTCTACTCTCATACTCTTCTCCAGGCGTCTGTTTTAGGCTCTGTCAGGAAGAAAACCTGAGAGAGCTCCACCTTTGGTATGACTCTATTACTTTTGCCATGACCGTTCTGGAAAAATAAAACACCCTTCTGCAGCTAGCGGTGCAAACCAGTTTTGTCTGTTTGCAGCATCTGGCGCAGGTGAGCACAAGGTTCAAATTCCTCGCTGTCACCTTACCTTGGTGATCTGAATTTTATTAAATTTCATGAAATAAGATGCAGACAGTGAGGAATGGTACCAAAATCCTCAGTGTTAACATTCCTGATGAAACATCAAGCAGACACCTGTAAGAGAGTTTCATGGGAACAATGTGATACATTTCAATCACTTGCAGATCCTAGCATTTAATCTATTTTGGTTTCTATTAGATACAACACTATGATAAAATTCTTCATCTGTTTGGTGGCACACACAATCGGATATATAAACAGGTATTGATACACATGCCTGTTTCCATTGATTCGCAGCTGGGGGCTTCAGCAACACCTGCTGCAATGCTTCCTGCACATCTTTAGGTCAGTGCAAACATGCTTTCCAAGTGCAGTGCTGGGTATCTCTGTTCTGATCTCTGTGAGAGCTGCTAGCTGTAGTTGTCACGGGAATATTTAGGATGGTATACTTGCCTTAAAAATAAGCAGTTTAAATGCAATGGAAAAGGGGTTGTGAAAAGGTATCAAAAATAAACATTGACAATGGTGTATGGAAAGAGATTAATCAAAATTTAGAGATGTCTTTTATTTAATGTGAAACTCAAGAATCTACAAATCAAAATCATCAGCAGAAGATATTTTTAAAAGAAAGAATACTGTGGTAGGCATCATCTGCCAAGGCCCCAAATCAATAAAACAGCTTATGCATGTGGTTAATGTGTTTGCTGAACTGGGTCCTTTGTGCAACACAAGGGAAAGCTACTAGACTGGGATGGGCAATAAACCGTCTCTTCAGCAGGAGACATTGTAATAAACTGCAGGCAAAATCTCTCTAAGACACTATTACATCTGTAGGATTGCATGATTTTTATTTAATCCATGTCAGATGAGCACTTAATTTGCAAAAACAAATCCTCTTTTATACACACAAGTAAAATACAAAATTGCTTTGCACTCTGCACTGTAAATGAGACAGGGACCAGCACACTTGCAGAACTGAATCATAATTCAGAGGCATTGAGGTTGGCCTGAACATCTTATTACTGGCATTTCTGGCAGGTGCTTAATTTTGCAACTTGATGCCTTAGGACTTTTGTAAATAACAGGAAATGGTTTAGGGAGCTTATTTAGTTGATTTGGACTTTCTGCCTTTTTCATCAGACATATTTCTATAGGGTGCTTTCTTGTATCCCTGCACAATACTAAATTCTACTGCTACCTAGATATGACCTGGTTTCAGATTTTCTACACTTATCAATCGAGTGAAACCATTGGTGCTTCTTTGCACTGAACCTTGCACTGGGCCTGGGGAGCTGCAGCACCTTCACAGGGCAGCTACAAGAGCAAAACACTGCTTCAGGTATCTCTGGTACATGTTCAGTATGTCTTCAGAAATCTTAAGACTTCTCACCACATCCCCACTGTTCTATGCCTTTTGTTATACACTGGCCCACTCCACCTTACCGCAGCAAATACACAGCTCTGCTAACACAATGCAGGAGCGAATGCAGCGCAACGTGCAGGTAGAAGGAAAGAGGAGAACATCCAGTATCCAAACGTTGAGACGAACAAGCAGTTTCTCAAAGACAGCACTAGGAATAACTCAGCAACCCAAATGCAAGTACAGTATTTCCAAGAAATAACTGAAACAAGAATGAGCAAATATCTTTCAGATGAGTGTGAATCCATGGGCGTGAAGTATTTTGTGTTAGAAAATCCCAGTCTGTGTAATTTTAGTTGTGACTTCGTGATTTGCTGTTCACAGGATGTCATTCCGTTGTTTTGGTGGAGTGACAAAAGCAAAGGAAGACAAGAATTAAACCAAGTAAGAGGGGAGCAGAAGTATTTAGGGAAAAACTAATCAGAAGAAGAGATAGGCCAGTCTAAAGAATAGGGCATGTGCAAGTGCAGACATTAGCAAGCAAAGCAGCACGGGAGGAGCAGATCAGCACATCAGAGCACTTGATGCTGAGGCTGTCATTAGTGAGGTATTGAGGACTTAAAAGGATGGTGAGACAGCAGAGTTTTGTTAACTAGAGAACTCATTTCTCAAACAGAGTAGAGTTTGTCTGTGACAGCTATCACCTTGATCATGCAGTGGGTGTAAGTTCAAACCCCATGAGGAGAGGTGGGATCAAACCTCCATGTGCCCTGGTTATCAGATGTGTGCACAGTACTGCCATCAAGCCCATCTCCACCAGTCCCACAGGCCAGCTCCTTTGTTTCCTTAGTTCCTGCTAGAGGCGTTCCAGACAGGAACGCACTGCTCCAATTCTGCTGAATTTCACACAGAACTCTTTGAGAGTTCTTTTAGGTTGGAAAACAAATTGAAGAACTTCACATTCAGTGCAACCCAAATAAGGCTCACTTCCGACTTTTCAGTTTGACTGGCTGAACTGTACACTGACATAATTCCTCTAATATGGTGTGAAACTGTCTTAGAGCAAGGCCAGTACTCTTTATTGTATGGCCACCCCGGTATCTATTCATGGAGGTGAGTTCACACTCCGGTGAAATGAACAGCACCAGTTGTTCTTCTCCACTTGCTTCAGGGGACCATAATTTGCCTTCTGTGCATCTGCACTGAGATGGACATGGTTCAGCTTTTGATAAGGTCTGAAGAGAACCTTTTCTCTTAGCAGAGACCCAGATCAGCTTTATTTGGAGATATGTGGATGAATCACTGTAAAGGCTGTATAAACAAAAACGTTCTTCCTGCTGATTTGAGGCAGGACAACTTAGTAACATATTTGTGTAGGAATTTAAATCTTCAGTTATTTCTGGAATTCTGACTGCACTTCCAATTAAATTTGTAATTCAATAAATCACGATTTTTGTATAATACTTAAAAGCTACAGGTCACTCGCTTTGTATCCACAATCTAAAGAGTTGCACAAAAACATTTGTTTTGGATATCTTTTTAAAGCTTGTTTTCCATGATAAGCAATCAACTATTAACAAATCTGAATGGCATTTTTAAACAGAATTTGGGATGAGAAAATAAATGTATTTTGGGGAAAAAAAATAAAAGGCCTGAACATAGAGAGGAAAGTCCCTACTTTAACTAAATACTGTAACTAAAATAACAAGCACAATCCTGGCAATAGAGCATTTAGTACAAAGAAGAAGAAAAACATTATTTCACCATCTCCTCTGGAACAGGCAAGGTAACAAAATGCTACCTCTATTTTGCAGATGGGAACTATAATGCTCAAGGCAGCGGTATGCATTTTCAAAATTCAAATGGAGCCATAAGAGCCCAAGTGGACCCCCAGAATTGCTTGGATCCTCACCTCGGGCTGAGGTTGCCTGACTGTGCCACTGTTTAAGATTTGTGATAGTGACAGAGACCCCTGGGGAAAGAGGCCTTCTCTAAAACCACAGGTAAGCACCAGTAACTCCACTGGTAGCCAGTTCCTGAGCACGTCCTGGCACAGCACTCACTGCTTATTCAGCCAATGTGGCATCTTCCAAAACCACAACATACAATCACAGGCACGAGGGGAAGGTGCTGACATAAACACACGTCCCCCAGGAACTTGAGTAACACTACCAAATTCCTTCACTTAAATGACTGACAGCTAGCAGGAGTTATACACACTACTTTCATATCTAGAAATAAATATTAAACTTAAGGAAATATCAAACCTAGCTGTTTTTACAGCAATAATGTATTTAATGTGGTTTCAAAGACTGTCGATGCCATTTTTGTCTCTCCCACAAAAGTTATGTCTCGTTTATTACAGATTACATGTTGAAGTTTATCTGGTAGTGGTCCCAGTATCTCTGCTGACTTTGTTTCAAGGAAAGACCAAAATATCTTCATATTATTGTCCCTGTGGCCATGTAGTGGGCACCTGAATGCTGCAAATTATATTTCCTAAATAACCCCTAAAAAGCAGGTCTGGGTGCCTGCATTTATAAAGACAGAGTGGCAGTGCTAGGTTCCTCTGCCCTGGTATCCTGTCCCCCCTGGCAGCCAAAACCAGAGGTTGACAAAGAGCACAAGAATCCAGCAGAACAGAGATGTTCATAGACTCTCTCCGCCTGCTGTGATTTGCATCTCAGAAACATCCTCAGACAGCGACTGTATTTAGTCTTATGGAGACTCCATGAACTTGTCCAGTCTCTCTTTGAGCCTGTGTAATCTTATAGGACTCACAAATGCTTCAGCTGAACTAGGAAAATGTACATAAATGAAGGATGTGAGTCAAATATGGTGTTCATATTATGCACTGTACGCATCCAACGTGAGTAGGTGCAACTCCTTTGACAGCTCTAAGACAGATGGGGAAGTGTATACCAGAACTAGCAGGTAGGAACTGCGCTCTGTTGGTGCTCCTGTGCTGCTGCCAGCACATGACAGACTATAGAACAACCTCTGCAATGATGAGGTGTCTTCCCCTCCATTTTTGCCAGAGAACTTTTGAAGTCAATGTCCATACACACCTTTTTAGTCCTTCTGGGCTCCAGCTGTACCAGAACGCTTCACAGTCTCAGGAAATCATTGAAACGGGGGATGTTTCAACCTCACTCTATGTCAAAAGTATGACAGGAACCTGTGCAGACGTATGCAGTTAGCTTCCTCCTGGAAGGACGCAGTCTGGAGAGCTGTCTGGTCACAGGACAGCCTGTAGGCATTGGTTTGCAGCCCATACCGTGTCCCACCGTGCCAGAGACAAACTCTTAAAAGTTGGCTAGAGCTTACCACAGCACAGAAATACCCTTCAGACAGTCATCAGTAGAGGAGGTGAAGAAGTGGATCATCCTTAGGTCTGCTTTTCGGGTGGAGACTTCAACAGGGAAGCCATCTCGATAGGAGAGCAATGCACTATGTCTTTTCTGACTCTTGTGATAGCTTCACATTAATCACAGAATGATTCTGAAGGCTTTATCACATTTATCTAAATGCATGATAGGTTTTAATTCATAATAATTACAATTCAGGTCTTAAAAAATTAAACCAGAATATACCAAAAAGTACATGCTTTTAAGTTATCCATTCTGTTTTAACAATGCATTTTTAAGACAAAGAAAAGGACTCACTTTATTTTAAACTTATTTAAACTCTTTTAAATTCTTGGGGTTTTCTTCTGAGTTCAGTGAGCTTAACAATGCTTTTACAGAGCAAGTGTTCAACATGTGTTGACCATACAACCAGCAGGGTAAGTTCCACTGAAGAAAATTATTTAAAGTTCCATAAATCAGAAGAGAATTTACAATGTTCTTCTCTATTTTCTGGGAATAGTTTGAATGCAAGAGAGCAAAAATATATTAAAATAAAAAGCATAATCAAACAAAAATCTACTGTATTCTTGTAGTGAGACCAATCCACTAATTCACTGTCTATCCAATATGAGAGTCCTAAATTCAGATGTTATTTGTAGTAGTTACATGATGTTTTCCACAACCTGATTGAGCCAATAGTTTGGATGAAAAGGAATAGGAAAATGAGGAAGACTATCTCATAGTATGCATGCACAAACTTTAACATTTAAAATTAAAAATCTGCTGAAGCAGCACAGCATAAATGTAGTAGGTACAACCACCCATTTTAAAATAATTGTTGTCATCACATTGGCACCTGAAAACTTAATCAGAGGTTAAACCCTAAACTCCAGATAAGTATGTCTGCAATGTGAGCAAAATATATCTGTGGCATCAAGTTAGGAGCATGGTGGAGAAATACATCTTCCTGTATTTGCAGGTGTTAGAAATCAAAATATCATCTTACTTCCAACACTTTTGTTTGGAAATCTGTCATGAGACAGAGCTTCACATTTTTAACAGGTTAATTTATTATTCATTTTGCAATCACTTGCTGCATGCCACATGCAGTGTTCTGTGAAACAAACTAACTAATTACAAAGTCCTGAACTAAACTCATACCCATGTTTGGCAAAAAATGAACTTCCTCCTGCTCTTTTCACTTTAAAGCAAGGTTTGGAAAGGAGAGTTGGGGTACAGCGAACCTAGAATTCTGCAGGACGGCAGAGGACTTTCAAGAATACACCCAGCACTTCCAGATGGGAAGGTCTAAAGTCCAGTTTTTGAGATATTTTAATTATGTCATCCAAGTCCTCAGAGGTCATACTGCACACTGCAGAAGCGATGCCCGATGGAACATGACTGGCAGGTTTTATTCAAAAGGAAGTTGAATATGAGGTCAAAGGGGATGCTGGAGATCACGATCCGACTGTGACATAAATGTGTGTGGAGCTGATACAATGCCTTCATCACTCCTGGCTCTTGTCTGCCTCTGGCCAGTGATATTCATTATGTCTGTTCATATAAAGCATTGTGCTTGGTTTACAAAGGCTAACGAATCACGAATCTTCATTAAACCTCTCTGCTTGGTGCTCCCTCCCCTCCCTCTTGCTAGAACAGGCTGCAGACTTGAAGCACCAGAAATACACTGGTCACTCAGATACCGGGATGATGAAAAATCATTTTCCAAAATAGGAGGAGGGTGCTGGAAACACAAGCAAAACCTGCCAGCTACAACACAGCAAGGATGACAGTGTAAGTGACATGGCTCTAGAGGACACAGACATCACGATGTAGCTACGCTGAAACCTCTGTATCAGAGTGGGCTGAGAGGAGCTGATCGGGAAAAGGAAAATGCCTTGTGACTTGGCAGTTGCACTTCATAACTTCATGTATGCTCCAAACTGTCTGCTTATTTGCCAAAAATCCATCTAAGAAAAAAGACCACACTGGCCACTTTCCATTCACGATGATCTGTCCTCTGACGGGTATCTGTTGTGGGGAGAGGGATGGCTGATGGAATGTGAGGTCCATTTAAGGAGCGAATCATGCAAACAATACACGTGGGAAAGGACAAATGGAAAGTGTGCTGTGAGCTTGGGGATGCACTGGTCCCTGACCATCCTGCGTCAACAGCAGGAGAGGCCAGTGCACTGTTTATATAGAAGAGCATCTTTTGCACAAACTCATGTTAAATTAAGCACGAACATAACTTCAAGCACTGTAGATGTTAGTGCAATGTCTACACGTGTAATGAGTGGAGTTGCCTTTTAGGAGACAGGGATCATTTTTCAGGTGAATTTATTATTTTACATTCATATTTTCTGTTTGAACATTCTGACAGGCAAAGCATCTGAGGGTGTCTTGTGCTGCTCTTTATGGATATGTGGTTGCTGTGTTGTTTTAAAGACCAAAGATATTAAAAGGATAATGTCTGTACATTATGCAGAAGAACATGGTAGTCCTCTTGGGGAAGTACCTGTGGAATTCCGGAATTCTTTGCCTTGCCATGTAGTGATCTTTGCTCCAGTTAAGAAGCAACTGACTAGACATGATCATATCATTTTAAATTTCCTTTTTTTCTTTTTTGTTTTTGTTTTTTTGTTTTTCTGTTTTTTTTTTTTTTTTCCATTAAAAGTCTTCTATGGAAACTTGTTGGCACATATTTTCAGTCTGTAACACATACCATCACTAATGAGGACAACTGCGGTAGGCTGTAAATAGAGAATCACATTTAGGACATAAATGCTCTTCCTCCCTCAAAACCGCAAAGTAGGACTGGACCCCAAAAACACTGCCACTTCCGCTGATTCATCTCCAAGTGGCTTTGCATGGATGGCAATAAACATGACAGCAGTGGATGGGGAAGAAAGCATGCATATTAAATGAAGCGGCTGCTCTCAAGGCCTCACAAACCAGAGCAGCTTTTGGCCGGCAGCTTTTCTCCCAAGGCACATTAAACTCTTTCAAGTCTCTCTTTGTCATGTCCAACCGCCATGTCGGTGGCCTCCCCCTTAGCCGTGGCAATGGAGCTGTACCTTTCCGAGAGCTGCAGCATTCTTTTGTGATCCCAGACAGATGTTTTTGTTGCTGTGCCAAACTAAGAACAGAGCTGGTGCTTCATTCACCTTTCTTGCAACTTACGGGACACAGAATTGGGTTACTGCAAAAGTATTTCCAGGGTAATGTTATGAATTTGAACATTTGCTTGTTAGAGCTCACCGGCAATGTTCAAAGTGAAAATCATATGGAGAACTGACATTGTAATACACCGCTATCAAAAAGGCGGTATAGACTACATAGATCTTTGCAAACCACCTATAGGAGACGAAAAAGTACAAATACAAGGATAGAGAACAGACTTCAGACTGAGGGTTCTTGGACAGAAAATTAGGTAGATCTGCACTGATGAGCTAAAAAGTTGAAAGCTGTTTTTAACAGATTGAGCTGACCACCTGAATAGAGAATCCTATTTAATTTAGATGAGCTGAATTTTCAGTGTTTAAAACTAAATACTGTTGCAAACATAAGACTTAAAGCAGAGTCCAAAATCAGGCCCTTCTATTCTTCCTCTTAATTCAAATAAGAATAGTCTCAGGTGTGAAGGAACAATGGTTTCAACGAGCTGTAATCTGATCCTTCTCTGTAGTTAATTACTTACATGGTTTTTAGCAAGGCACTATTCAGTCCTTTGACAACACAGCTGGCAATATTTCCTCTTAGAAATATAAAATTAAAGAAAATGTTACTGCTTTCTGTTTGATAGCAATGGATGTTCTACCTCCACGTTGCTTAGGAAATGCTAAGCTTCACCTTGTAGCTATAATGTAAAAACACTGTAGATTACTTTTTAAACCTAACTGATGTTGCATTTGTCAGTGGCAATGACCTGCCTGTTCTGCATCAGAACTTTTTGTAGTTTTCACTTTTGTCGGCTAAGGGTTTCAGTATCTTTTCAAGGGTATTTTTTTTCCTTTATTCCTATGTCTGGTGAAAATTCAGTTATTTTACAACAGTAAGAAGGTAGGTAAAATTTTCTCCATTGTTAAAATGTTCTTTCATAAAAGTAAATTAAAAGCTAGAATAATTTCTGTGTTTGGTGTTTTCTTCTGGTATTAGCTTTCTTTATGTAAGAAATATGCAGTAGGAGTGCATAGGAAGCCCAAAACAGGAAACAAAATCAGTGAATTTCGAGAGTAAGCACATCTATGTCATAATCTTTGATCTGAAGTAATTTCAGTTCCCTGCTCTGTCACAGATATCTTCAGCAACCTGAACAAATGCTGTTCATCTCTTTTAGCCTGAATTTCCCTATCATTATAACTGGGCAATAGTACTTTACAACTACATTGATAACATTTACACACTACAGACTAGGAGAGGTCAAGTACTATATTTATGAAGACTGTGCAAGTGCTTAAGAAAATGAAAATAAGTTGAGTGCTTAGAATTACTGTCCCAACTCCCCCTGCATAAAAAGAAAGTATGCCTTGAATGTTTTACCCTGCAATGCAAATGGATAATACCCCTCGGGATACTTTTTCATTCCACAAAATAGTTCTATACTGAAGACCCCCTTTCCAAATGAAATAGTGTCAATACCAAAAGCCAAGTTAATATTTTGCATTTAATTATTGTTTGCTACATTTACTATTTGAAATTAAATCCCTCAGAAAAATCAGAAAGAAAAGGATTATAGAAGTGTACTGATGCTCTTTCATTATATGCAGACATGATTCCATTAGTAAACCTACATTCTAAGATATTGTCAGTTTTGAATGGACAAACTGTGACACTTCCAAGAGTGTTTGACACTCCATGAAAATATTCTATATGTAAACTGTCTCTAGTTGATTATATGCAGAAACTGCCATGCCAAAATGGCTGATTATTTTTGGAGGTCTTCACTTCAAAACATCAGGTTCTTTTTTTGCTTCTGAAAGATCATTAACAAGTTCATGTGTATCACTTAATATTTGCAGTATTTGGGCTTTTTTTATGAACATATCCTTTTGATTTGTCATGCTACAAATACTGTAATCAATCAGGAGACACAGCTGTAAAAGGTACTCGGGATACTTTGATCTCAGTTGTAAAGGACAGCTATAAAAGCAAGACTATTTCTGATCAAATAAGTGATCTTGAAACAGAGTTTGTGATGTTGCTACTCAAACAGGAAAGAGTATCAATTTAAGAAGTGTAATTTGGTGCAAGCTAAAATTTGGTTTGGATTCTAAGAATATGTAGTTCTTAAATTTCAGGGAAAAAATAGACCACAAATTGCTTCTTCATTGACTCTTCTGTCACTTTTGCAAGGTTTGTAAGAATGTTTTGAAGTTGCAAGAAAAGACAGCTTTATTACTTCTGTCATACTCACTAAGAGGCAAAAAGAAAAGAAAGCAAGGTAAGTAAGGGGGGAAATAGACAATAATAGACACACACAGCTTGGGCAAGAGGCTGATGGTCTACCACAGATTTCCAGGCTAGATTCATCACTGCAGCATATATGATGCAAGCCCTAGTACAACACTCTTCCAGCTGGCCATGGCCACCAGTTCAGAGTGTAGGATTTCTGTGCATACAATAAAATTTACCTACTGCTGATTTCCATATTCTTTTTTTTTTTTTTTTTTTTTCTGAACTGCTTTGACACATCTGTGCTGCTAATTGTATGACTCCCTTTGGTGACCTATTTCCATGTCTACTGCATTCAAATACCTTCATTTACAATGGAACAAGATAACAAGCCAAAATAGGATCATGTAGTTAATGTAGTCTCACTAGCACTTGCTCATATTACAAGAAATTTAAGAGACTTTATTCAAGATTGTTAAAACTTGGTAGGTAGATTATTCCTCCTTTTAAAATGCATTTAATGGGGAAGGCCACAAGCAGACCAGAAAGCTAGCTCCATTCTGCAGGTAGATATTGATATTACTTAAAAACTTGTGTAAATAATCTTTTAACTAAACTGTGTTTCTAATTAATTGTACTCAAATAAGCACCTCAGGCCAAAAATGAAGTGTTGCTGCCAAAGTTTTCATAGGCATCTGCGCTCACCATAAAATGTTCAGGCTTTCACTCATTACTGACCCCTTGCTGCTCTACCTCATTACAGGCACCCGAACACCCCCTCAAAATGAGGCTGCATTTATCTACACAGGTGAATACAAATGTAGTCACCCCAACCGGTACACCTTAGTCCTAATACTCAGGGTACTTTGATTACCTACTGAGCCCATAAAGTTGTAGTTCACAGCATTTTCTTCCTGCTACAGAATTAGAAGGATTCATTTTAGCCCAAATTTCATGTGTATCAAATTGGCACTAAAACCTTCTGACAGACTGAAGCTTAATAAAATGTCACTGTACTTTCTTCACACAGGGAAGCATCATGAACTATAAAAATCCAAAAAAGGGACTTAAATAATAATGGTAGTTTGGGTGTACTGATACTAAGGTGTGAGTGAAAATATGAGTGTTTCCTGTGCATAGTCAGAATTAGAATACCAGAGGCATCTTCCTTCAGAAAGTAACAGCTGTAAGTTGTTTTAGATCTTGGAGGAACGAATTGAAATTCTTCCATTAATGTCTAAAGAAAATGTTAACATTTTTTAAATGTTCTGGCTAACTTAACATGTGTTACTTTGCTGTTTCTCTTCCACAAACCTCATTCTCTGAGTGTCAAGAAGCATGTCCCAACTATCAGAACCAGAAAGCTTCAACAACTGTTTAGTCACAAGCTCTTTTCCCAATTGCCTGCTTCCTTTTACCTAGAGATATAAATTACTTGGAAAGCTGTGGTTATTTTGTAGCACTGAAGCAATGCTTAGATATAAATATGCTCTCAGCTACCAGATATGGTATTAAAACAACTGAAAAATGGTTGTTTTTCCCCATCACTGTTAATTGCCAAAACACAGCTCCTACTCTTGAAGACTGCAGACGTGGATTTCAAAGCAGTTACAACTGACAATGTAAAACATTGAAAGTTATTTCACACTGATCACTCCTAATGGATACATAGATGAACTAAGCATAGTAGAAGTTACCTTTTCTCCTTTATTTAAAAGTGAAATATTCTTCACCATCAGAGTTGTCAGAACTTCCTGGCGTGTGGGACAAGCCAGCTGCTGGAGATACAGGACTTAGGAAAGTGAGCAAAAGCAGTGGGGTAAGTCCCCAGATCATGAAGTTATTCTGTTGAAGAATTTATTGGAGAATTGAACTTTCAGAAGAGTCAAGGGATGGTGGAAGTGCCAGCAATGGTTGTGTTTTAGAGCCAGACTGTACCATGATATTGGGTAGTGTTTAAGGAAAAGGACCGGACCAGTGCTTAAGTCCTATGGAAAGATCTATGTGAGGTTAAGACCTGGAATAAATGTGTGGAAAACTATTATCCAATTACTTGTTCTCGCAGGCAACAGTGATGAAATCCTGCAAAAGTTGCCTCTGTTATGTACTGAGACCATAGGGTCTATGTCAACACTAGTATTGCATGAAGTACGTGTGTGATACTGACATTTATTTACTTGTTCTAAGCCAAATCTCTCACACCATTCCTCATACATAAAAACACATGCAATCTTAACAACAATAGGATGTATTTATGCAATTTAGAAATCTTTGCCTGAAGACACCCGAGAGACCAACTGAAACTGCTTGAAAAGTATAGCTATACATATATATATAAGATTTCTATAACTTAAACTGGTCCTGCTTGATTAAAAACAATTAGGTTGTGCAATCATTTGGCTCCATTGCTTTTGAAATACAGGATGCTGGGCTACATGAGGGGCAGAATAATTTTAAGCTCTAACTGGTCAAATCAGGGAACATCTTTTGCTGTTACAAGAGCACCTTCTACTGCCTGGGTAACGGCATCGTGTCAGGAATGCTAAATCTTACAAAGACAGGTCCCTCAGAACGTTAAGTCTCACCAGAGCCTTCCTAAGAAGTTTTAAAGGACGATCTCATGTACAATGTGACAAATGAAATTATGTAGATTTCAGACTAAAACTTGCATTTTTAGAAATAAAGATTCTTGGAGCTTCAGTTCAAAGTCTCATATATTTTCATGCTTATACTCTTATCCATACAGATGTTTTTCCCCAATTTGAATATGTCATGGATTGTACTGATGTTGAATTTCTTGGTACTGTTTCAGTTCACGAAGTATGGCTGTTTGTACTATTTGCAGTTTGCTGGGGTGGGGAATCACATAGCTCACAAACCACCTATTAACAAAGCAGCATTTTTAATTACAATGTGTTTCCAATATTTACACATATGAATTTTATGTTCTCAAGGAATGACAGTGTCCTGCCAATTTGTGCACTAAAGGAACTCTAACAGTTGTTTACAACCATCAGATACATTTTGCCATTATAGATTCATCTGCCAAGGAATACTGGAGCTTTTTCTTTGTCTTTCTTATTTTTTTTTTTTCTATTTTTGTCATGTGTCCTCTTGATAAATCTGCCTAAGTTAATACTAAGAATCCTCACCTAAATGTCTTTTTCAGGGGAAAAAATAGCCTTTCAAAAGCTGTATGTTAACTATTACATTAAACAATTCAATTGCAATATGACACCAAAAAGAAACTCTGACCTTAATAAACCTCATGGACACTAAAAGTGATGATTCAGCAATTGAATGCAAAACAATGGGCTACAGAAATCATCCATTAAATCACTCAGTGGTGACAATCTTTTGTGTCTTGCGAAAGATTTGTGTACACCATGCTATTTCCAGCTTTTCCATGAATTATTTACCTGTTTCTCCATTAATATCAGGAACTAAAAACTGTACTGTAGGCACTTGTGCTAATGGTTGGCACCTTCACTGTTCCCTCAATCACCAAATGATTGCCATTAGGTAAAAGAGAGGCTGTATCCTCTTCAAGATTTGTTCACACTTTCTATTGTACCTCCTAACTCTAATCTGATCCTGATGTATTTCCATTCCTGCTCTTGACATTCCCTCTGCAAGATCTCACACACACACAAAGCCATTTTCCCCACTTACACCCCCGTTGCCCTTGTAATTAATTCCTTCAGTGTCCCCTCACCCACGCAGAGACCTCTTCCCAGGGAAGACTAGCTTCACCTCCCCAGGGGGCCTTAGGGGATGACTTTCTAAGTCTGTGGTCTTTATGGATCATCTTCTTGAAGTTAAACTTCCAGTTACAGGAAATAATACCTTTAAAGACACTGAATTCCAAATATTCCTTTAAAAAAAAAAAAAAACACTCAATTTCAAACCCCCTCACTGCCAGCTTATATGTAGATAACCTATGCTTTTTTTAAGGACAAATTTAAGGAATCTTGAAAAATCTAATCCAGAACTGTGTTCCAAAAGCTTCCTATTTCAGACAGGCTATGGAAAAAATAGCACACATGAAAACTTTAGTACACATGGCCACCAGCGAATGAATAAAGAAAAGAGATTTTTGTTTTCTTTGAATGCCAGCTTGGGACTGGCATTGCAATAATACCATATGAGTCTGGTTTTATTCTGTCATCTTTGAAGTTCAGGCTTCCAGGAGCTGTTGCATGAATATTGTCTTCAATGATGTGCATAAACATTTAGAGATTATTGTACTGTTTGATTAGGATGCAATAAGATAGCCTGGTGTATATATTACTGTCACCCCATTGCACAACAGTGCCCCAGTGCACCCAAGCACTAAATGAGAACACTGATTAAATACTTTTCAGAGATGAATATTCAGCAGAAATCGTAGCACCTCATTTTTGCATAATATTTTCCCCGATCAGAATTCAGCCCAGTTTAGCTGTTCTCCCTTTTCTAAGAGTGTCTGGATAATATCAAATGGTTGCAGTTAGGCTAATTCTGCTCTTGTGTGAGGGAATTCATTTTGACATCATGCTAGACTTGGCATCGTTTTTGGGTACATACCACTGGGGACAGGTGGAATTTCAATAATAACTCTTGTCTTCTTGGTTGTGTTATAAATCTAACCTGTGGAATCCAAGCAGATGAGGCAAAAGTGTGCTGAGGTAAACTGTATTTTATAGAGGTTGAACTTTTTTTTATTGAGTATATACCTTAAATCCTATAGGTAACATTAGTTTTACCACTTTTTATGTTGTGAATCATACAGAACAGTGATTTGTTTTTGTAACACTTATTTCTTCTGCCAGCTTCTCAAATTATTTTGTAAGGGCCCGGATATAACAAGAATTTTATAGAACTTTTGTGGAATAAAAAATTCAAGGCATTACTGCAGTTTGTTTATTTCTTTAAAATGAACTATAGTATAAAGCTACTTACACTGCACTCAAAATATTTCCCCCATATGCTCTTAATAAGCAGTGCTGCTGCACTGCACTGGTATGAAATGGATGAGGGTGACCATCTGGGGCCATTTCTCACACAAAGGGAAATGGCTGAATAATTTTATCATTTAACGTGACTGCTGCAATTAGCCAAGATGTAACATAGTCATATTATTACTCCAAATATAGACTTTTTGAGACTGTGAAGAGCTTGGCTGTCTGATTAATAAAATAGTTTTATTCCCCCCTCCCACAAGCAGTTCAGCAATAAGGGCTTGTGTCCGCTCCACTCTGTCTATTTTTGCCCCTGTGTGTTTGTGCATTGTGTGTTGACAACTGTAGCATGTTTGTACTACAAACTGTGCTTTGAATGAGGGCTTAAATCTGTTCAAGTTTCCTAATGTGAAAGGAATGTTGGCATAGCTAGAGAGAAAAAGAATCCCTTTTAAAACTCTTCCTGCATAAAGAAAGAAACTTTTTTTCTCCACAGTAAATGTGATTTGAATAGAACAGAAGGACTAATTGTTTTTCTCTTGTTCTGGCGCATATGTTGTGAATTGGGTGTGACCATATTTAACTGCAGCATCTATTCAAACTGGTAGCAAGTAATTAAGCAATAAATAATAGTTTTATTTGTGAAGGAACTTTTGTACAGCCCTTGCTGTAGATTTTAACACGTACTCCTTGAGTAAAATGTTGTTCAGTGATTATTTATTCGAATAAACTATATATATATATATATATATATGTAAGCCTTAACAGACAACTCAAAAGTAGGTAATGTAAGTTGCAGACATGGTAACAATTTTTTGTTGCAAAGAGTAATCTTTTTTCTTGGTGTTTTTGGTGGAGACAACAAGGAGTCACGGGATTAAACCGAAAAGAAAGACACTTAGGGTAGGCATTTTGGAAAGTGCTTTCTAATTTTAAGGAAAATGTGCAAGTGTAATAGATTGCCTAAAACATCACAGTGTCTACATTGCTGATACCTTTAAGAACACACTACATAGGTATCTGTCAAGAACAACCATGATGCTGTTGATCCTGCTGTAGATGGGGGAATGGACGGCCTAATGCCCTCAGTTTGATGGAAGTGGGAGTAATGGTAGGTTTAAGCATCTTTTCTATTTTCTCACCAGAAAACGAGTCAGAGAAGACCCTTGTACAGGCCCTAAAGCTGCAGGTCTGTCCCAGACTGAATAAAGTGCCCCACACAGCTTTGGATGTCCTCTGCAGTATGTGCAACCCTCCCCTTTCTTTTCCCTCCACCCTCCACAGCTCCCGTGCACCAACATTTGCAGATGGTCATCCAGAGAGAGCACAAAGCTGCCCCTCCCGGTGCCAGAGCTGCGACAACCCTTCTCTCCTGCCATCAGAAGGGGAGGGCTTGTTTAGGTGTTCTGGATGGATACCACTCAGGCAGGTAATTTTGGGCAACAGGAGTTGGTCAGAAAACAAAACGGTTCCTTTCATCACTTGTATGTATGGGAAGATGAGAAGATTTATTAGCAATGTCCCTACATATTTGCCCTGTTCTTATGCTCTTGTCCAGGCATCTGCTCTTGTCGCCAGCCAGAGACAGGGATTTGATCCAGTGAATTGACAGTGCCTTCAAGCAAAGCAAGGGCATCCTACTGGATAGCTATGCCATGCTACTGCTCATCCAGGCTGAGGTATGGTCTGAGCTTATGTGCTGTCGGGGTGGCACTGAACACGGGCTGCCTCCCCCAGCACAACACGCAGCTAGCTACCTGCAGCACCTGCTGGTAGTTGTTTCTCACCCATCTCACCACAGCAGTACAGGAGACAGCATGGCAGGACCCAGTGCCCTACAGGCAGTGACAGCCCATCAGCGATGGCCCAAAAAAGCGAGGGAAGTCATGACCCTTGGCAGGTCTCATCCACAGGTTGCCTGCTGAAACCAGGAGGGACAGCAATCCTGCACATGGACTGCTGTGCTCCTGCAAGCCTCCAGTCCCCCAAAGCCAAGGGGCGAGCTCAGTGCCATGCTGGGTCTCCATGGAGGGCCTGGGCAGAGGACATCCAGGGGCAGGCCTGCACCCCGGCTGCACTTGGCACTGAAGGTAGGCAGCCATGTAACTTGTGCTTGTGGGAATGCAGATGATGGTGGAGAAGCGCACTACCATAACTGGCTGCCCTTCTTCGGCTGATGACTAGTGAACACTCAGAGACCCTGCAGCCCGAGCTTGCCTTTCACGTGCGTTGGGCAGGAATGGAGCTGCACTGCACTTCTGCTGTGCATGGCACCATTCCCCTAGCCATCACCCAGAGCGTTCAGGGCAAGGAAGAGGCCCCAGAGCAGCATCTGCAAAGAGATATCTAGTAGGGCCACATCAGCTCAGTCCTCCAGGAAGGAGATAGGTGCTCATGCTGGGTGGCAGACGGGTGAGCTGTCTTTGATGACACCCCATCACCTTATCAGGTGAAGGGTACAAAATGTACAGAAATCTGCATGTTTCCCAGGAGGGGAAACTGGCACAGGACAGTAGTGGACATGAACTGCATCAGGGAGTGGGAATCCTGGAGGATCTCCCAGTGGGATGCACCCCAACTCATGGTATCCCCATCAAGGACTGGCATGATGCTGATGAGGAGATTCCAGTTTAGTTTCCTCTAAAGTGATGCCCATTCACACAGACTGAAAGCACTCCACAGCTGCATTAATGCACAGTAAAATGGAGGCAATCGGATCATTGTAAAAAAACACCACAGTTCCAGAATAAATTGCTAGTGTAAATGCAGCTTTAACACACAGTTGTCAGGGGAGATTCGCTTTTATTCCTTTGAATCTTATTTCCTGTCATATTTTTGCTTTTTCTTTTTGTGAATTCCTCACAGAAAAACATAATAAACAAAATGATAATAGGGATAATATGAAATTTACCTGTACTGTTTGGAGCAGGCTTTCAGAAGCAGTAAAACATCACCAGTAACAATGAAGAAAAATATCAACATGAAGATCTTCAGACAAACTACTGCTAGTACAGGGATATCCATTATTTTTATGGCAGGTTTTTGGTGATTTATATATATAGAGAGAGTTATTTATATACAGACACTTTCTTCCTTTAAAATTCTTCTCTTCCATATGACTTGCATTATGCAATTTAACTACACTAAAATAAAACTAAGGTTGTAAAGTAAGGCATTCAAAAGTTAAGGAATATAAAATTTAAGTTCATCTAGGCAATTTTAATTCAATGTCCTAACCTTATGTATTATATTTTTGTTGTCTAATTGCACGATCATTTAGTGTATTTTCTCATAGGAAATGTCTGTTGTTGTTGTTGTTGTTTGTTTGTTTGTTTTTTTAATCTATTAAAAAGACAGTTATTCCATCTTCTGCATCTTCTTCCTTTAATGTATTTTTTAATGAAAAACATCAAATTGCTGCCATTAATACGTAATTACACAAAACAATACTTTAAGTAAAGCTTTGCAAGGACTTTGGAAAATCTCAGCTGGCACTGAGCTACCTCTGTCAGTACTAAATGTATCCATGTTACATGTATTTAGTAACCAAAGTTCTTCATTCATATATTCCTTTTCTTCCAGGAGGAAAGAAAGAAATCTGTGTTGAGATATACTGCATTGTCTGTTTTTCTAAATAGCTCTCCATTTCTAGAAAACTTTTCAAGATAGCTGCTATTAATCAATAACCAAATATTTGAGGATGTTTGCTTCGGGTATTGGATATTGAGACAGAGCTGGAAAAGTATTGAAAGGGTGACAAGTCATGCATAATTTTGACTTTTAGTGAAGTCATTAATGTTTATTGTCTGTATCACTGACATTTCTAAAAATGTGATTCATATTACAATGTCAGTGTGACATCAGAAAAAAAATACTTGAAAAAAAGAATTTTTAGATGAACTTTGTGTTAGTGAAATGTCATGAGGTCAAAAAAGATGTGGAGAAAAAAACATCTCCATTTATGTTATGGAATGGCCAAGACAACAAAGTTCTGTTACTTGCACATTTTCTTAGCAAGTTCTTTCAGTCTCCCTGAAAAAAAAAAGTAAAAATCTGTGTCTTAGCTGGTAATCCAATACGTACATCAAGCTATTTGGTATATTACAATGGTGTAGCAGTTTATTTGAGATGGAGTGTCTATTCCTTCCTTCATTTATTCATCCACTCACTCCTCCTTTTTCCAGCAGCCAGGGTGCCTGACTCCTGGAGATCTTCAGCCTCTCATCCCTTGTTATGGCAACCAGCTGCCACCCAGCTGGCCCACCAGCATCCACTGCTGTCCTCAGAAAACAAATCCTTAGCAGAATCCACGTCTTTTTCTGAACATCTTGCCGCTGACTGAAGATTTTTATCCTTACCTCATCAGGCCACAGGGCTTGCAGAGATAAACTCCATCAGTTCTTGATCTTTTCCCTTCCTTCTTCCACTCCATTACAAGGAACTACATTTGCACTAAAATCAGACAGTGGACTAATTTCTGAAATTCTTCGCATTTTATATCAGTAAAATTCTCCTAGACCTAGAAAAGTCAAATGGTTTTTAGTTGTGTATTATGAAAACATAGAAGGGAAACTTTTAATAAAATGTTAAATTTTTTAAAGAGTGTCTTTTTTTTTTTTTGGATGCAGCTTATGTTGCATGCAAATAGTTCAAAGGGAGGCTTTACAAAGTTATATATAGTGCGTGAAGAAATATGACTCTTCTCCTTCTCATTAAAAAATGTCTTTGCTGTAACAACAGTCCTTATAAAGTAACTGCATTTTGATGCTTTTGCTTCTCTTGGGAAAACCACTCCTTTGCTTGCTCTGCACAGAGACAGAAACTACAGTGGAAATAAAACATTTAGTAGCTGGTTTATTTCTATTCCTAGGTTTTTTTTTCTTCTTCTTCTTTCTTTTTATTTTTTTTCTTCTCTCTCAGACTGGCAGACCTGGGAATGCTGGGAAGACATTGAAATCAATTGTTTATGGGAAAAAAAATACTTTTCAGAGGTTATCTTTCTAGTTGGTTAAAGTACTGCTGTACACCACAGCTTCTCATCCAGTTTTCTTTAGCCAGAACACTGCTGGTAGGCAATGCAGGGCCTACTTAGGTAGAAAAATGAAATGAGAGGGTCAAAAAGAATGGAAGATGATGTAAGATGATGTGCAATTCCAAACTGAATAAGATTCTGTCTCCTTCGCAAAACCAATTACAAACATATCAGTAATGCCTAAGGGTTGAGAACACAGGGTTATGTTGCTGTTTTTCCTATTCCAATGGGTGTCTCATTGGCTCTGAGTGAAGAGCAGCCAGCTTCAGAAGACCGGGGGGAGCCCAAAACTACCACAGCTGAAGTGGCCCATGCCACACCTGGCCCCTGACTGCTACCAGAGGGATGCATCCGCAGCCAGCTGATGACTGGGGAATTCATTCTTTTCCTGCTCCCCCTGCCACGGAGATGCGTGCGGGTGGAGAACAAGCCTCCTTGCCCAGCTATGACTTCTTATTGTGGCACTAGCAGCAGGATAAATTTCGCATTTATCCTTCCCCGCCACACTGCGTTGCACATAGCTATCTACTTGCGAGCTGTGTTGGGAGCAGGCAGGCAGCCTGGAGCTACCGCGCGTCTTTCCCGACTTAGGTCTCCGTGCCGGCGGCAGAAGGATGCGGCCGGCAGGGGCTGTGCTCGGGCACCCCGGGTGCGGCCACCAGGATTGTGCCGCTGCCAGGCCCAGCTGTGTCGCCTCCACCGTGGGAGCAGCAGGTTCGCTTTTCTGGGGGGAAAAGGGAGCGTAGCTAGATCCACATCTAACAGGAAGAGTTTTGACATCATGATGTACTTGTGTCTTCAAGTTCTGTCACAATACTGGGTTTTGGTTTTGCTTGTTTCTTTCTTTTTCCAGAGCTGCCCATTCAAGAAGCTCTAGAGAGGAATGTGTTACCTCTTATTTTTCTTCCTATTTTTTACTAAACCCAGAACTCTGACTATATTCTTAGTGCTGGAAAAGGCAACTCAGTTTTTCACACTGTCATCAGGAATAGGATTCTTAGCACAGAGAGAAAAGGAAAAATGGTCTTCAGGAATGAACACTCGCATCAGCATTAACTAGAAAAAAATCTAATCTAACTATAACTCCATATGGAGATATTTGTAAGGTCTTAGGCAAATCACATCTTCTCACTGCCTCAAAATCTCCATCTATAAACTGTAGCTAAGTGCAGGAGTTAACTATGTGACAGGTGGACAGGGAAAAATAACTGAGGAGCAAAAACCTGAATTCCTCCTCACTCATTTTATACATTTATAAATGCATTGTTCTGCTTTGCACCATTTCCAGTGAAAGAAGAATGAATGGTACTTTGAAGAATTACATCAAGGCAAAATATTGTATTTGGCCCTTAAATAAAAACTTGATAGCTGTTTTAGAAATGCCTGAACTAGATAGTCAATGCCAAATGCTACATTTTTCATATTCTGCAATATTCTTCAATAATTGCTCCAGGACTCATACAGAGAAAACAGCACACAATGAAAGCAAGGTTGTTATTAACACTTTGACCAAAGTCGTATGATTTGCCATTCTGCTTCTTAGACATTTGGAAGCTGTTTATGCTTTGTTTTCTGTTGTAAGAGTTCTGTAAGTGAAGTACCACTTACATATTTGCCACAGTTCCTGAGGTTTATACATGGGCTATGTAAGTAATAACAATACAGGTGCAGTAAATTTCCTGAGGATTAATGACTGGCTGGGAGGAGATGAAGGTCAGCAGCACAGCCAAGGATCATTAACCCAAGCTGGTCATTAATCTCAACAATTTACCTCATGCCAAGGTCAGTATTGTTATTTTAAGCTGTAAATGAAAAAAAAACGTGGCCATCTGGATTTTTATTTGATAGTTTTAACTGTAATGTCTAGCATATTTTAGAAAAATTAATTATATTCAGGTGAATAAGCTAATCGGACCACCATCTTTCAGTGTTTGATTAGTCTTGCTTTCTTTAATATATGTACTGGACTATGACAGGCAGAAAGGATTATAATATTTTTCTTCCATGTGCAATTGTTGTAGACCTATTAAATTGTGAGCTTATTTACATATCCATTTACAAATTTTCATTTCCATCCCAAATTTTATCTCCTAGAGCTTATTAACATCTCTCATAAAATATTTGTTTGATTGAACATCTGCTTCAGTTTATTAGAGTTTTGAAAGTGATGTTTCAAAAAAACGCTGTTTGTAAAGCAAGGGTACTATAGATAACTAGAGGGTGTCTATAATTTAGGGAATATTTACTTCAAGATGTGCAGTACTCCCTTTAGGTGAAAAATGTAATGGTAATTGTGATATCTAAATATTATTTGCATTTGCATTTATGGTAGTCTGGCATTTAACACTGCCAATTAATCATTTTTGTAGATACCCATCCAATTTCCATGTCTGTGCACATCTGGTGGCATTAAAAGACTTTCAATTCTCCCTGATTAGGAAGGATGTAGCCATCAGCTCTGGTGGCCTTCTTCAGGAGTGCAAACTTCCGCACATTTTCTGGAGATAAGTCTCCAAAAGCAGATGCTGCCAGTCCTTGTCTCTAGGCACCAAAGGTACCCTAGGAGATCAAATGTCCCCGGATGCCTCTCTCCTGGCATGTTCCAATTTACTACTGATATAGGTGACGGTTGAAGAAAACAGGTAGACTCAGCGAAAGGAAAACAATTTGCCATTTATCTTATACTTTACAAAAAATATTTGGACCTTTCTAAAGCAAATAACTTTTTCCTTGTTTCAGCATGGAGCTTGCCTTGTTTTATAAAATGTTTCCTCTTGCTAGAAAATTTGTCCTTGTGAGTTCCTTTTCAATTTCTCAGCCTTTGCAGTTTTAAATCCCCACTCTTATTTCCCTCTTTTCTCCCAGCTGGGGATTTGCTGCTGAAAAGGACCAAATGGGTCTTTGAGTTCAGTCCCCCAAGCTTACAAGCAACTGTGCAAAAGACGCAGATCTGCAGAGCTTTGACTGCATTTGACCCAACTCACCATAGACCACAAAATGCTTTCCAACATTTCTTACCAATGGTAGCTCCACAGTGGAAGACCAAAGCCAAGGTGTAATGGGCTACACAAAGAGAGCAGGAGTGACAATGATCAGTTGCAGCCATTTTTCTTGCTTGGCTACATCCTGTTTCCAGATGAGGTCAATGTGCAATACTTTAGAGCATGGCTCACCAACCAGGCACCTTGAAGATTTTAATACAATTCTAAATCACCTCATTTATTCTTACTGACATATGTTATGTCCCTACTTGTAACATATTTTTAGCATTTCCTTTAAAATATATTAACAGGTGTGCATGTGAAAAAAAAAAAATGGACAGCTTAAGGAGAGTGCTGTTGCTGGACAGAGCCTCAATTTGAGCGCAGTCCAACAAAAATATTACATTGCGTAGCCTTGCAAGCCAAAGAAAAAAAAAAAAGTTCCTCACATCTCACACTCTGATTGCAGATCAGGCTAACTCAGCCAGAAAGAAGATAATCTTCAGGTTCCTTCCCACAATATATTTAGTTTCTTCTTTCTGTCATGCTTTTTATTTTTATTTTTATTGTATTTTCTCTTTTTACTTTTCCTTTAAAAAAAAAAAAAGCATATGTGTTTAAATAAATGTAAAGTTAATTGAAAACCTGCAAAATCCATGCAATACAGGACTGTGTCATAATTTAAGAAGTGCTAGCAGATGTTTGTGGCTACAGAAAGCCATAACAAATGTGGAGTGCTATCCGCAGTCCTTAGCACTAAGTTAGAATATTTTGGTGGCAGTCTTGTCTTGACTGTCTTGTACTGTGATGAAGTCCTTCATTATGGGCCAAATTCTGCTGAACTTGACTGAACAATATATGACTTCATAAATGATTCTACTAAAATAGCCTTACATGAATACCTATGACATGAATTTTTACAATGTGTACTCATCATTCATCTACAATATGTACAGCTCTAGAGACAACATATATTTTGCACATTAGTATCTTTTTCCTATGGTCTGTCAAGATGCTTTATTTACATAACCCTCAACAAAATCTTTCCTCTGACATGCCTGATGAAATGTTTTATCTAGTACCTACTAAGCTTGCTAAATCAACACTCAGTATTTTGGTAGAGAGCTGTCTAAGCTCCCCCTGTTGAACCATTAGTGTAATGGAGTCATTATGAAAGACATTTCAAGGTTGTTTTGAAATGAAAATCCTTTTTAATATCTCTTTATTAGATTTTCATATTAAAATACACACAAGGGAAAACTGCCACCCAAAATGTAATTACATGCAGATTTTGTTTTGTTTCGTAACAGGCACACTGACTATCTGAACACATTAACATTGTCCAGGAAATAATATGGATAAGACCGTGCTGGCAAAATGTTCATAACGTATCCAAACAAAAAGATATAAACAGACATAACATTTAGAAATGCAAGAATCACAGCCTGTTAATCTAAGATCAGTGTCAATGTAATCAGTATCAGCAGTGTCAGCCAGAGAAGGTACACAGAATCTTCTACAGGGTGGGTATTTTCCCTGACATTTTTACAAGTACGTTGTATAGTAAAGGACTCCCAAACAACTTTTCAGATGACAGCAAACTGGGGGGAACAGTTCTGTGCTGGAAGGATGAGAAGCAATGGACACAGGCTGAAACAAGAGAGGTTTGAGCTGGGTATAAGGAAAAAAGCTCTCACCCTGAGGACAGTCAGGCAGTGGAGCAGGTTGCCAGTGAGGATGTCCGGACTCCATCTTCGGAGGGTTTCAAGACCTGCCTGGCGAACACCCTGAGCAGCCTGGTCTGCTTCCAGAGCTGGGCCTGCTTGGGGCAGGAGGTGGGACCAGAGACCTCCTGAGAACCTTCCCACCTGAGTCACTCCTTCATCCAGTAATTAGATCAAAAGCCTTGTAATGGAAATAGCAAGATTAAAAAATACCACCTCAAGCTTTCTGACAATGTTTGGATGTTCTTAGGATAACTAAGAATAACTTAGGATAACTAAGATAACTTGGTTCAAGTTGAATCACTTTGCTTAGTGAGTTTTTCCCAATATTCCTGGTGTAAACTGTTTCAGCGAATCAACAGAAAATGTTCGTTTTCTATGAAAACTCTCAGTAGTCACTCTTAATGTAGAATAACCCCACCAGAATTAAAACTAAGTGCATAATTTTTTAATAACCTGGCTGTTTAACCTACCTTATTCTAAATGACCATTTGTCAGGCTGAAACCCCTGAAGCAAAAGGGTTAGTGTCTTATATACCTGTTCCTTAAATAAATTGCTTCAAACTGTTGGCTTCAAGTACGTATTTTGAAAATTAGTTCTATTATTTAATTATATACTGTGAAAAAAAATGTTTTTCTCACTTGCGAGTATTATGGGTTCCTGAGAACTTGCTTATAGTTTCTGTTTCTTTAGTTCATGCAATGTATTTTCAGCATTCAGTTTTATAAGCTTCAATCACATTTTATTCTTACTCTTCCCTTCTCAAGCATCCTAATCTGTTCTCCAGAGTCAGTTTTTCCCCAGCTTCAGCAGCTTTCCATCACCCATTTATGAGCTTCTTTACAAAAAATAATACACAATAAATATATGTATATATATACATCATCATGTAACATACATATATATATCATTTTACATATAATATATATAATTATTGTGTATAATGTGTGCATGTATATATAAACACCAATATATAATCGTATTACAATATTTCTGATTTTATTTTCTTTCCTATTCTAACCTAACCTAAGCTATTACTATGCTAGTCTCTTGCCTTTGTCAAACAGATTTTCACTGATTTGTCCGTGACAGCAACTGATCTTCTGAAAAGTGACAACTGACTTACTCTGAAATGTGCTTGCTGAATATGTAGCCTAAAAGATTTTTTTCTATTGTATACAGCCTTGGAAGAAATACCCTTCTAGCCAGTATGTTTCTCTCCTGTGTCACATTGCTCCCTACAGATGTATACATTTAATTAATAATGTAATTAAAAAAAAAAAGTGTATTATGTATGCATACATTCATACATTCAAAATAGCTATTTCTTTGGTAAATTCCTTGCCATCTACTGATCCTACTGAGCATGACTGCATTACAACTTTGCTATTTGCAAGAGATTACAAATGAACCTCTTAATTCTCCTGCAGGTGATGGTTCTAGCTAAAATGTACAAGGAATACAAGCTGCTTTTTAGACTACCGTGATTACTGCTGACAGACTAGCATGCGGGCTAGAGTAACCCATGTTATTTTTAACTTTTTTAAAAGGACTCCCATTCTTTTATAACAGTCATGAAGGAATATGAGCATATTGCCATGTGACTGCGCATTATTTTCCTCTTTTCTCTCTTTCTTTCTGAATTCTCCATTCAAAGTCCTTGGAGACAAAATAAGAAAGCAATGTCAAAACTAGCAGTCATGATCAAGCACCTCACTATTTGGCAGGCAGGAAGTAACTGAATTTCTTATCTTGCTGGTTTGTTTGTTAGAAACCAGTGCTACAACATTTTTAGTCTTATTTTCCTTTCAAAACTAACAGTCAAAAATGGCAAGAAAAAGCAGAAATGCCCTTAAAACAGTTGAAGGAGCCAATCTGTCTGCAGGCACATTGTTGTAGTTTCTTGTGGAGATGAGACATCATTCCTAACCTCTAAAGGAGGCAACGTTGGTAACTTAGTTATAAAAGAAAGCTCCACTGCAACTCGACTGCTTGAGGTCTTGCATTTTAAGGTGTAATGTAAATCAAAGGACTTGATAATTTGAGACCTAAAAATCCCAACTTTTTTTTTTTTTTTTTTTTTTGCATCAGCAGT
>VXAA01005127.1:69238-101880 GCA_013399115.1 Anseranas semipalmata
GCATCAGCAGTAGGTTTTTCCTTGGTTTCTGGCCTAAATCCAGTTAAAACAATTATACACGACTACTTACCTAAACCTTCTCTTTCTGCTCATTTGATTATGGTATTATTCATTTTCTCTCCTGAAGTGTTAATACTTCTGCACACTATTAAAATGTTTCTTGCCTTCTCCCTGAGGTAGCTGCATTTCAATGATGAATGACGTAATTCCTTCAATATAATAGTTTGTAATTGGTTTGTAAAGTTTAGTATGCACTCTGGGATTTTTTCAGGAAGGGCTACAAACAAGTATCCATCATTCTTACTCTCTAGTATGTCATCTCTGGACCTTTCTTAGCACGTTTAGAAATTCCACAGCTGTGATTAAACATTACCACACCGCAGTGTATTGAAGCAATGTCATGACGTAAGGACAAGAATTTTCATCAGTCAGTAGGGAAGCAAGGAAGTGAAAAAAGATTCAATCTATTCACCATAGAAATACAAAAGAAAGAGCAGTATGTAAAAAAACAGCACTGACTCATGTGACAGTATCTGTGGAGAAGATTTATTGGGGTATAAACTCCAGGGTTTGGCCTTTGGTATGGGTAGGGAACTCAGCAATGCAATCAGAAAGGCAAATGTAATTTGGAAAAAAAAAAATTAATTATCCAAAGACTGGAAATATGTAACATCCAAGCATTCTTCACATGAACAGTAGCAAAGTTCTTCACTTAATATTCAGGGAAGCAGTAAAAATATGATACTACTTGTGACTTTGTTAAGTAATGAGTATGCTACTTTAGGGATGTCAAGGAATATAACCTCACATAACTGACCGTGGAATAATTTAATATAATTAAACAAAGGAGAAACAAAAGTAGGTCTGTAACTAAACCTCACTATTCTAAAATGGCAAACTTTAATAATTACAAGAATAACTGAATGAAATAAATCTAACTATGGACAGAATTTCAGGATGTGAATGTGAAAGAGGTCTGGATTACTTCAGGTCAGAAGGGCTGAAAATATTTGATGGTGATTAAAAGGGGAAGCGTGGGACTGAATGTGTGTAGGGATATGCCTCAGACCTAATTGTTTAAATAACTATCTCAAGCAAGATATTACAAATAGGTGGTATCAAAAAGTAAGAGAAAAAAAGATTGATCAGTAAAAAAGCTATGCCTTAGAAGCTAGAAAATATCGTGTAAAATGAGAATTGTTAAAATCAATTTCAAATAGTCTTAATGAAGATATTAAAACATAGACCAAAAAGTTTTGCACACATGTTCAAAAAGACAAGAAGGAACGAAGCAGGACCTCTGTACCACTAAGCTGGGATAGCAATTAAAAACAACAGATGGGTTGTTTTGGCCCGTGATCATTTTGGCCATGATGGCAATGGCAGTACGTCTTGTTACATTACTGTAGTGTCTGTCTCCATTTTTAAACAAGAAAACTGAAACACAATGAATCTACTTAGACTCCCATTCAGCTTTTGATGTGGTGTTATGTGGAAAAGTATATACTAAGCTGGAGATGATGGCATTGGCAGAGGAAACATGAGGGGAACAAGGAGCTGAATACAGATGAGCTAGTCATACATCATACCGAAAAGGGGTAATATCAAGTTAAAAGTAAGTCACTAATGGTGACTTCCTGAAAGATCAGTCTTGGGGGCTGAATTTACTTAGTGTTTTTATCACTATCCTTGCCACCACTCTGATGACAACATGATGTCAGGAGACATCATGCAGAGGGAGCAAGATGGCCAGAACATGAGCAACAGACACACAAAGTGGACTAGTAAAAATAATAAAACATTATAGAATTCTCACTTTATAGTCAGTTATCTGGAAACCATTGAGGAAAAACTGAGGAAAAACAGATGAGCACAAAAAGGGTAAGAAACCACTTTTGTGAGGAAAACGCAAACATGATCTTGGGATGTTCAAGGAGAGATAAAGAAACTAGTGCATTTTGCAAAGCACCACTAAGGCGTTACTCCGAATATTTTGTACGAGTCACATTCAGGGTTAAGTCAGACTTGAATCCATACACAAAAAGTCTAAAAACGTGGTAAGAGAAATGAAGAAAATGTCTTACGGAAACTTATGGAAACAGGAAACTTTTAAGAGCATGTCTTAGAGACATGCTTAGAAACTTTTAAGAGCATGTCTTTTAAGAGCATGTTTGCTTAGGAAAGCAAAACAAAGGCTGATGAGAGCCCTTCTCTGTCTACAAATCCATCAAACAAAAACTGTGAAAAGAACTGTTTAAGCTGACACAGTTGCCAGAAGAATAAATGAGGATAAAGCCTATCACCACCACATTAAGGCTGAGAATTACAAGGCTTCTAATCATTACAGCACTGAAGTGTAGTAACAGCCTTTCATTAGAAATACTGACAGTAAGAAACCTGGCTAGTTTTATGAAGACATTTGCTCAGTTCACGGAATAGATTATATGATGTAGTTGCCTGCTGGACTCCATAGGTAAAGAGACTTCTTCCAGATCACTCTTAGCAGCTCTCTCCTTGCAGTGCTCTGGCTGGCTCCGCTTCCTCACATGCACAGAAAAAGGAGTATTCACGGGTCCAGCACAGGCCTATGCCTTTTTCGGGACACAGAGGGCCAGAAGCAGCCATTAAATGTTTGAGAAGTTTATGACGGAGATCACTGAGGACTGACAGGCAGCTAGGATGTTACGGGTTAAGCACCGCTGTGTGAGAGGATCAGCACTGAATTCCAAATGGGACAGGGCCGTACAGCTCAGTTAGGGTAAACAAATGGTTATGATTCCTGTCAAGAACAATTTTTCATCTCCGTAAAGCTTAGTTGAATAACATGGCACAGGCACCACTGAAAATGGGAATATTAACTTTCCAACAATTTCCCCAAATTGAAATAGAATCTGTTTTGGCAAAAACAGTACAGTTGTCTACCAAGAAAAACATTTTAGGTAGTTATATAAGCAATAAAAATAAATGTTTTATAAAATTCACCCAGAAGGACTTATAAGTATTAAAACAAACAATAATAATTAACCATAGTTTTCATGAACTATGAAACAGCCAAAAACAACAATTCATACAGCTGAAGATGGTGAAGTCATTTCTTCTACTGCACTCCAAAGCCTGACCACCTGTAGAGATTAAAAAATATATGCAAAGAATTATTTTTCCTAATAAGGACAGAGTGCAAAATTCTGTCTCTTAACATGACTTCATTTTGCCAAAGTAATGGATTTTTATGCAAATGTAGTACGTTCTACAAGAACATGTTCCTCTGGTGCAGAACCAAATCGTTGGGAAGACATGAAATGAAGGAGCATCTACTGGTTTTCCTTTTTTATTAAAAACCCTGATACTGTCTCCAGTCGGGCTCCCATTCGTTAATTCTCCCTGCAGCAGCCTGTCTTTCTGCATTGATGAAGAAAATTTAGGAAGAGAGAGATAAATGTTAATGTCTGTTAAAATGCTCCATCCTGACACAAATGTGATAATTTTACTGTGCATCAGTCAAGGGATTTCCACTAAAAGGAAACTATTACTATCTTCTCACAGGCTAAGATCTCATTTAGCCTATAGGCAGAGACCATGTTGAAAGAAATAATTTACCGAAATAAATTCAGGACAGAGCATGATTAGGAGATAAACTGAGGCAACAACAGTTAATACTGTTGGCAAAATGAAGGTTGAGATGGGTTATGACAATATTTCATAAATATATTTGGGGAATAAATTAAATGAAAAGAACGTTTTAAATCAAAAGGTACAAGATCAGGTCCAGGAATAAATTTACTCTGAAAATTGAAGTTGTCTGAACTTCCGAGTTTCTAGAACTGCTTTACGTACCAGACAGTGGTGCAAGGAACCTAAACTCTTTTAAGATAAAGCTTGATGATTTCATTTCTGTGCCAGGACAGAAGTGTTCCTTGAATTATAAACTCATCCTTGGATCTCTGGTTATTAATTTCTGGATATCTGATGGCACTGATTTACCCCAAAAGAGTGGATCCAAAGGAGACATGCTAACCACAGCTCTTTCCGCTGTGCTCTTGGCTGTAGAATTTCCACTCCATCAGCCACTCTTTAGTTTGGCTTCCCGCTCACTGTGGTGCAAAGGTACTCCTCATGATTGAGAAAGGATCAATTTGAGAAGCTGATGCAAAAATAATACGCAAGGGTAAAACAGGCGCCTTTTGTGTGAATTTAGGGATGAAACGTCTGCTATGGCAGGGATCGCTATGTGCAGTGAAACTGGCTTTTCCTCACTGGTGAAGATTATCAATGTGGATCGATATGACGAAACCCGACTGTCAGAATTTCACCGAAAGCTGCTATTTGGAGCAGTACGCCTACACACAGAGACACAGGCAGAGAGAGATCCCCCCCGCCCCCGCCCTGCTCTCTGGGGCGGTGAGGTCACGTGACCGCCGCGGCCGTTGAGGCGTGGCCAAGAGTAGTCGGACTCGAGCTAGGGGCGGGGCAAAGCCGACGCCCTCCCATTGGCGGTGCCGGTGGCGCGTGTGCTCTGGCGCGCAGCTCTCGGCCCCGCCCCCTCTCCCTTCCATCTCTCGGCCGAGACGGAAGGGTGGGTCTGCGCATGCGCGCTAAGCGGGGTGCCGATGGCGGCGCCCACGCTCCCTACCCCGCGGTACGACCACGTGGGGCCGCACGGGCCCTTCCGGGACGTGTACGAGCCGGCCGAGGACACCTTCCTGCTGCTGGACGCCCTGGAGCGGGACGAGGCCCAGCTGCGGCAGGCCGGGTAGCTGCGGCGGGGNCGTGCCGGCGTGGGCGGGGCTAACCTGTCGTCGGGCGCGGTGGGGGGCGGTCTGTCCGTGAGGCGCAGCTGCGGCCGGCAGCCATTATGCGGCTCTCGGGCCGCGGCGGGCGGCGGGCGGTGGTGCCTCACCCGCCCCGCCCCGCCCCGCTCCCCGGGGANCCCTGCGCTGCTCCCCGGGGAGCGCAGCGGGCTGGGCTCGGCCCCTGGTTGCCGCAGCCCGTCGTGCCGCAGGTGCGAGGGGGGATGAGGCTGCAACGAATGTGTAATAAGTGCTGTAAAAACGTAGTCCGTCCTGGTGACGTTGTGTAGTTAAAGGAAATCTTAATGTTAGGCACGGGGAAACTCACACGTTTCCCAAGTGGCCCTGTGATAAGCAGGAATTGATTACACGGGCAGAGGTAGAGCTGGCAGCCCGCAGCGCGGGCTTTGAGGGCCACAGGCTCAGCAAGTATGTCAGCATGTTTGGAAGAAGGGCACTGTGGCAGCAGGTGTCGTCACGCTCTCTTAACAAACTCTGCCTGCGGTGTGGGTGCTGTTATGTGTTACAAAAAAGAGTCACCCAGAGTTTTCTGTCTTTAGAATTGACATCTGCCTTGAAATAGGGTCTGGATCTGGTGTGGTTTCAACATTTGTAGCTTCCATTATTGGATCCAGTGCACTCTACATGTAAGTATAATAGCACTTTACTTAAGCTATTGCATGCAATAATAAAGAATACTTAGCCCTCAAAATATATACTTTTTAATTTCACAGTCAAAAACTGTTCTTTTCACAAAGAAATATTAGCTCAATTCTACAGATAGGAAAATTAGAGGGAAGAGAGTTTGTTTACTTCAGATTCTGCAACAACTAAGCGGTGGTGTGGTTAGAATTCAGTTTTCCCACTTCTTAGACAAATTGCTAAGCTTACACTTGTGTTTTCTATGTTGAATCCTAAATCTTAGCCACTGACTAATCTTACTGAGTTCTGGTGACATAATATTAGTTACCTGACTGTTGGCAGTAACTGAATTTTATTAGTGACTGTATGCATATATACTTATGCAGAGCTGGCATTGAAAAGATACTTCCAGATACAATAGCCAGTAACTTACATTTTGTAATATTTTGATTTAAGATGCACAGATATCAATCCTATGGCAGCTTACTGTACACTGGAGACAGCTCTGCTCAACAACGTTCACCTTCAGCCAGTCGTTACTGACTTGGTAAGATAGATGTTTCAATTATATCTTCTTCATAGTTTTCATAATTTTCTTACTTATTAACAATACTGAAAAGTAACAATAAAGTCCAGAAGAACAAATATTCCTTGATAAGCACAGATGAAAAAACAATGAAATACCAAAGTGCAAAAATAAAATAATACCTTTGTGTCTGCATATGTGCCTCTTGCTCTTCTGTATTTCATGTAACATTGTCTTAAGACTTTTGAAATTGTTCTGCTTCTCCTGCACTTAGAAAGTTTAGTGTTCCTGAGCCAGGCTGAAGTGCTTGGAACCAAACCGAAGTTAGCAGTGCATTAAGATCAAGAAGAAAACAAAGTAGATAACGATCTACATGTACTTTTAACTAATCCAGTACTACTGGACTCATGCAGCACAGATGGATGGACAAATAGCTTGTTTTCTAGAATGGTGATGTGGTTGTATTACAGAAGACTGGTGAATGTATCAAATTTAGTTTATTATCTTATATAAAACTAACTATTCAGAATTAAAACTAACTTATTAAATGCTTTCTGGTTATTCTTAGGTCATCTGTAGGTCTGAATTTTCATTATTACCTGATTAATGCTTAAGTGTTTTGCAACTTAATGCCACACATTTTTATTTTTGGTTGTTGTTGTTTGTTTTGTTTGTTTGTTTTTAGGTTGGTCTGTGTGGCAGTTTAAATTAATAGGAAAATATCCAGACTATGTAACTATATTTTTTAAAAATGGAAATAATAAAAAAATAACAAATCATTAATTTCATCTGTAGGTCAAAGGATTGTCACCAAGATTAAACGGGAAGGTTGATCTACTGCTCTTTAATCCACCATATGTGGTAACACCTTCTGAAGAGGTAGGAAAAAATGGATTTAAAATTCACAATAAAAATAGTAGTTCTGCTGTCAGAGGAGATAGCAAATCAAATAAGCCGTGGCACGAAAACTCAGCTTGTAATTGTTCAATTACCTCTTCTTAATTTGCAGGATGGGTTTTTTTGGTTTTTGTTTCTGAAATAGTAAATGGTGTTGTGGAACCAGTACTTATAACAGAACTGTTTTAGTGAAAATGATTTATTAGAGCTGATAGTGAGACTACATGGGAATAAGGATTGCTGGCTGCTGCTTCTCAGTAGTTTCTCCATCAAGTATAAACCATGTAAGATTTTTGTCAGACATGCATTTTCCATTGAAAATCTTCTATAAGAATAACTTAGCATTTTTGTTTTCCTGCAAAATAAATATCCTCTGCTTCCGCAGACTCTTAAGTGTTTGTGGGTCTGATTCTGAAAGAGTCAAACGGTTTACTGGCCACCTTTCACTTGGCAAATGAAGTCATAAAACATTACAAGAAAATACATGTAAAGCATGTGACAAAACACAGCTCTTTCAATAAAATGTTAAAATAGAACTTGAAACAAAAATAATACATTCATCTGGCAAGGAGTAGTTCTGAAGTAATTTTACTGCATAAACTAATCTGCTGAATCAAAGTTGTCAGAGTTCTAATGGCAGACACCCAAAGGCAGAGATGATGATGATGATGTTTCTCTTCGAAGTACCACTGACACTTCTATTATTCTGTATTGAGTAAAGTGGTCTTTGCTTTCATTCTTCCTAGGTGGAAAGCCATGGAATAGAGGCATCATGGGCTGGTGGCAAAAAGGGCAGAGAAGTAATGGATAGAGTTTTTCCATTAGTAGCAGACTTGCTTTCAACAGGAGGATTATTCTACTTGGTCACAATTAAAGAAAATAATCCAGGTGATCGCTTTACTTTTACCCCTTTGTACCAAGCTAGATTTAACACTATTAATCAAATTGTTTATCACAGGAATGTTCTGGAGGTTATCAGACCTCAGAAAACAAGAACAAAGAGGTACATAACGTTTTAATGTAATGTGGCAATAGCACATTATTTGGGATTGTGTGTGTATTGAAATCCATATAGGTGTTCTAGGTCATTTGTTACAAGTGCAACAGATGACTAGAATGTGTTTGCATGCTGTATACAAATCATGACATCTCTGTGGACTCGTGCTTTTCTTCCATGTTTGTGTAGGTGACTAATTCACAGAGTGACTTTTGTATAACCTGATGCCTCTTGCAATCCTTTTTCCAAATCTGTGGCTTGTGCATTCAGTGTTTGGTGAGCTACACCAAAATTATAAGAAAATTTACTAAAACTAGGAACTCTCTAAGCTACTTTGGGAAACAGTAGTATGGAGAAACACTAGTATGTGAGTCCTGACCCCAGCAGCTCTGTAAGACTTCAGTTCCAAGTCTGAAATCTTCTGAACTAGGTAATGAAGCCAGGCCAACCCTTCCTTACAAAAGAGAATGGTGTTGTAAACCTAAAGGTAAAAGCCTTCAGTTGGAAATGAGGTGTCTTTTATTTCTGACCTGTGTAAAGAAAAGATTCAGAATTGCTCCTTCTGATCTAATGGTTAATACATTATGAAGTGGTTTCAAGGAGAATGATTACTCTTCCACTGTTTCGATTGATCAGGCAGCTTTGGGGAGAAGGTGCTATGAATTTCAGTTTCTCCTACAAATTAGCTTCATAATTGAATTATTCATTGTTATTAATAATACCAAAATACTGAACAGCACTTAGTATAATGTAAACTTTATTTGTTCTGGGTGGGAGACTCCTTTGCATAAAAATTACTGTCTGAAAGAATAAAATGACACAATTTACAATCTTTGCAGCTTATGTTTTGCAGCCATTTTAGCATTGTCTTTTATAGCTGATTTCTATATAAACTTTGTTGTAACACTGCACTTTCAATTACAGATGAAATTCTGCAAACAATGAAGAAACATGGCTTAGAAGGCACACGAGTACTTTCCAGACAAGCAGGACAAGAGATGCTTACTATCCTCAAATTTAGGAAGCCCTGATAACTGTTCTTATATATACCAGGCATACATGAAGTTGAATACAGAATATTGAAGCTGTCAAATCAATTCTGAAGTCAGGATTTCCACATTCTTAAGGCATATTCTCACTTCGTGATTACTGCAGTGAAACTGATCAAAACTCTGTATTTATTTTTATTCTAGATTTCAACCAACTTTTATTTGCTGTCAGAGGTATAGCCGTCCTCTGGCTCTCCACAGGACCGTTGTGGGTGAACTGTGAAATACCCTACCCCATCACATTTTGCACTTCACTACTTTCCTCTATAAATAGGAATTTGTATATTTGTCTTTGTGGTTTATTTAAAAAATGTACTTGATGCAATTCTTCCTGTTTTAAGTCTGTACCTGTGCTGGGTTTAAATGAATATTTGGAATCAGTGTTACTCATTTTGATGTAGTATGAGGCACTTTCCTCTTACAAGTGTAAGGCACGGTTACTGAGTTTCTGTAGTAGGGAAACCACGTACTTCTGAACAGAAAGATGCAGTAAGTGCATCTCAAGAGCTGAGACAAATGCAAGCTATTGCTGTCCTGAAGTCTTCTAGGCAATATTGGGGTTGATTGTACTCCCTTCTATGCCATTTTACAAGGAGGGTACTACTGTGGAGATGTGGAGTTCTCATCTGTGAAAAGGTATTAAGTAAAAAAAGCATATGAGATGCTATTGAAAAGGCTAGTTACTGGGTACCTGAAAACAATGAATATATGTAGAGAAGTGGAATGAAAGTCCTCTCCCAAAATCATTATCCCAAATAGGAAGCAATTTCCTGATCGCCAGACCCTTACAAAGAGCTTTCCTCTACAGCTTCCTCCCCTTGCAATGCCCACAAAGGGTTCTAATACAGCATTACCCCAGTGGCACTATGAGATATGCAGTGTGAGGTGGGCACAGTCCTAGGAGGAAGAGATTTTGCTCACGTGCAAGACAAAGCTAGCGCCAGTGTAGGCACACAGCACCGCTAGCACTGTCTTGGAGAATGATTTCAAAGAAACTGATCTTTAAGATTTTGTGGCAACAGAACTTTAAGTGATTAGCTAGCTTTTCCTGGGGACTAAAGTCACAAGTTTTTTTTGTAGGGTGCTGAGGCACTGGAAAGACTATTCCATATAAGACCAGAACTAAACATATGACTCTGTACTTACCCAGCCTGCACAAACATTAAAAGTTTTTCCATGTTTGGAACTGACCACCCAAAAACTCATCTAAGAGATTGAAAAAAGGAGGTTGTAGACAGGCAGAACAGCATGTAAGAAATTTAAGTGTGGGGCCTGTTAGAAGAAACATGACTGCAAACCTAGCTGGATCATCTGAGGATTTGAGATACTGTACCACAAAGTAATGCAAGAAGCTACTTTTGACTGATACAGGTCAAAAGTTTATGCTTTTCTGGCATAAAAGTTATTCCTTATACTAGCCTGAAGAACATACAAAAAGTATTGGATAGCACTAAGTGTGCTTTGGTTATTGTTTTACATCCTAAGGTCACCAATCCCCAGCTCAGAAGACTACTGACAAACACGGCAATTCAATTCAACAATTCAAGCACAGCTAATACATCCCTTTCAGTAACTTTTTTTGTCAATATGTTTTTATATAGATGAATATGTGTACTGGGTCTGGCTGGGATAGAGTTACCTTTCCCTGCAGCAGCCCATATAGCATTGTACTCTGCACTTGTAGCTAGAACAGCGCTGGTATCACACCAGTGTTTTGGCTACTGCCGAGCAGTGCTGGCACAGCACCAGGACTCTCTCCAGACCCCCCAAAGCCAGTAGGTGGGGGTGGGCAAGAAGTGGGGAGGGGACATGGCCAGGGCAGCTGACCAAAACCGACCGAAGGGATATTGCATACCATATGGTGTCACACTCAGCAATAAAAGCTGGGAAAGGGAAGGAGAAGTAGGGCGGGTAGGAGCGGCTCTTGTTATGAAGATGTCTGTCCTCCCGAACAACCGCTACGCGCATTAAGGCCCTGCTTCCCAGGATGTGGCCGAACACCGCTCGTTGATGGGGAAGTAGAGAATAATTTTTTCCCTTTCCCCTCTGTGCTTCCACGCGGCCTTCGCTTGTTCTTTCCTTTTTTTTCCCTTTAATTAAATTACCCTTATCTCAACCCGCGAGAGACCCTATTTTCTTTACATCGTACTTCCTTCTCCTCCTCTTCTTTGAGGAGGGGGAGTGAGAGAGCGGCTGTGGTGGAGTTCGGCTGCCCAGCAGGGTAAAACCACCACAATATGAATGCAAACGCATACACCCAGTAGGAGGGTTTAGATAGAAGATTCAGTCATATAAAGGATGTTGCTTGACATTTGTTATGTACCAGAATCCCTAGTACTTGAAACTAAGTCTAAGAAAGTGAATTTTATCAACAAAAGTGAGGCTAGACTCAAGTCTTTGATTCTTAACTTCAGAATACCTTGTATAACCACTGTCAAAGGTGAGAAACAGATGAAACTTTGTGGCCATCTGTGAATGAAGTGTTTCCATAGTCTATTTCCAATGAAGAATTTAAGCAATTTGTGTTCTTGCAACTTACCAACTAGTCAATTGTGAGAAGTTACATTTCAGTTCAACAGCCCCCTAATTATAGAACCTGTTAGAGTTGACAGCAGACCCTTTGCAAAGCCGCACTTCCATGTTTGTTCAGTTCTCCCTTACTATAAGTAAAGGAAGTTTTCTACTCATCGATTTCGCTTTTATGCAGAATTATGTTTTTGGTGTTATAGCTGTAGTGCTGCTCATCCTTAAGACCACTCTAGAAGGATAAAATGGAGTTTGGTTGCTGTGCAAAGGTCACAACATCAAAAGACAATTTTAAGATGTAGTCAAAACACGTAATAGAATCAAACTGCAAGTTTAACAAAAGGAAGTTTTAGTTAATCTGCCTAGCTCTCAGTTATAACCAAAGAATTAGTTTAAAAAGATGTGATCAAAGGAAAAAAAAGAACAGGCAGTTATCTGGCACAGTCAATCACAACTCTCAAGAGCATACGTGGTTTTAAATTGTAAATGACAATTATGAAAATCAGAACAGTAGATCAGAACAGAAAATGTAATAAAGCATAACATGCTTTCAACAAAAAAACAGATTACCCTGGACTATCTAGCAACTGGAGTTTTGGACAAGGAAGTATATGTGTCCACTTTAATAAATCATGAGTTAATTCTCCAGGCCAAAGTCTATTGCTGTCTGTTGCAACCTTAGTGGAAAAACTACTCATGATGCAGTGCAAGGAAGAATGCAGGTGACTTCTGTGAGAATTCATTCCTGTTATTCTACCATCATCCCGGCGGAGCCTGGAAACTAGTGACAGAGGACAGGTAACTTTTTTTTTTTTCCGTCCCCAACTTTGAAATTTGTTGCATCTACACAGTGGTCTGCATGGACACAGCATTTGCCAAAGCACACCTATTCCCTTCTCCTAGAAGACCAAAGAATGCAACGCTACTTCTGGAGAGTTTTGGAAGACATATTCCTGCATTTAGTGCAAGTGAGAGTAAGCTGCATGGCAGATACAACCTTTCTATGTAGTGTCAAACTTACCAAGAAGAATACAAAAATTGTGCTCCCCCAGAAACTTTTTTTCAAATACAGACAGTGGCAGCCATACTAGTACCAAAAGAGATATTGCTGTTTTGCAAGCACTTGCACTTTTTGGTTCTGTTAGACCAAGACAAAAGTTCTCCACGAGGCTGTTCCTAGTAGACAATTTCCATGCTAGGGACTGATAGAAGAGATTAAGATAGCTATTATGAAAAAATACAGTTTACTCCTTAATCTGTTTTCAGTCAGACCTTTTCAATTCCAGTTGTAAATGGTACATTCTCAAAAAAAATGTCAAGAAGTTTCTCTTCTAGAAGCTCGGTGTTATTTGTTAAAAATACAGACTTATCAACAGCTAAAAATTATTTCTAAAGCTGTCACCTCAAAAGGGACCAACTTTGAGAAAACAGAGCATCAAAAAAAATCAGCTGTTGAGGTACAGCCAACTGAATATGCTAAAAACTTATCTGAAAATTTGTACTGTTAATTTTTGGAAGTCTATCACACAGAGAAAGAGAAAGCAATCCAGAGACTACTAAGACTGACAAAATTCATTTATTCCTCCCCTTTTATTGACTTTTCAGAGAAATCCACCACGGAACAATACCATCCAAGTTAGAATATATTAGTATGCTACTGCTGTTAAAAAAAAAAAAAAAAAAGACTAGTAGAATGAAGACAATGTTAAACTCTCATATCTGTCATATCCACTTAGAGCCCTTATTACGGGACACTGGAAGCAGAGTATAAATTCAGTGATATTTTATGTGCTAGCTAATGAAGACATTAACTGCAATAATGAAAACGCAAGAATTGATTGGTGTGTATGTCTTCTTAAAGGCCAATCTGCAACACATAGATAGTGTTTTTCATTGTCATGAAGGAATGATTGTGCTCTCTCTACTCACTTAGGCTTCAGAGTATTCACGTTTTTAGGGTGCTGGATGGCTGAGGTTTTTTTTAGAATATAAGATGGTTAAAGGTAAAAGCTCAATTTATAAATGTTAATTTAGAGCATGCTATGTTTAAATTTTACACTTTAACAGAAAGTTATCACCTTAATTCCATGCCTTAATGTATAACAGCAACATCCTTTTATTTCCTCCCATAAGAGGAACTACTGTGAATGCACATATACTATAATCAGAAATTCAAGTCTTTGTACCACCTATGTTAAATTACATTAAGAGGCACGATCTGGCTTAAGTACATACCACCATGTTAGAATATACCTAAAATAAGAGGTTTTAATCAACTATGATGTGGCTTAAACACCACTTTTTGGACATAACTCTGCATTACTTACGAATTTTTAACATACCTTAATGCCTTAAAAATATACAAATTAAAATAAATTATTCTTATATATTTCTTTATATCAAAGAAGAATCTTCAAACTTTTACAAAAAACAGTCCAGAGGTAAATACGTGTCATATCCCACTAGTCAAGAATTTAAAGTAACTGACATTATTTCCAAGTAGTTTGCTTCTTTCAACATACAGTTTATTGCCTCCTCTTCATTTATGAATTAGCTCACAGAAAGAAGACAGGCCATTTTATTTCAGAAAAATGTCTCTCGACAAAGTGGACAGGTGGATTTGTTGCTGGATGTGAACCATTTGTACTGAAAGAGAAATATGACTGCTTAATATATGAATGCAAGCTGACTATCAAGAACATTGATTTATCACTGGTAATACACATTACTTGCCAATGAAGTTAACTATCAAAACATTCAATTTGCTTAAAAAAAAAACAAACACAAAGAACAGATAAAAAATCCTTTCCCCTTATGTCTATGCATGTATAAATATATATACACATGTATTTCTATGTGCTGCTAAAATCAAGATGCTGTTGCTACACCCTACGTAGATGTAACGGCTGATGTCTTAGAACACAAAATGGATAATTATCTGTTTAGTGTAAAAACTCCTCTCTCATTACATGCCCCATGTACAGCTTAGTACAAAATCCATGCAAATTATTAGTTCTCTTAATCCCAGATACTCCAACAACATAATGAAGAATTGATGGCATTGCACTAGAAGTACCTGGTTCAAACTATTAATGGATATTTTGCCTATTTAGAAAGACTTAATGTAGGTACTTACCAAGCAAGCTGAATGAAACTTTTTCTTGCATGTTCTGCAAGCCTTTTTGGGAAGAGAATAGTTGGAACCATGAATGACTGAAAAACAGATCATGCAATCTTCAACGCCCTCAAAACGTTTATCCACATTATTTTTCCACAAAGATAAGCCTTCCATAATACTTCCATTCTAACAGAGGAAAAACAGTTATTAATATTACAGAATTCCGTCAGAATATTCTTACTGTTATTCATAAGCACATAAAGAAAGCAAAGCCTGTAGACTTCATAATCTGAAATTATATGCAATATATGAAGTAATTTATAAAGCCAACTGATGAACTACAGATCGTAGTTTAATCATTAGAAATGCAAACAATCCTCACAACAAAAAGAATGCACTTTTAATTTTAAAATTTTCATTCAACGTTTTCTTTGTTTTGTTCTAACCACAGATGATGCAACTTCAGCAACCACCAATCTTTTAGAATTTCATGCACTGTGTTTTTTTTTTCTTTTTCAAATCACAGTTGAGATGGCATTGCCACTTGGGGTGAACGCTGGCCCATGCCTTATGAGATCTAGATTCTCAACTTGGCTATGGATTTATCAGGACATACTAGGCGGATAATTTTATCTCCTCCTTTGTTTTAGTATCTGGGGAAAAGCAGGTAAGAGTGATCAAATCTATAAAGTCATGTTTGAGGTCTGATGAGATTCATTACATAAATCTAAATAGTATATTACTAGGAATATTCTTCTATTATCAGGACTCTTAAGTTTTCAAAACTAGGGGCTTTCTCTAAACTCACCTGATGCGTAAGATACGTGCTTAACTGTAGCATCCAATTGCGCCATTGCTGAACAGCCACACCAACCCTCTTCCCACTCTCAACTGTTATGGACCCCAGTGGGTAATTTGTTGGAAGCTGTATTATTAGTTCAATAAATATATCATCAACTGAGTAGGTAGCAATGACTTCCCGTGCAGCAGACCGAGCTTTTACCTATGAAAAAATGCAAATATTAAAAATCTCCACAATCAGAGAGATACACACCATCTCTAGCCTTACATTAAATAATTTTCTTAGACCAGGAAAACACTTTTCTCAAAGAAAATAGAAATGCTCTCATATGTTGGCAATCTAAAAAGAAATTACCAGACATTTTTCAATCTAGTGGCTGATTATATTTTTTAATGAACCAAATAATCTTGCGTTTATCTCCTCTACTTTTCCAACATTCATAAAACCCATTCTTTTTTAACTTATTCTAAACAGAATACTAATAAACACCAACTTACTATATCGATAGCAAGCTAAATTACGTTTTCATCAGTCATGTAGACCAACAAAAATGCCATTGTACAAAACACTGTAATACAGTCTTGTTCTGAGAAGTAACATTTCTTTAAAGATCTGCAAAAAAATAAAATTAAAAAAAAAAAAAAAACAAGAAGTCTTACTAACCGTCATGCCATTAAATAACTGTGTGCTAGTTTGAACAGAAGATATTTCCTGTGAAGAAAGCACGCTGCTGACATACTTGCTTGTAAATTTATCTACAACATTGAAGACACGTTTCTCACAGCTATTCCACCAAAGCCTAACCATGGCTGGCAAGTCTTTCAATGTTATATGATATACGGAACAAGCCAAATGTGGAATCTGGGATGACAGGGCTCCTACTCCTGCGAGAGAACAAAAAGGATGCTGAAATTCTCTAACACATTAATCACAAATATTGGTTCTTCCACACTATATACAAAAAAACCTGATACCAATATAACTGTGGTAATAGGAATTTCATTTACCTGCTCCTTCTATCTTTGTTACTATAACTGGTTGCTTGAATCCACCTTTCTCTATGACTCTTGGAAACGCATCTTCTAATTTAGAGATGAACTCTGGGTGGACTACCAGAAATCAAGATTAATTTTACATTCTAGAAATTACAAATTGCTCACTTTGGAGTGAACAAGTAGTAAGATGTTTGGAGCACACCTGAGGTTTGCAGTGTTCTACAGAAGTGCATAAATAGATAAGGGAAATCTTTCTCTTGGGATGTTGTGTTAGTAATTCTCCAAACTACCTTAATTCTGCCTTTCTTATCCAGATAAACAGTTCTACAACATACAGTGATGTTCAAGCACAAAATTAAGAAATGAAAACTCAGTATCTTTGCAGGTACATCAACAGGTGCATCAACATCTATACAGGTATATAAAATAATATTTTCATTGAAGTAACTTTCAGAACTAATTCTCTTTTTCATGTTTCTCAGCTAAAAAAAAGAGGTAGGTTATCTCATCACAGTTGATCAACCATGGGTCTTCTGAACAGTGTGATGAAAACACAGACACTTTCATGTTTCAAAAAATTTAAACATATATTAAAATATATTTTTTAGGTTTGTTTTTATGTATTAAAGTAGAAAAAAAATCTATTTAGCATAAAAAACCTGGAAAGAATGGAGAAGTCCCAGGGTAGATCACACGTTTTTAGTATTTTGGAATCTTTGCTTACATTCAGGATTCTGCTAATGCAGAAATAATACATTGCTACTACGTCGCTAATCTAAATATTTCCTGTTTTTTTTTCTTGATTTTTTCAGTTAAATATTTCAACTTTCTTTGAGCTTCAAATGGGGAGTGTTTGCCAAAAAATTTTAAGCGTACATGTGTTTGTCTGTGTGTGCACGCATGCATGTATATCTATTTTATAGGTAAGATTTTCTAATTTTTTTTTAAACAGAAAAGCATATTTAACCCTCAGCAGTACCAAAACTCTCTCAAATGCACAAACACGATTTTACTAACCTTTGACATCTAAATGAAGCTCTTCTGTAAAGAAGGTTTTTGTATCCTTATTTGGAACTTCTGAAGTTGGCCCAGAAAAGACAGGGTTTTCAGGCATAAGCCTGAACAAGTGATAAAGCAGTTTATTCAAGCTTTTAGTTCTTCTAAGGTATTGTGAATAGAGAACTCGTAGCTGATAATGTTTAAAAAAAAAAAAAACATAAAAATAAAAACACACAAAAAAAACAGATGAGATTTAATAAAAACAGTTTACTCTGCAAATAATACAAATATGCTTCTGTAGGGAGGAAAAGCAATCCTGAAATTTGTAATGAGTGTTTAGAAGAGTGAGTCTGCAACCTTTTGAATGACTAGAAGAGCACAAAATGTAGCAAGCTTGTTTGAAAATGGCAAAAAGAAACGTCTATTAATGAATCTTAAATCTTTATTACTCTGATACTGCCATCCCTAACTACTGTATACAGAAATCTCAACCTATTGATGCTTTTACAATCCCACTAATTCCACAGAAAATGGAGGTTGGAAGACACATATAATTAAAAGAATAAAAAAGTCTGAATGAAACCTCCACACTCAAACCACGTAAGCATATTAAGAAATTCATTTGAAAGGAAAACACTCTGAGCATATACCTGAGAAGAAGCTGCTTTGAAGAAAGTTAACGTTAACTTCCAGGTGAGAAGATAACCAAGAACAAGGCAGAACTCATCACTCAGGGGCTGAATAACTGCAAATTCTCCAACTGGAATGCATTCTAGGATGTTTTCTAGTAAGAGCTCTTGAGTGGCAAGGACAGACATAAGAGCCGCTGGAGGTGATCTATGGAAAAATGTTATCTAGCATCGTAAACTCAAAACTTCAGCAGAGCATTAACTGAATTTACATTCACAGCCTTCCTATCATCCTTTTAGTAAAACCATGTACTTAGAACATAGAAGGAGGTCTTTCATTACAGGAGAATTTACTTTCAGATTTGCACACTGGTGCTAGACTTTAATAGCTCTTTTTCCTGAAACAGATTGTTGGTCTCTTTACCTCTCAGAAGAAGAATGTAAACTGAATACTGACACCAGTCTGGATGAATTTGGTCTATGGCTGAGCAGACTTAACCTACGTCACGGAATGCTTCCATTTCTTCTTTGTCAAGTCACACCAACAAACGAGCAACTGAACAATGGATCTCCTAATCATTGAATGTGTTGGGTATGGGTTTTGGCAATGGATTAAAACGTCTTTTGCAGCTCTGTAGTAAAACATGCTACACTGAGCTGCATTTAAAAACAATTTTTTTTTTTTTAAATCAGTTATTGTATTCCTTCTTCAAATTGTTGACTTTATCAGATCCAAGCTGTATAAAACACCCGGATCAATTTTGGAGGTCTTCACTTTCAATTTAACTCATGGATAAATTCATCTAACAGGAATAATCATGGAAACTGAAGTTACTTGTGCAGTTAGAAATATTCTCAATACAGGAGTCCAGTATAAAATCTCTCTAGATTTTACAATAGAACATATATGCTCCAGGTACTTCAGTAACTGTGCCCAGAAAACAATTAAAATATTGTTTCCAGTTTTAGCACAAAGGCAGATTTAATCAATTATGTTGTATATTTTCAATGTTTATACCCCTATTGTCATAACCACATCATTTGTTTCTTGTTACATCTTGTGACAGACTACTACTCTACTGTAAATCAACTTTTGTAACAGATAATAAGAACAGAGAAAATAGTATCAAAAAAATAAAACATGAGGAAAAAATACACACAATGCCGATTCCTCCTCTTCATCACCATAGGATTTGAGATCTTCATCATCAAATTTAGGCAATTCAGGCATTAATCTACAGAAATACAGAAAAGAAATCAGACTTAATTTTTACTTTTTTAATGTATGTAAATGTAATGTATATAATGTTTTATTATCAATGTCAACATTTTTGATAATCAATAAAATGAAGCAATTACTTCTTATTAACAACACGTTTTTGTAAAGTAACGAATCTTTAAGAGACATGTCATGCAAAGTTGGTTCCAGAATGACAGTAGCCAAAGAGCATGTAGCCTTGCACAGTCCTTCTCCAAACCTTTTAAACATCCCTAGTCATGCTAAAATAAATTTCCCCATCTCAGAACAAAGCTATACTGAGGCATTAAGTTGTAGTAAGTATAGTGGTTGCTTCTTATGTTCAAGTTAGCTGCCTCGCAGTCTGCATTTTGAGCAGCAAATGCACATACTGTTTTTCAAATTCTATATTCTCTCTTTCTGTATTAAAAGATATCCAAAAAGTTCACAAGAACACTACACATTTTTCTTCACTTTCTCATCTAAATTAGTGAAAATAAAAAGGTCACCCTATTTAATGACACTGCGATTACCAGATCAAACCTGGAATGTTTCAGTTTACATTTCAGGATTTTATGAGTGTTAAAATAGGTGCTAAAAATATCTTTATAGTTACAATGCTGATATCTGTGTAACTGTGGTACAGAAAATAAAATTGTATTTTCATGTACTGCAGTAAAATTTCTCAATAAATATTTAATCTGCTTTTATAATTAAATTCAGCATTCATAGCTTTACATCACGTACTCTGATCCAGAACACAAGCTGCCCAGTTAAGCATTTTCTCCCATAATAGCACATCATTTTACTAAACATAAGTGCATGTTCTGGAGCATATTGGGGGGGGAGAGAAAAAAAAAAAAAGAAAAAAAAAAGAGGGAAGTGAGAAATTTGTTGATTCTTACTTATACAACATGTTGTAGACAGAAATCTGTACAGGTCGAGCCCGGAAAAGCAACAGTGGAGACAACGTATTTAACAGAGTCTGTAGTTTATCTGGAAGATTTGTTTTCTGGCCTGCAACAAACTTCGCTGGCAATTTATGGTTTAACAACTGGTCCTTTGAGATGTAAGTTAGAGCTTCACCCAAAGATGTTAATACAGAGTTCTGAAAAGAGCCTTCAGCTGCAGTTTTGGTTTCTCCTATTTAAAATGGAGACAGGTAAGCTGTGATGCAGAATGTATGGATGATATCATAAACAAGCATAACTAGCAACAACTCACACTGTGTTTATAAAAACCTATCTTAAGAGCCAAAGTATACAATTCCTTTACTAATTAGCATGTGTTCAAAAAAGTAATTTTTTTTTTTTTTTATGAACTATGTTAACTTAGTATTCCTATAAATTAAAGAATATGGGCCATCTATTCTATTTCAGAATAGGCTGAGAGGTATCACTAACTAATAGCCTCCTTGCCAGTTACCATATACTCACCTGTGACTTTCACCAACAAAGGTAACAGCAAATTGTGAATTCCTTCAGAAAAGAATTCTTTCCATTCACTGATCAAGTTCACAGGAAGGTTTTCAGTAGTTTCAGGAGCTGCAGCTTCAAAGTAAGCACTAAGGGCAGATGCCAAGTCACAACTGACACAAGCAAAAATCTGCACAAGTGGGATATGATAAAGCAAATGGTTTTCAGATGTTGTCTAGGAGGAAAAAGAAAAAAAGAGGAACACTTCTTAATCATAAATTTGCTTTGAAATAGTCGTCTATAACCAAAAGTGTAATTTCACAGGAGACTCAGCTGAAAAGATCATTTTATAACTACTTGAAAAAAAGTTTGAAAATGTAACCTGTATTTTAATAAGACATGCTGAAATGAATTTCTAAGTCTCACCAATGTTTAGAATTCTAGATTGCTTCCCTGATATGACCTTTTTTATAATGACAGACAGAAAGTGCCACCAAGTGGATTCGAACAGAAATGTATGCAACTGCAGCCAATCCATTGCACTTGTACAGCCAAGTGAGCCAAAACTGCATATGAAGTGATCTCACTTTTCTCTCCCAAACATAAAACAACCCATATCATGCCTGTATTTCCAAGTAGCAGACAGAAACTGACAATACATTATTGGAAACTGGACTATCAGGAGATATCAAGTGACTATCAGGAGAATATTTTGTTTTCCCTGAAGTAGCTCCTTTTAATTTTTATTCTTACTAGATTCACCAAAAGAAAAAAAAAAAAAAACAACACAGTATCATTAGATCTTAAAAATATTCCTAAGCATTTGATCTACGCAACAAGTTTTTCATACAGGTAATTTTTTTAGAAAAAAATTACAAAAATACAGTTTTGAGGCACATACAGCACAGGTAAGATTAATCCTGAGACAAAGAAAGGCCACATGAAAGTTTCCATGCCCTGGTGATATTTTCCACTTTCTTGCTGATTTGATTTTGAAAACAGAAGATCATGCTGTCTTACAACTAGAGACTTATTTCATCTTTCTCTATAGCAGTAAACCTCAAACTTTAAAAGATACTTTTTGCTGAGATACAAGTCTATCTTTGTAAGTCTGTAGTAACAGAGGGCACTATAATAATAATAAAAAAAAAGAGGCTGGGGGAGAGAGTTTCTATATCTCTATTAGATTTGTAAAGTAGTTGCCAGCTGTTCACTCTGATCTGTTTTCTGACAGTATTAGAACATTTTTTTGATGTTTCATATGATCATTTGGATATTGATATGCAGATACTGTTTTTCCATTCAGTTAATTTTTATCCATCATGTTAGATTTTGGTCTTAAAGGATATTATTTTTCAGCATAGAGACCTACAGCAGACATATTTCAAAATTATTCTCCAATTACCAATGCCATTACCAAACATCACATCGTTCAGAGGCAGGTAATTTAATCTCCGTATACAAAAAGAAACTGGAGATACAGTATTGTTTGTGCTTTTAAACCACACATGAAAATAAAAAAAGAATTTTGTGCAATTCATTTTAACATTATGTCAAATATTTGCTAAGCTGAGATGACTATGTCCCTGACATATCCAGGGAATAATCTAAAAAGTTGGGTGTATCAATACTGAAAATGTAACATAAGCACTCATGTGGTATGTAAAGTTTATCTTCTTAGTTCCATTTTTTGGCTTGGCATACTTTTTTAAAATAAGTTATCTTTGAAATGATCATTACTTCAAAGTACTAGGAAATTAACACACACTAGATGAAACAAAGTTCACAGAATCACAGAATCGTTTGGGTTGGAAGGGACCGTTAAAGCTTATCTAGTTCCAATCCCCCTGCCATGTACAGGGACAGCTTCCACTACACTAGGTTGCCCAAAGTTAAAACTGTCAAGCCAATTGTCATTAGGACATTCTGATTTCCATTCTTCTTGGCAACCCTCATGCATTTTTGTTCAAACTGAACTGCTATATGACATAGCTTCTACAATGTTTTAAAGTATCATCCATTTTGTAAAAGATGCTCATATAAAAATTCCCGTTTTGTAAAGATGCTCATATAAACAGACAGCTGAACTTTTAACATTCAGCTTTCAAAGTTTGAGGGTAAAATGTTGATCAGAGAGCCCACTAAGACAATAAAAATATACTTATTTTCTAGTCTATTTTTTTTCTTTCAAAATTCCTCCTTCCTTCCCCCCCCAGCCCCAGCCAAAATTAGTCTAGAACCTTCAGAGGGCATTAGGAGGATTGTATTATAAACTGCAGTGCAATGGTTAGTAATAGTCTCTTTCATATTACCTCTAACCAAGCCAGCATGGAGCACATGATAAAGTCCCATTCGTTATCAGCCAAAGGAGCCGTAGAATACTTCAGCAACGAGGGAAGGTAACGGATCATCTCTATGTTGAAACCAAGCAACTGAGCACTTGTTTCTTTCAGATTGCTGAAATAAAAATACAACTAAAGCTAACATATCGTCATGTTGTAACCACAAGTTTTTATTTCCTTGCCTTTGCTTTTCCTCTTAGGACAAATTAGTCTTGTACCACGCTCTCTGCCCTATGTGTTTTTGACACTGTCTTTCAGAGCTAGAATCCTACATTAGCTACCGATTCTAAATAAGTCAGTCAACAGGTACAAAACAGATGATCAGAGGTACTTGCTCATTTGCAAGTTATTTTAACAGATTCCTAAAATTGTAACATTTACATATTCACTCAAGTAATACATAACTGTAACACAGAAGTAACACATAAACTGTGAAATTTAGCAATTTTAACTTAAGCAACGCAACAAAAATAATCTTTTTTTTTTTTTTTTAAACTAAAGACATACTTAAAATATAAGCCCTCAAATGCCCCAGTATTGTATGTTATTTACCGACTGTGTTGCCTGGATTTTTCTCACTTTACTCAAACAAATAAACATCAATATATTTTTGCTCCTTGTTGGAAGTTTAGCTTTCCAAGTTACATTTTCAGGTCCAGAATTTAAAAATTCTGTGGTTGACAGTTTTAACAGTTTTAACTTATAATTTGATTCTGTTGATTTTGTTTGAGTTAATAACCCTGTATTTTTAAACACTTTAGAAATTGAAAAAAAAAAAAAAAAGAAATTATCAAATTATCTCAAAGTTGCACCCACCAGCTAAAGAGAAAGCTGTCCTCATTATCATTTTTCCAAGATATTATGATTTTTAGTATTCCAGGTAATAGATGATCACAATCAATACTTCTGTCATTCAAGCAGGAGTTCAAAATGGAAAGACACCCAAATGCTCCTATGACATAATAAAAACATACTCATAAAAACATAGGTCTTAATTATCATGGCAAGACAAACATTAGAATGTGTGTCAATTGATTGGATACTCTAATATTAATATCATAACATAGTTTGGATAATAGCTAAGCTTTTTTCTTTTAACACTTAGTCCACAGATGTCATCGTTAAATCAAAAATATTATATCCAACCCAAACTTAAAAAAAAAAAAAGAAAGAAAACCTCAAACCAATAAACCAAAAACTCCTGTAAGATTCATTGTCAGTTTACATAATTAAAAAGGAAAAATACCTGGCAAGATTTACATTTAATTGTGCTACTAAAAATGTAGTATGCTAAACAATAATTCGGACAGATAATTAAGCAAATGTAAATGTGAGTTGTGAATTCCAATACTGTTGTAAGAGTGATAGCTTTTACTTTCACAGTGAAGTACTACGGTTGCATTACCACTGTTTTCCATTTTTCAGGAAAACTGCATGCACCCAGATCTCTTGGAGAACAAGAACATTTCTTACAGGCACGATAACATGGAACTGAGTTAATCAAAGTATCACATATGCATAGCAAAAGAACACACACTTCACTTAAGCAGCAATGATTTACAAGACATTTACCAGCACTTTCCTGATCTGAAAAAAACCTAAACCGTGAATGGTGAGCCCACATCCTACGTCACACTTAATGGGAAAAATTGCGTATATATTGTCTGTTCAGGAACCCCTAGGAAAATGAGAAGCAGCAGAAAGGAAAATGCAGACCAGAGTTACAAACAAGAGTACTCTACAGCAAGGGAACAGTGAGGATTCTTTTTCCTATTTTCTGTTTAAAGTTTCAAGGCCACATTTAGTTGGTTCACTGGTTCACTCATAGAGCCAGGAAAGCTTAACATACTAAGTCTGAAGAACAAGTGTTAGGGAAACTGTAACGGGAGAAAGACTCAAGATTCCTCTCAATTGCTGCATGAAACTAACACTGAAAATTTTCACATTTTGAGGACATTCATTTGAAAGAGCTCATCTGAAACCATGAGGACACTGCCAAGGGACAGATGTCAAGAGTTTAAAATGACCATAGATAGTTTCTTCAATTTAAATATGGTCCTGTTAAAAAAAACATACAAATCAACTCTCAAGTTTTTATACAAACTGATCAATACAAGTATGGGCAAGAAATCATGAAAGCAGTACTGAGAGAGAAGATGAGGTTCTTTTTTCTTTTTTTTTTTTTTAAACTGCACATAAAACATGTAGAAGGACTTTGTGTGAGTACTTCCAAAGACTTTTCTTGAAAAGCAGTAAGTTTGTGAAAATTAGCATTTTTTCTAAGGGACATTCAAAGCAATGTTGTAACACATCTCAGTCACCTTATTAAGTAATTTTTCAAAAGCTGTTAAAAGTGCACATACAGCAGCTCTGACTCAGAACCCTATAACCTGTGCACTGGAAGAACTACTCAAAAATTATGTGTAAACTTCAAAAGGTTTCTCGCTAAAGTGTCTAAAAATCAATCACGACACTACCAGTAGACAACAGAAATATTCTGCATTCTGTGTAAAGCCTAAATAATTAATTCAAAACTTTGATATTTACAAATGTGTCTAAATCAGATAGATTGAACAAGCATTAGGGCAGTATCAAAATACTTTTAACAATATTAGTCAATCTTTTAAGTTCTAATTTTGGACCAGGCAGTATAGCTCGTAATTTCTTAATAAGTCAGAAAACCACTATGCCAAACAGTCTAGAAGAAATATGCAAACTGAAAAGACATTTCTTTCTAGTAAAATTGATATGATTACAGTTAACACATCTTATCTAAAAGCAAACATTATTACAAAATAATGTTCTTAAACTCTAATGAAGTGGGCTGAGGTAGAAAACATACTGACCATCAGTACTGGAGAGCTCTGTCTGTGTACACGTCGTAAGTTTGGCCACACAGTGGAAGACAAGTTCTTTCTTTTCTTCCTCAATTAAAAAGGGTGATAAGCACTGAAGTGTATGCAATCTGCCCTCTGTTAATGGCAGAAACCTATTCATACAAGCAGAAAATCAAAAATAAACAAACCCAAAAATTTAACTAGTAAACAAAATGTTAACTGGTTCATAATGATCACAGGACCACCTAATATTCTGGGATGTAACTCATTCCATAAACTACACAATGTTTCATTTTTACATGCCACATATATATACTACCAAATTTTCAGTCTTCACATGTCATTCATCAGAATCAGTATCACTTAACATCATCAATATTTGCAACGTAAACTTTGCATAAAAGATCATAGGCAACAGTATTTAGATACCCTTCGCTTGTCTTAAAAAGCTGTTTCATCTCACAGGATACAGCATTTTCTGTGCGAATCAGTTTGGCCATGGTTAAGGACCAGAGTCTTCCATGTTCCTCTGATCTTCAAAAAAAAGAAAGACCCTGGTTAATATCTGCAGATGAACAGTTCACAACGAACGTGTTTGGATGAAGTATGAATCGATATACAAAAGGAAATATGGTAGCACTTTATACAAAGCAAAATATAAAGACAGAGCTAAGGGTTGTATTTCAGTTGAGGTTTTACTTGCTCTTACTTACCTATCAAATATTGTTTGCTGAAGGTCAGTTGTATTACTAAGTGCACTGAACTTCTCATATGTGATGTGCATTTCTTCTAACATACGAAGATATTCCAGAAGCAGACAAGGAGGATTCTCCAATTCTTCAATCCATTGTAATGAATACAACAGTTCTGAAACTAATTAAACAGCAAAAGTAACTGCTGAATATATTTAGTGAATACATAAGAAGTTTCAGCTATGTTTTTGTATTTTTGTTGTTGTTGTTGTTGTTATGTTTTAATATATTTTTAATGCATTAAAAAGATGACATTTACACATAATCTCAGGTACTTCAGAGCATGAACTGAGTATTTGCGATTGCATCACAAAATACAAAAGAAGACAAAGTTACAATGACCTATCCTAGATGTTCAGGAAATTTTAAAGCAAATCAAGCATGTCAAGAACTCTAAATCCTCTCTGTTCTTTTTCTTTATTATTATTTTTTTTAAATATACATTTCTTGCAGACAAGGCAATCAAGATCTAAATCCAGGAGAAAAAAAAAAATCTGACGCCAATAGATAGCATGTTTTTTTTTTATTTTCCATCAGCTTACAAAGACCTACACTGAACAATTACACTTTTCTTCAAAGTGAGACTTCTGGAGGTAGAATTGTTAATTTGATGATGATGGCTCTACTCTGAGCATTCTATAAATAAAAATAAATGAAATTCCACCCAGTTGAATTAAGAAAAATTGCTGCCTCAAAATATCTTTATGCTACAGCTAACCACTCAAGGCTTTTATTTGAAGGCATGGATAAAGTTCCTGTAGCCCACTCATTCCAAAGCACCACACATGCTTTGGCAATGAACAACTTTGAAGTTCATTGTAAATTCAAACTCCTCTAAAATCAAAGTTCTTTTGAGACAGCACGTATATAATAGCAAAAGGCCCTAAAAATATAAGCATTATAACTTGTATATACTCTTACTTTTAAAGGAGAACTGAAGAAAAAAAAAAATATATATATATATATATAAAAAAGGAAAAAGGATGATTTCTGATAGTTATATGCCAAGCTTCGACTATTCATTTCTAAGGTTTCTTCAGGTTGATTTAGAACTACTATAAAACCAATTTTATTTTTACTTTTATCTTTTTAAGTTTTACCATTGTAACTTACTTATATTGACAATTTTCTTTCTTTCAGCATCATCATTTCCATGGACCATATCATTTTCCAATACAAGCAGCACCATTTTACTTAATAAGGCTGAAGTACATAGATGCCCTGGAAGTTTAGTTGTGCCACATAGCTTAACACGTGATCCCAAATGCTCACAATTCATACTCAGCCTTCCTTCCAAAAGAGGTTTGTGTATCCACTGTAATATGTACATAAAAGGTGTATGAACAAATAATTGACATTTTAATGATACATAGAAGTAGTATGATCTATTTAATGTTAAAAATTCAAAATTATTAAAAATAACCGTGAAAGATACAAATTAACACCTAAAGCATAATGGTGAGGATCACCCACTCCAGTATACAAAAAAAATAAATGCATAGCACTAACTTAAAACTGCATTGTTGCCTCAGAAATAAAAATGTACCTTTAGAACTCTATACTATCTTACAAAAAATAGTAGGGTTACTAAAGATTGATAGTTGGACAGGAAATTATTTCTTTCCCCCAATCTATTCATGTCAGCACTTTGTTTACAGTCAGTGCATCATCTTCTTCTGCAGATATTGGTGTCTTGCAAAAAAGAATCTTACAGAATTATTAACTTAAAGATAAGAACATTCTCATAAGGTATATTCTGCCAGACAAAATTTCTGAGTTGTAAAGTAAGTTATGTTGTTGTTCCATGCAGAAAATGATAATTTCACAGATTTTAATCTTCTCCGGTAGTACTGGAGACCATAAGAATACAGATTTTGTCCTCCAGGACGGGTAGATGCTGAAAAGAACCACCGGACAGACACATGTATAATCATAACTGCAGTGCCATGTCAAGGACAGAGACTTGAAGGGAGGTAGGATTGACTACAGTGTGAAAGTCAATTATCACTTTCATACCTCAACAGAAAGAGACTCGCGCAATTTCTCCCACTCAGTTCTGTTGGGTGTAACATGCTCAACATAAGCTCCCACAAGACATCCAGACTGTCTGTCAGCTTCCAGAAGTGTAGACAATAGATCACTAACTGCAGAGATCAAAACCTGAAGGCTGAGAAAAAGGGAAAGCACTGCAAACAAGTTTGGCACTATCCAGTAAAATCCAGCTCCTTTATATAATATACAATGCTATTTACATGGTGTTTCAATTATGCTATAAGCCACAGTTCTCAACTCTGACAGGCTGATACCGATTAAATATAGAATAATAAATAGCATTGATCTTGTTTTGGAGAACAGCGTATTATGAAATAGACATGTACATTACAACTACCTTTTAACATCCAAAGTGGAAGACTGAATTTGATTCCTGATCCACAGTGCAGATTTATGCAAAAAGGTGCTCTGTTTCTGCGTACTCCGAAGTTGATGGACAAGTGACTTTACACCAGACATCCAAGTGTGTTTTAACTTACATACAAGTAAATCTATTGTAGAAAAAAAGTAATAAAAAATACATCTTACAGCAACAATCACGTCTAAAAGTACTAGGGCAAGAAGAGAATTCTCTTTTGTATACAACTACACATGATAACTGTCATATGGGCAAATAATGTAGGTTTCCAGTAGCAGAACAATTTTAAATGAACTCTGATACACAAGCAATATTGTATTGGAGAGTAAGAGTGTTCTCCCCCACTGCTCTAGCTGATAATCCATCTCATAACAAATTTTAAGAGGTAAGTAAAATAATAAAAAATAACAATACAATATCAGATGTGGTCAGAAATATAATTATTTTTTTCAAATTACCTGTTAAGTGTGTAGCATCCTGCCTCTGAGCACATAGTTGGAAAATGGTAAGCAGCAAGTCTTCTGAGGATGGCATCAGTAAACACCCTTTAACTGAGCTGAAAAAGCTTGAGGCTACATCGCAGATGAAAGACACTGAAGGTTCAGTATTTCCAGCTTCTGAAAGGTCCTTAGCTTTAGACAGAGCTGCTTGAAGTTTATCAATAATCCTTTCAACATAAACTTCACCAATCAAAGATTCTATTGGAGATAGGAAAAGGACAATGTACTTTGATAACCAGACAATCATAATCACTCAAGATCTCTTTTCTGAGTTTTAACAGCTCAGAGCCAATCACTGAATAGGTAAGAGTTACAACTGTGTTCTTTCCTTGTATACTTCTCAAATTTGTTGGTTTTGAATTTCATTTTTACTTTCGTCAGTTAATCACTCAGTATCACAAGAAACTGCTGCAGATATCTGATGCTTTAGTTTTCATTAATCTGAATAATTTATCAGAAGCAATTACCATCCTTTCACTATTTATCCTTATGCCTCTTTAACTCTTATCATTTAACAGGATTTTGATCCATGAAAAGCCCTTCCATTTATTCCATGAATTTACTTTGAGAAACTTAGAAGAGAGAACCCATCAAAAATCTTTTCGAAATTCCATATACTCTATTTTGGCCTAAATCGTTAAGTCAAGAAGATCTATAGCTCCTGAAGGTCTCTTAGACCAATCCAATATGCAGTAAAACACGTCACACAGCACCCAACACAAAATGAATGCCTTGAGCTCAGCAATATCTCAAGTTCTACAGACAAACAGCAAAGTCACTGGGCAATCAGCCCTAGGACACCACTGACCCACAAGCAAGCAAGTTTGCTGAACTTTCTATCTGGAGAGAGGAAGAAGTTTTCCCGATGCTCCTCAGCATCAGGAAACGTAGATCAAAACTTCCAGAATTCTGGTAACCAAAATAAACATCTTACAACACACTCAGGACACACTATGTATGAAAACCCACTGCAGACAGCTTGTTGTGTGCATCTTTGAAACCTGAAAACACCACAAATGTGCCCAGCATTCAGATAAACTGAAGTATGTTACCTCAGGGATCAAAACAAATACTGTGTTGAACAAAACGCAAATGACAAGTTTATGTAGAAAACATCAAGAAAATTGAAATTCACAAGAGAAATCACAGACAACACAAAATACAAGGAAGAAATGAAACACTGTTATTAAAAAAAAAAAAAGAATACATATACAGCATGAGTGGACACACTAAAAAAAATACATGAATCTAACTGAAAGTGGCTCAAAGCAATTTATAACTCATGTAACAATTAATATAAACGCACGCATGGGTCCATAACCACTGATTTTTATATTGTTTTTGAACGTAAATTTCAGAGAGTATAGTTTAACAATTAGTATTATTTTACAGTACGTCAGCTAATAAATCCATCTACTACTACAGCTTTTCTCATTTTTTCAAACTGGCAAATATGAATCTGTTCTTTATACATTCACCTTTATTTAGCTACACAGACAAAAAACACACTGTGATAATGATGCTGCAAGTTAGTGTTTATGAAACTAAACTGGACATGCTTATTTGGCTGAGGTAAAGAACAAAAACAAAACAGAAGAAAGCCTAGATGTTACAAATTAAGTATTCTGGAAGACCTGAAGTTCTTTCCAACCTTCTACATAGTCTAAGTGCAGTATTTACACTTCACAGACTCCAAAGAATAAATATGCTTACCATTTTTAAAGTGTTGTGACAATACCAAGCTCAGGACAGTCCACCTTTCTGAAGAGGTTGATTCTGGTGAGGCTGCTATGGGTTTTAAACCCAGGTGACACAGATCATCTGTCAGCATTACAAGTCTCTCTCCAAGCGTATCTCCTTTCAGCCAGTCAGAGACTAAGGAAAGTTTTGTTGTACTTGAGCATGCCTGAATCACAAGAAAGTCATTCTAATAATCTTTTAAGGTTATTAACTTCAATTACTAAGCATAAGATTAATATCCAGTCATCAGAAACAATACACGAAACCTACAAAAGCAGGTATCGTATCACTTCACAAACAGTAAGTCTCTAGGTGCATACGTCTGTGATAATCCCCCCCAGCTCCCTTTTTGGCCAGAGAAAAGACAGCAACCTAGGGCTAGGTCAGAACTCTACTTTAGGGTGAAATGAGTCACATTCTGAAAGCTCTTTTTCCTCTTCTCCAACTACAGAGCCCAGGGAATGCTGAAATCAGAGTTAGAAAACTAACTTTTGGATGACCAGTTTGACTGAAGTAAAATCTATTTACAGCATTGAATTTCTGTAAAAACAGATAGTAAGTCACGAATCAGAAAAGCAGTGTAAGTAACTAAATTATAAAAACTGAGGATTCGTAAAATACACGGTATCTGTGAAGAAAGATACTATGGTCAATCTGCTGGATTGTCAATCAAATGCTACAAGTAATATACTCCATATTTCATCCCAGGCAATCACATACATGTCAGTTCCTCAATATCCTTGTGTGGAAAAAATGGGATACTACCTTTTTCTTCTAAGCACAGTAGAAGAGGTGGTAACACAAATAATCATTTAAACAGCATGCTAACTAGATCTTTCTAGGCTTTCTAAGAAAAAAATACATGAGCATACATATATACTCATTTTTAAAGCAAACATGCACACAGTGATAGTCACCAGAGAATGATGGCACAAATATAGATGATTAACCTAAAATTATCAGTCTAATAACCAACTCCATTTTCTCTAGCTTCAAAGGGATGACCAGAAATGAATGAGGAATCTGGTTCAAAGGGCAAATTGACCAAAAATAGAAGGGATAAAGACGCTTTTATGTGTGTATATATATATATATATACATATATATATATATGTATATATATACACACACACATATAGCACCATTTCATTTCAAAGAGTAACCCCAGACTTAAATGGGGTTAAAACAAATAACACTCTGAAACTCTTACTACATGATTTTGTCATTACTTTAAAAAAAAAAAAAAAAAAGGTAATTCTAACACATCTCACTCTCAAAGCTAAAACCAGTGAAATATTCAAAACTATGCAAAAGAACAAAAAAGCCTGAAGAGGTACCTTCTGAATTATCTGGAGAAAAATAATCCATTTCAGATCCATCTGGAAGGAAAACAAAATCATACAAAATTTAACAGAAATTCTTTGCTGAATGGGTAGCATTTA
>VXAA01005129.1:0-19647 GCA_013399115.1 Anseranas semipalmata
CCTAAATGATTCTATGATTATTATGTATAACTAGATGTTAAAGATGTAATTCGATTCTTATTAAACTATCCAAAACAAGTTGCTTCTCTCTTTTCTGAAGAAAAGGTAACTGTTTACCATTTCAAGCTATATGACCTATTCAGCTTTTGCAGTGGTCCATAGTTATTCTTGATAGCAAACACTTTTGCCAGAATCACAGCTGAGTTATTAATAGTGTTAATATTCAGCACATATAATCCTTTCCATTCTGAGGCTTCAAGCAATTTGTGATTGTGAAATGTCATTCCAGTTTTACAGTGACTTAAACTGCGAAATTTGTGTCCTTTAAGGTTTTGTGGCACAGAGGTGGCAGAAATATGAACAGAACGGACAGTTATTATATTTCCTGGAGCTCTGTTTGAATCCCTAGACTTTGCTCTTTTTCTATGTTTGTCTAGAGGCAAAATGGGGAAGAGAAGTTTAGGAGCTAATCTGAAGTGCGTACATTTTTTATGTTAAGACCAAATATGAAGTTTATTCCTCTAGATGCCCAGTTGCATTTTAGTGGTTTCTTTTTCCATGCTAATTGGGTTGGACAGTGTCCTGCCAGTGGCCCTAACCTTAGGGCCTTAAGTCATAACTGTAGGTAGTATCTGTTGTCTTTCCCTGTTTCTTGGGTTTGTGTACCTTTCCACTATGTTTCCACTAGGTGTTAAATGGTTGCAATGCACCAGCATTCAGTCATTCATAATTTTAAATTATTTGCTTGGTGCTGGTCTTTTGCTGTGACCAACCAGCACTCCTTGATACACTTCCCTGTATAATTTGGGAATGGACAGAAACCATTTTCAACAGGCAATTTAGATGTGGCCACCTTCTTTTGGAGATCAGGAGACTCTAGTGGTGTGACCATGGCTGGAGCATGTTGTTGGGCTCTGGTGTTGCATGCAGCTAGTCTAGTTATAGGTTTATGGTCCAAGTGTACTACGGGTTATGAAACAAGGCTCTCTTAAACTTCCATGTAGTACTTACATGCTTTTTCATTCTGATAAACCACCATCCTATTGTTTATAGCTTGACCCTTCAGAGCCACGTAGTGTGTAAATGTAGTGGTTTTACCCTGCCGGGCAGCTGAACTCCACCACAGCCGCTCTCTCACTCCCCCTCCTCAAAGAAGAGGAGGAGAAGAAAGTATGATGTAAGGAAACAGGGTCTCTCGCAGGTTGAGATAAGGGTAGTTTTTAATTAAAGAGAAAAAAAGGAAAGAACAAGCGAAGGCNCAACGAGAGCCCCCCCTTCTCCTTCCCTTTCCCAGCTTTTATTGCTGAGTGTGACCTCATATGGTATGGAATATCCCTTTGGTTTCTTTAGGTCAGCTGCCCTGGCCATGTCTCCTCCCCACTTCTTGCCCACCCCCACCTACTGGCTTTGGGGGGTCTGGAGAGAGTCCTGGTGCTGTGCCAGCACTGCTCGGCAGTAGCCAAAACACTGGTGTGATACCAGCGCTGTTCTAGCTACAAGTGCAGAGTACAATGCTATATGGGCTGCTGCAGGGAAAGTTAACTCTATCCCAGCCAGACCCAGTACAGTAAAGCAAGAAACATGTTTTATACGTGAGCTTCTAATACCACTAGCTGTTTACATTTAGGCAAAATGGAGAAAGCTGTTTGCTCTGCCTCTTGTTTGCATCCTCCCAAGTTTTGAGGCTTAGTTCATGCTTTAGGATGGCACTTCTTAGATCACTGTGTATCAGTGTTTGGTGGTTGATGCTTTTTTTAAATTGTGGGGTGGAGGCCCAGGCTTCAAGGTAGCACTGTAGACTTGTACAGACCTAGATGTATATCACTGTGCCATATTCAAGCATCTTTGTGTTTTCCCTCTCTCAGCTGCTCTTTTTGTTCATAGATTCTAGCCATTTTTGCAATTGGAAGTTGAGCACAAACATGTTGACCATTTGGACGCAAGCAGAAAAGCAAAGCAGCTTCAGATACTTCTCAGCCCTGACAATGTTGAGCAGTAGATTATTTGTGCATCTGTTCTCTCCTTAGACTTTATCTACCAAGTTATGATCCATACTGGTTCCCTTACTTTTATTTCTATTTAATAGTATACTGGGAGAAACAGGGAAAAGTAATTTAATGTTGGACATGGATTGTAAAAGAATGCTTTTTAATAAATGCTATTTAATTATTGTTTCCTCCTTCATTAAACAGCTGACTGTTACTGTGGAAAAGCCAGCTTTTTTATTAGAAAACAGAAAGTTGTTTACTGGTGATAGTGTGTGAATAAATGAAATGATGTCATTGAAATTAATTTTTATTGCTAATGGACTGATGCTTTTCTTCTGGGAGTGAAGTCATACTATTAAAGATATTATTTCTAGGCCTTGCTGGAGATGGTGTTTGGTGCCAAGGTGGTTGTCACTGGTGATGGATTTGTTCCTGGAGAGAGGAGTGTCATTATCATGAACCATCGCACCCGAATGGACTGGATGTTCCTGTGGAACTGCCTGCTGCGATACAGCTACCTCAGACTTGAAAAAATCTGTCTCAAATCCAGTCTCAAAAGCATTCCAGGATTTGGTAGGTCACTAAACCCTTTAATTGGAAAGGAAAATATGTTTAAAAATTCTTTCACCCAGCACTGTTCATACTCAGTTCAGTTTAAATTCTATTTCAGTATTTTAAAAAAATCTTGTTTAAAATATATGTGGCATATTGAGCAATTAAATCGTAAATCTCTCAGAGGACACCTGAACTGCATGCTTAAGCATTTCTTTTCTAAAATATTTCTACTTACAGAAACCATTTTTCAAAATTATGAAAATGATTTTAGAATTCTTTTCAAAGTCTTTTTCAACACTTTGTTTTTGGTGCTATTTCATCCCACATTGCACATCCTTTCATCAGGCTTCTTTCTTCATTATCCAATTTATACTATTGAGAAGATTAAAAGAAAAAAAGAAAGAAAGAAAGAAAGAAAGGAAAAGCACTGTAGGTAACTGCAAAGTTGATGTTTCATTTTAATAGCTGTAGTTTTAAATCAAACTTTGTTGCCCCAAATATTCTGTACAGGTGTACTGGGTCTGGCTGGGATAGAGTTAACTTTCCCTGCAGCAGCCCATATAGCATTGTACTCTGCACTTGTAGCTAGAACAGCGCTGGTATCACACCAGTGTTTTGGCTACTGCCGAGCAGTGCTGGCACAGCACCAGGACTCTCTCCAGACCCCCCCGAAGCCAGTAGGTGGGGGTGGGCAAGAAGTGGGGAGGGGACATGGCCAGGGCAGCTGACCTAAACCGACCAAAGGGATATTCCATACCATATGATGTCACACTCAGCAATAAAAGCTGGGAAAGGGAAGGAGAAGGGGGGGCTCTCGTTGTGAAGATGTCTGTCCTCCCGAACAACCGCTACGCGTATTAAGGCCCTGCTTCCCAAGACGTGGCTGAACACCGCTCGTTGATGGGGAAGTAGAGAATATTTTTTTTCCCCTTTCCCCTCTGTGCTTCCGCGCAGCCTTCGCTTGTTCTTTCCTTTTTTTTTCTCTTTAATTAAAACTACCCTTATCTCAACCTGCGAGAGACCCTGTTTCCTTACATCATACTTTCTTCTCCTCCTCTTCTTTGAGGAGGGGGAGTGAGAGAGCGGCTGTGGTGGAGTTCAGCTGCCCGGCAGGGTAAAACCACTACAACAGGATATGAAATAGTCAGCATATTTATAGTGATGTAGGCTGGGAACAGATCTGAGTTGCACATACTCGCAGAAATCATTTTAGATAGACCAAAAATTGTTGCCTAAATGGTTTCTGAATAAATAGACTTACCTGAAATAAAAGCATCTCTTTGCATTTTATTTAACTCTTAGATTTATTTTAAAACTAGCTTGGGCAGGATATACGTCATCTTTATGATGTTGAAAGAGTAATGTTATTTATGGGTCCCTTTTGTCAGGCCATTTATCTGAACAATTTTGACAGGATTCCATAAGGAGGAACTCTGATACTGTTGCGCTGTTATTACATTCACTTGCTGGGTGTTTAGTCCTCTAAGTAAGTGTTGCAACTAGGGAACATACTTTTTTCCTAACATTCAAACATTATCTTCATTTTTACATGACAAAAGACATCTCTTTTAGCATTACAGAAAATGAGAAAATATGTATTTAGATAAATGTTTTCATAATACAGCAGAGATGTTTTGAAATCTTGGAATCAGCTGCATGTGCAACTTTGTAAAGAAATATTGGAAGATGGAATCCCGGAAGATGGAATCCAGGATTATAGTCTGGAAGACTGATAGATTAATCTCTTCAAAAATGGCCTATATTTTTTTGTGTAGCAAAACATTCATATGTGTGCTTGCTTAGTATTATTAGAATATTAGATATTCTATATCTATATCTATATATATATAGAGAGAGATTAGAATATTAGAATGTCTTTAATAAAATTGGAAGGTCAGCTCCAGAGTCTGTGATGTTATGTATGCTTGGCAAAATTTAGTTCCTGAAAATGTGTCAAGAGTTGTTTGGAAGCTGATTTTTTTCAATCCTTAGTTAGTATATAAACTCAGCATATCTAAAAGACTTGATGAGTAAGCTCAGCCAGGTATAACTGTGGAAGATCAATGTTACCTGCCCACGATGCTGTCTTGGTTCATAGTCTGACATAGAAGCTTGAGCAACTAGTGGAATTCTGGGCTCATACTCCACATTATTGACTGTGATGGTAGAGGTGGAACAGACAGACATTTACTTCTGTTGTTTGTGTTACTGGATGACAATTTCTGGCAGTAGAGTGGATACCAGGATCTGTAGTGTTTGTTATAAACTGCTAGTTACATGCCAAATCCCTAAATACCCTCCACAATACATGGGCTTTGAGTATGTTTGATTGCAGTGTTGAGTATTTTAGCTTATTTTTAGTAAACTGTTAATCTCATGATATTAATCACAGGAGAAGAATTCAGCTAAACTACATCCTTAACTCAAGCCATGATTTGGTAGTCTAAATCATGAATGATCAGCATCTATTCAACTGCAGTATATCTAAAAAGAGGCCTTAGAAATTCAAGTCTCCCTGTTCAGTCAGCCCGTGTTTTGGGTGGCAGATTCTTGCAAAAATAAAGTATTCCCAATAGCCACATAATTAGGGGGAAGTTGGAAGGTGAGACTTTTGGATTAAATGAAGATTGACAAGGGAAGATTTCATCATGAATCCATATGAGGTTTGTTGGGGTTATGATACAGGAGACAGTGTTCATAATGGACAACCTTTAACCCAATCAGTAGAAGTAGAGTTTCTCCCACTTACCTCTAATGGCACTGCTGTGTTATGTGAGACCTTTAGTAGGTGTTTGTCAGATTTTGTTGTTGTTTGTTAAACTGTGTCCTGTGTTTTTTACATAAATGCTTTGCTCATTTTATAAGCCAGAATATAACTTGGAAATCAACTGGACAGTTTCAGTGCACTACAGCTATGATTGATACTTTAGATATTGGTCATTAAGGTATAATATTTCTGGAATAAAAATGACTATATAATTTCTTTCAATTTCATCTTTTCATATATTTACATGAATTAGTTGTACATAGTCAAAAATAGAGGATTATGGAAGTATTGATATGTCAGCTAAATGTAACTTCTAATAAATCTTTATCTAATGGTAATCTTACTTTGACTTTGAGAAATATATTAGATGAAATTGCTGTGTTGCTTTCAACCCAATTTTCTCTGATCTTTCTAATGATTTTTTGCAGACATTTCATTTAAAATTGTGTTTAATACAGCGTTTATAATGCAACCCTTTCTTTCATTTTCATTTTTCTAAACAGATTTTGAGTATTAAGTGTTACACCTTTGTTATCATAACCACCATCCCAGCTGGGGTGTAAAAATTAGGTCTATGAGAGATTATACTGATTCAAGTGGTATGTATGGTAGTGAAGGGCAAAGCTTGGGATGGAAATAGGTCCAAAGTCCTTGTCGCCCCCCTTTGTAGTTGAAAAGTATAAAGGTATCATATTTAATGAGTCTGTATTACAAGTAGGCAATTATTTCTAGTTATAATTAAAATCAGAGAAGACAGTATTTCAAGGGGAAGCATTGAGTCACTTATCTGGTTCTTAAGTTATTAATTCTTTGCATATCAGTGTATCAAAAAACTTTAACTTGATTAAATATAAGCCTTAAAAAAAAAAGAAGCCTAGCAGAAAAACGGATGGTTCTTTCCGCCTGGAACAGTAGCTTTGGCTTGATAAATTATGTGCAGCAAAGTTTTCAAAAAGCAGTATTAATGTTCAGTAATCTGAATTTCAGAAACTTTCTTGCAGTGTTTTGGTACAACTTGCCCAAGTTGGAGTCTCGGGAGACCACTGCTCTGCTCTCAGCTGTTGCTGCAGTTTGTCATATGACATCATCAGCAACTAATGACATATTCTGCAATGTCAATTTTCAAGGAGAATTTCTAATGGCATTGGTGGTTTCCTGCATAGCTATCAAGATAGGACTTTTCTACAATAATAGATACATACAATTTATATTCTCCATTAAAAAGGAATAGCAGAGGAAGTGATACAGGTTATGATTCTGTTGTGTTCAGCATACCCTATGTAATACATACTGTCCAAGTAGGTGCCAAGGAACATACACAGTAATGTCAGATGACCAGATAATGACTAAAATTTAGTTGCATCCTTTTAAATTTTCTTAATAGTTTCATTTGTAGAAGTCTCGTTTTGATACGAACCAGAAAGATTTCATAAGAATTAGAGATGTATTTCAGTGATTTACAATTTGGATGTGTTCATTGTTTTACCTAGGATTTTAATTATTGGTGGACTTGCATTAATACTTGGATTTCAGTGGCTTAAAGTGCCTCAACATCCGCCAATAAATAAATAAAATTTTGGTTTAATTTGAGCACTCTCAGTTAAATTGGTGGAAAAAGGAGAGAGGGTAACCAAAGGTAACATGTCAGTGCATGACTGCTGTGTAAGATAACGTTCATCCTGGTTTTGCTTAATGCAATGGAAAAGATAACACAGTAATTCAGTGTACAAATGTAGAGTATACAGGTGCTCCAAGCACCATTGATGGACAGATCTTGAAGACTTACTATTTTTAAAAAGGCTCACTGAGACTGCTAAACCAGGGAGTTACAGCTGGAGTGGATTGGGGTGGAAGAGGTCAAGGTGATAAAGGAAAAAGAGGAGAATAAGCAAAGTTGAATGGTTAAGAGCAGAGTTAACTGAGAAACTCTGCCTAGATCTTCATCTCTGTATTCAAGTAATTCTGTGGCTAACATTGCTCTTACAGAGACTGCAAGATGTAGGGACTTTTTAGTTGTTACTTATGTCTGTTCATTCATGTTTGAAGCTCTCAAAGGCTCAGGTTAGGTTTGGGCTTTGTTGTGTTAAGTACCAGGGAAGAAGAGGACTTGTGATGTATTTCAACACTAGGCTTAGCTCCACCAGTATATTACTGCACGTCAGCTAATCCACCGTAGCTGTCCATGTGTGCGAGCTTAGCCTGAAGAACACTCAAAGTGATTTGAGTCACCTTAGTTTTCAATGAAGCAGGGCAAAACAACTCAAATTATCATGCCTTTGCCATGGGCTAGGAGCATGCACGCTGACAGTTATGATGGATCAGCTACTTCCAAGTAAAACATTGGTGTAGGTAAGCTTAGAAAATGTTAGCACTTAACTCAATTGGAGTATATTTAAAGCAGCACACTGCAGGGAATCTGTATGCATTTATATTGGCACCAAAGTGTTTGTGCTGCTACAGCTGCTTTTGTCAGTGGGGTTCTAAATACGTCAGCCTAAAGCATCTTTTTTCAGGTTGTATAGTTGGATTGGCATTCAAATTCTTATGAATAGGACATATTGGTTTTAAAAATTAAACCTATAACCTACTGAACTTTCTAGTATAGCTCATGTCTCAAGTATCTTTGTTATGATAAACCAAACTGAAATTAGAGTTTTGAGGAGCTGCGACATTTTATCTTCTGGCAACTCAATTATGAGCTGCCAGACTTAATTACCTTCAAGATGTTATTCTAAATGATTTTTAAAGCGGAAGTTGGAAAGTATGTTCTCTAATGGAAAGCACAATTGTTATTCTAATATTTGTTCAGGTTGAAAACAGATATGCAAGACTTTCATGATGAAGAAGTTTTATGTGGATTGAACTTGGAAGCAAAAATACAGCTTAATTTGCCTGTAACTCTACATGCTTTTGGGCGGAGGGGGGGTACTTAGGTGCCTGTTTCCCAGCTTGGATCTAGTCTTTATTGGATTACTCAGGAAAGAAATCATAGGAATATTTTCAGATATGTACAAAAGAAATTATCCCACCTCTGTCAGGAAAAAAAATGCTATTCTAATTCCATTAAAACTTTCCTTATCCTTTATCTATAAGGACTCCAGTCTCTCTCCGACACCTTTGCCTCTACCAAACAAATATCAAAAGAGTGAGATCAGATGCTAACCTTTCTCATTCTCCCCATTTTACAAATGGCAATTAATGGAGAGAGTGGTTGCTTTATCTGAGCTCACCTAACAAATATAGCAGAGTTTGGATGGCATGTTTTCCTGACTTACGTTCCTTTGCTGTTATCACTGTGTTATGCTGCTGCCCCTGCATGGACCAGCTCTTCAGGCCGGGTTACTTGGGGGTAAGGTCTTTCTCTGCCCTTTGTTCTCAGCTAGGCTGGCTCTGCCCTCACCTGGCTGCACTCGACACTGGACTGATTGAGAATGTGGAGTGAGAAAACCCACATTTGTGGGACCATAGTGCGGAGATGCAGGCAGAGATGTTAATTATGTCCTCTTCTGCTGTCTTGTTAGGCAGCCGGTACTTTCTCTACTCTTCACTTTTGCACTCTTCCCATAAGGAAATGGAGCATCTGAAGAGGATGCAGGCCAGTGGAAAAGGTATTAAATTATAAAGAGAAGGACTGATCTTTCACCATTTCTGACATACAGTAGAAGTGATGCATCCATGGGAGAGACTTGCACTGTCTCCTGCCACTTTCACGTGTGCTTCTTCAGGTCTTCTTGGTTTGGTAGTGCCTGTTTGCTTTTCCCCATGATATAACAACCAAAGGTAGTTTCCTTTCCATCTCTGGAGATTCTGGAATGGCTTTTTTTAGATAACTATTGGACAAGACTCATTCCTTTTTAATACTTAGGTTTTCATGCACTGTTTCACTGTATTGCTGTATTTTTAAAATGCATTAGAAAGAGCAACCATCCTGCCATCCTAGAGGCTTAAGCCTTTGCTTTAGTTTGTTTTAGTTGTGAGTAATGTTGTTATTCTGATTTCACACAGTACATCAATCAAATTTGAAATGTTATTTTAAGATAGATATTGTAACTCAATAGGTTTAATGTTCCTTAACAGTAGCTATAGCATTTTAGTGCAAAGATTTTGTGTAAGTAGCACTAATACAGTCATAGAGTTAATAGGTCATCTGATTGTCCATATTAAATAAAAATGATATAATTTAGGAAATATAGAATTAATTTTGTAGTATGAAGTGTCTAAATAGGATCTTTCTGATCCTTGATTAAGGGATTGAGTATTGAAAGAAGCCTTTCCATGAGTATGGTATGTATCTGTCTGGGTCCTTTACATTTATACTATTATTCTTTTTTTCAGTTGTCTTAAAATTCTGTGTTTCTAATGTCACTGTTTGTTCACTTAATTGTTCTAGTAAGAGAAAAGGGTTTAGGTTTCACATACATTGTAAAAGAACATAGTCTGTCCAAGTAAAAAGTAGACTATGGACTATATAAAATCTATAGTCTGAACATAAACTGAATGTAACCATAAAAATAACTTAAAAACAGGCATAGATTAAAGTAAGGTTCAGGGTCTCAAAGGGCAAGGCAATAATGAAAGCATACCAGTGTTAAATAGACACCTTACATGACTGAATCAGCTGTTGCAGTATAAAACTGGGAATGCTACAGTGAATGTATATTTGTGAATTTTCTCTCATAGCTAGTTTTGTAGTTTTAATTTGCTCAAAGAATGCAGCAAATCAGATGGTAGTTTTTAATTCATACACCTATTATCTATGTTATTATTGATGAGCATGTTTAAAAAACATTTGCCAAGAGCAGAGATTGTGAACTACAAGATTATTTCAAGATGCATTTCTTTAATTACTTTCCTAGTTTATGCTCTCAAACCATTACACTAAATTTAAAAAAATCTTTTAATTTTTTATTTGTTCTTGTCTATTAGACATAAAACTATCTAGAAAAATACAGTAAAATGGATTATTCTAATTGAACTTTCAGAAATCTGTTTAGCACTCTGTAATGATCAGAACTTAACACTCTATACATAATAACTTTAAGCCTGGTCTTCCAGTGTAATTTTCTATGTGCTAACATCTTTTCAATATCTACAGATCTTTAAAATAGTGAATATCCAGGATTGCCTCTTACTTGTCTTGTGAATATTTTATGCAATGAAACACTTAGAGTAACAAATTGTTAATGGACCCAATTATTTGTGTACAGTTGGATCATGCACTTCCAAGTGATTTCCCTTATTAAGCCTAGACATCTGGTTCATTTTTGCATCAGAAGCCCTGATCAGGACCATGTCCCTGTTGAATACAGGCATGCTGAATAATGCTTTTTTTTTTTTTTTTTTTGACCAAGAGAATTTTTTATATGAAAAACCAGTGAATAATGCGATGGAAGAAAAGAGTGAGGATGAATGAGTATAATAAGGAGACCCTATAGCTAGGCCTTTCACTTTCCTACTTGTTTTTATAGTTCTGAATCATTAATTGAATTTGTGTGTGTGTGTGCTTTAGCTATTCTGTTAATTTGCTATAGGAAATACATAGATACTATTTTCTTGATGTATATATAATTGCTTTCAATATCAGCCATAATATTCGTCTTATAGACACATGGTATTTGGTGGGAAGAGGAGAATAATTACATTTTATTCTGAGATACTTACGGAAATGTACATAAAGATGTGACACTAACCCAAAGACTTTTTTTTGCACAACTCATATCTCTCTCTGTTTTGTTTATTGCCACCTCTATCCCTAGTATCTACTTGGTTCCAAATTATCTTTGCAATGAAAAGAAACTTAAGAAATTTCAGCTTCATTTTCTTTTAAAGCGTTTAGGGGTGTGGAGAATAGAAGTGCAGGGTCTTAGAAGTTAAAAAGCTTCATACTTGCAACTACCATTTTTAATACAATGCTGCAAATACTCAACCTACATAAGCTATAATTTGCTTTATCCCCAACACAGTAAGGAAATTCTTATGTACATCATATTTCTCTAGTTCAATAGCAGGCTTTCCTTGTTGAGTAGGTATAGGTTTTTGTGTAGAATTATGTCCCAATAAAGCCTTACTGAAGTGTGGAATAGATATCATTAGCATGTATGTGTTACTTAAGAGTTGAGGCTGCATTTTTTTATTTTCTTCAGCTCCAAAAAATGATTGAAAGGTCAGTGTGGCTAGGTACACTACCTACTAAGTTTTTGCACTGCTAACTGTTTTGCAAATTTGAACAAGAGCTGTGCTTTTGTATACCTTTCTGGGCAATGTTAGTTATCAGAAATGTCGGGTCTTACAAGAAGATTATTTTAGCAAAGAAATGGAATTGCATTGTTAATGATTTGTTTACCTTCACTGTTTCTCTGCTGTGTCTTCCTAATCAAAGATTTCTCAAAAATCTGCACATCAAAAGAGAACTGTTTTTCCCTGGTCAAGTAAATGCTGCCTAGTAAATGCTAGGAAAATTCCCGGTTTTGCTCCTATTTAAAGGCATAGGGCATGTGTCTGCAAGCTTGTGCTGGGTTTCCTCTCTCCCTTGAATTTGGTGGAACAGTGAGCCATGCAAACAGCAAGCATCTCCGCTGCCAGTATGTGGACCAGGATTTTGACTGAAGGCAGAAATTCACATTCATGTTATGCTCCACTGGAGGCTTTGAAGCTGAACAAATGTGGAAGATTATTCCACTTTCATAGATGGTAAAATAGTTTGGCTCATTGTGCTGTGCTGGGAAACTGGGGAGGAAAACCTGGATCCTTTACTATTGGTCATCTGACTCTTAGATAATCTGTTCTTATTGGAGCAATAAGGGCTGTTTTATCTAACTAGATACACACTTAAAGAAAGAAAGAAAGAAAAAAAAAAACTTCCCAAACACTGGATGTTATGTTATAAAATCAAACCTGTTTTTTTTTTTTGCCTCCCATCTCCATTCTCTGTCTTTCTTCCTCCTCACCAACCCTCCTGTCATTATGTTACTGCCTGCATTTAATTTTTCGTAGTTTGTACATACCACCACTTAGGATAGAAATGGGAAACTGCTACATATATATTCTGCTTTAAGGGAGTTTAGGCAAGTAAAATGAGAGTCACCCCAGCAGCACCTTTCGTAGTAGCTAGAGGTGTTTTGTAATTTGATGTTCATGGTGCTGTCAAAGAAGGATCACTAGAAAGAGTTTATTATGTAAGCTTCCATATAATTTAAAGCCTTGTGCTGCCTGGGAGAGGTAGAGAGAGGGTGGAATCTGGCAGTGAGGATTTTTCCATGTTGCCTCATTATTGTGGACCAAAAATCACACTTCCTGAGGAGCTGCTGACCTGGGAAAATATCAGCAGGCTTCCCAAGTGATTCATTTTTTTTTGCTTCTTTTTTCCCTTCCTTCCACATACAAACTCTGCTGCAATGAGAACTTGAGGACTGAATAATTTAGGCCTGATGTGTGATTACAAAATAATAAAATGGTTTAGCACAGCACAGTTTTTGCATAAATTAATTTATGGGTAATGATTAGGGTACATAAAACATACAAAAAGTCTAGGTTGTGAGGTAAGAATGAGCAGAAAATACCAGAATCACCACAGAATTTTCCTGACGTGTTTTTCCACTCTGTCCCACAGAGCTTGCTATGTCCTTGGAGTTGTATATGGTACAAGGCGTTTCTGTTCCTGCGTAGAGGGCTTTTCTCCTCTTTGCTGTGTCCATTTTTATGAATTTAATTTCAGATGAAGTACCCTCTAGAGTAACTGAATGCTTTGGCACCATTTGATATTTGGCAAAAATTGATATGAAAAAGTGTCCTCTTTATCTAACATAATAACAAGTACAAAAATGAAGCCCTGATTAGTTCAATTTAAAACACTGTTTTTTGCACCATTGTAGTAAAACATATTGTAGCAGTAGGAGGTGGTTAAATGCCAGAACAGAGCATATTTAAATTATGTAAGTTGTATATTTCAGTTACTTTAAAATTGACCTTTTTTTTCCTGCAAATTATTTGTTTAAATATGGATAGTCTCTACTGATAATGCTGTACGGATACTTCTTGACACTGAAGATATTGGCACATGATATGTGCATAGATGTACATAAAATTTTGTGGTCAAAACTTTATATTGTGTACAAAGGGTTTTTAACAAATACGGTGTATGAATTTGCAAAGATTTGCTGAGACTACGTTCCAAGCGTTTCCTTTCTTAATTTGCGTGACCGTTTCCAGTATTCGGTTATCTGGATATCATTCATTATCTCAGTATGTGAGACTCACTAGGCCCAGATTGCAGAAAGCCTGGTAGTTATGTGGGCTTCATCTGCTTAGCTGATTTAAAAACAAAATGTGTCAACACTGTGATACAGGTTACAAATCTTTAATAGTACAATTAATCATCCTGTCCAATATAGAAGAGATTATACATCCAGGTTGATATATTATCCAGGCTGACTTACTTATGAAGTTGATTTAAAAATCGGTTGACTTTAATAAGTGGTTTTCTAGCGTATGCTCCTTGTAAGATATTGCCAAGAACAAAATGGAAAGGAATCCGTGTAAAGAGGAGCTGAAATAAACTGCAAAAATATTGTTATGTAAGTCACCATCAAAGGAAAAACAGACTTTGAGAACTGTGGTAAGCAAAGAAGTGAATGGTAAAGCTGTGATGTTTTTGCTTCATTGTAGAATATCTTTCTGCAGGTTTTCTGATGAAATACAAGTTAGCCAAGTACAATGATAAGTGAAGCTGGAGTACAATCTAGTTGTTGGCTGGTCACCAGTGGTATTCCCGAGGGCTCACTGTTGGGGTCAGTTTTGTTTAAATTTTTTATCAGTGATCTGGATGAGAGGAACAAGTGCACACTTAGTAAGTTCACACATGATACCAAGTTGGGTGGGAGTGTTGATCTTCTTGAGGGTAGGAAGACTATGCAGAGGGATCTGGATGGGTTAGATCAATGGTCCAAGTTCAATTGTATGACATAGAGCAAGGCTAAGTGCTGTGTCTTGTACTTGAGTCATAACAACCCCATGCAACGATAACTGCAGCATCTTGGGGAAGAGTGGCTGGAAAGCTGCCCTGCAGAAAAATACCTGGGGGTGTTGGTTGACAAACGGCTGAACGTGAGCCAGCAGTGTGCCTGGGTGGCCAAGAAGGCCAATGGCATGTTGGCTTGTATCAGAAATAGTGTTGCCAGCAGGACTAGGGAAGTGATTGATTGTCCCTTTGTACTTGGTGCTGGTGAGACCACACCTGAAGTACTGGGTTCAGTTTTGGACCCCTCACTTTAAGAAAGATAATGAGTTGCTGGAACACATTCAGAGAAGAGCACAAAAGCTGGTGAAGGGACTAGAAAACAAGACATAGGAGGAATGGCTGAGGGAACTGGGGTTGTTTAGTCTGGCAAAGAGGAGGCTGAGGGGAGACCTCATCACTCTCTACAGCTACCTGAAAGGAGATTGCAGCAAGGAGGGTGTTGGTCTCTCTTCTCAGGTGACAAGTGATAGCAAGGGAGGAAACAGACTTGAGTTGTGCTGGGGGAGGTTTAGATTGGACATTAGGAAGAATTTCTTCATGGAAAGGGTGGTCAAGCATTGGAACGGGCTGCCCAGTGAAGTGGTAGAGTCACCATCCCTGTGGACATGGCAGAAAGGGACATCGTTTAGTGATCGGACTTGGTAGGTGAGTTTGACTGGACTTGATGATCTCTTAAGGGTCTTTTCTAACCTAAATGATTCTATGATTCTGTGAATGTCACACTTCTGAGCTTTGTTGAAGAAGGCAGCATCACAGGCTTGTTGTAGAACTGGAGCCCTGGTTTTTCATCCTGCTGTCTGAACTAGTGGACAGAAGTTCTAATATAATGTGATGCATTATATAGTTAATTGTGCCAAAAAAGACGAGAGTGTTCATTGAAGATAATGGTGTGTGACCCCTGAGCTGCATGCTTAAATATTACTGTAGCAGTTTCATTTATTGAAATGCATTATGTTGTCAGTTTCACGTGAAGCTGTAAATCTTCATAGTTGTCTTGTATATTAACACAAGCAATGAATGTCACATTTTTATATAATCAAATGCAAAAAACAACTTTGTAATTTTTTTTATTAGTAATGAAAATTATAAAAAGTTATATGTAATAAAGCCAATGAAGCAACAGTATTATTTGCACAATACTCATGATTAGCATGTACTTCTAAGGGCAACTATCTGTATATAATGCTGCTTTATTTTGTCCTGTAGTTGCTCAAATGTTTGTTCATAGGGAAAGAGTCTTCCATTGAGCAAATCAATGTTGGATGTTACAGTGAGTGCCATGGTTTTGAAAACTTCATGACATCACTGACCCTATTCTTGCTCTCTAGAAAGCTTTTCTAATTCTGGTAACTTGAGTTTTGCAAAACTGTAGCCATTCAAAGTTTATTTAGATTTATTTATTTAGACTCTGCATTCCTTGCTTCCTATCCAAAACTCCTGTTACACAGTAACTAAATGCTCTTACTCAGAGGTGAGGACAGGTGAGTAGAAAATAAAATGTTGTGTCTAACACAGTTTATAAAATATTTTGTAATAACAGACACTGTGGAAGTATTAGAATGAAACGTTACTAAAAGTTTATTTTTAAACTTTAGGCTGGGCGATGCAGGTTGCTGCCTTTATTTTCATTCAGAGAAAATGGGAAGATGACAAGAGTCACTTTGAAAAAATGCTAAATTATTTCTGTGACATTAATGAACCACTACAACTCCTCATCTTTCCAGAAGGAACTGATCTCACAGGTAGGCTACATTTTTTGTCTTCTTGTGGAAGGGTCAACATGGAAATTCCTTTTTGTTTACAGATATGGTTCAAAAAAAGTCAACAGTTCAATATTACAGGAGCAATATTGTGTTCTTACAGACAGTAGAAATTGTGGTTAATAATCATCAGGTGCTGATATACCTGAGAGGCACAGGCAGAGTTCCATTGAGAGGTTTAGCCAGTCTTCCTAAAATAACTTACATTTCAAAAGCGTCTCATGATTGAAATAGCTTCATATTGGTCAGTTCTATCGGTACATTGTATTGGCAAAAGTAGCTTTCAAGACCTGGAGTAAATCAGTTGAATGTTCCCATTTTCCATATGATTGGGATGAACGCTGTAGAATTGTTTTAGATCAACGGAAGGATAATTGAAGATAAGAATTAACAATTCTATTAGATTTCTTGCTCAATGTTTTAAGAGCAGAAAATGGAGATGCTTGTTCATTAGGCCGTGTAAACTGTCTGCATTTGATTCTAAAAGAAAAAGAAAATCCACTAAAACGAGTGTTAACATTATCATAATAGCAAATTTAATAAGTTAAATCCTACAGTATTTGCTTAATTCTTCGTAAAATATCTGCATTAATGCAGGTCTGTCACACTGCATCAGTAGCAAGCTGCTAACCAGTGTTGAAGACGACTCAACTGTCAATTAAAAAAAAGCATTTTATGAATGTTCTGTGGTTCTTCATGCCTGCAGCAGTATTTGATAAGCATCATCTTTAAAAAGAAAATCAATTACAATTAGACTTTTACCATTTAGCTTATTTTAAAGATTTTTACTATACTTTCCATTGCAAATATTCTCAAATCATACTTTATTGCAATGTTAGGTCAGTAAATACTAGGTACAGTGTAAGAATAGCTAATGTATACTGCTATTTTCTTCTCTGTGTTCCCAATATCCTTAAAAATGGATATGTACAGTGTTCAGATGCTATTGCACTGTAAGGAGTTGTCGTTGCTTGATCAGCCTTCCTAAAGGAGGGTAAATCACTGAACATTCTTGGAATGCTTCACTGATATCTCTTGTTGAATTAGTTATTTTGTATCTAAAATTAGGAAGGAGGATGGAAATTGTTATCTTACTATTTTTTTCTGTGAATTCATGACCAACTGTTCTTTGGTAGCTCTTAATTGAGATGAATTCTTAATCTTATTCATGGTGTCAGGAAACTCCTCATTGGGTCACACTGTTTTTTGTTTTTTTTTTCTGAACAAGTGTTTCCATCCCAAGATGGTTGAAAGAATTGGATTGTTTGTAATTTATCCCATAAATTATATATACGCCTCCCAATCTCTCCCTGTATGTTTCAGAGACAACAGATTTTAAAGAAATGAACAAGTTCTGTACTGGAATTTTAAAAAAGAAGAACTAGCTGAGGATTGAGACAGCAGCAGTGTGTTGACACTGGTGCTGCAGAGTCCCAAAGGCAGTGGTGGGGATGTTCCCCACCCAAATGTGGAGTTCCTTAAGGAAGCAAAGAATTGTCTCTCTGCAATTGTAACTGGTATAAACAATTTAGACTAAATTTAAGTATATGCTGTTGATACCATCAACTGAGAAATTCATGCAGGTGAGATTCTTCACTTAATATTAAAACATTCTCTACTAGGATTTCTGAACACAGATTTTTGACAGATTTTTAAAGATATTTCCATTGTTCTGGTTTTCCTTCCTCATACATGTGCAGTATATATAGATTTAAAAAGTTACCTTGTGAAATAATTCTTAACCTAAATAATAGGAGTAGGCAACAATGTAGGAAGGGTTTTATATTTGTGTGTATGTAGCTATTCTAATAAGGGTCATGTCTGACACGTACAGGATTTCCATGTGAAAACCAATTTGATTTACGATTATTGTCCTATATTATCTGAAGTTCTTACGTCAACAATTTAGACTTTGAAATAGTACTAGTATGGTGACTCTTAAAGATGCACGTAACTACAATTTACCATGAGAATGAATTCCTTGTGGCATTAAATGTTTGGCCTGTTTTGTCAATAAAGCTAAAGGAACAGAGAACAATTGTAGCTGTTAGATGAAGGCAGCAGACACCCGTAGTTACACTGTACATATTAACATTTGAAATCTTACTGGACATTTCTTACCTTTTGAATTTGTATTACTTTTGAAACCCATATATGAAGTTTTTCCTTAAAATAGATCATTCTACTTATTCCTTCTTTTTATAGGAGAAAATAGAACCAATGAGTTAAAATAAAATGCAAAATAGACCTAATAGGAATGATGAGTAAAAACATAGGAGGTAGATTTACATTGGCTTAATTACAGTGGAAAAGATATAAGTATTTGTTTCTAGAAAGCAGTGCTTTTAACTGATGTGAGTGACCTTTTGGGATTGGGGACACCTAAATCAAGTTCAGTTCCAGTCCCTGCTTCAAGAGCTGTTTTATGCAATTTGCATTATAGTTGGTTGGAAGCAAAGCACAGAACATGTTTCCTCTTTTTAAGCATTTTCATGATCAGGCTTGCAAAGGCATCCAACACTTTTTTTTTTTTTTTTTTACTTTTTCACCTACAAATATTATGATCTTGAAGCATCTACACAAATTTTATAGCATTGACAGTGTAGCCTGGTCTACTGCTTAAGAGAGTTTTAAGAGGTATTTGTTGTGTAAATTCCCTTAGGCTGGGAGGATATAAAAATGTATTTCTAATTTCCTGTATCAGTTTTCTAACCTCTAGGTTTCATATAATGTGGAACATCCACTTTTCTGCCTTTTGTTAAATCCTGTACTAAGCAGGAGGCTAACTCTGAATTTCCCCCAGAAGGTTTAGGCACTGGTATCTCACACAAGGATCCCAAGCAGCAGTAGGCACCAAGGTGCTTACGTTGGGTAAGCTAGCAGTCAGTGCATTTGAACATAAATAATAGCAGAATAACATACTATTTCTTTCAAATGCTGGGAGAGGCAGGATGGGGAGAATGACTACTACGCTTACTTTTTGGTATAGTGAAAGTCTATCCTACCCTTTCAGGATAGCATTAAAACCCTTCGACCTTACTAAATTGTTATAATAATAAATATAATGCACAAAGACCTGTGGCTTGATAGATGTTACAAAGGGAAGAGGGAGATGGCTCCTCCAGATGACAATCTGGATACAATGATCATTGCATTGGCTGTGAGTATTACTCTACTTCTAAAATCATGTTACGCTAGGTTCACGCAAAAGGAGGAAGGAACAATCTCTGTTACATAAAACTTACAATCCAGAGGCAAGAGTGGGGTACACAGAATCATAGAATGGTTTGGGTTGGAAGAGACCTTAAAGATCATCTAATTCCAACCCCCCTGACATGGGCAGGGACACCTTGCAGTAGACCAGGTTGCCCAGGACCCCATCCAACCTGGCCTTGAACTCTTCCAGGGATGGGGCATCCACAATTTCTCTGGGCAACCTAGTCCAGTGCCTCACCACCCTCTGAGTGAAGAATTTCTTCCTTGTATCTCATCTAAATCTACCCTCTTATAGTTTAAAACCATTACTCCAGCATNAGCATTCTTGTAGGCACCCTTTAGGTA
>VXAA01005137.1:13788-41625 GCA_013399115.1 Anseranas semipalmata
AAGCTGAAAAGTCTTTGGCTCTGTGTAAGCACTGCTCTGCAACTACTAAAACATCGGTGTGTTATCAGCGCTGTTCTCATGCTGAATTCAAAACACAGCACCATACCAGCTACTAGGAGGAAAATTAACTCTAGGCCAGCCGAAACCAGGACAACAGTGAGGAATACCTCAGCAGGTATTACCCAAAGACAATATACAAGTAGTTGGCATGGCCAATAGCAAAGCTACAAGCACTCATTTTAGGACACACACTTAGAGCTGACAATGCCCCCAAAAGCTAGAGAACTAAAAGTCACAGGAGAAAATGGGGAGAAAAGAAAGAGAAAGAAAAAGGGTAAGGGTGGAACCTCAGCATCTCCTGCACCATCCTGAACCACTGAAGGCTACTTGCTTCTTTGCAAGGCAAGTGTATGGGGCAGGGCCTGCTAAGCACAAATGTCTGCAAATCTGGTGTCCAGACAGAAAAACGCAATAGGTTTGTTTCTGGCTTTGAGTTTTCCAAAAATCATTGAGTGAGCATGTTTTTGATCATGCATTTTTTTGTGTGTGTGTTGGTTTTCTGCTTGTTTTTAATATGACCTGGATTCTCTTTTCTTCCCTGTTTCCAAACCTTCAGCATACTTTACTTTCTCAATCTTTTCTCAGAAAGGAAGGAAGAAAGGAGAGAAAGGAGAGAAAGGAGAGAAAGGAGAGAAAGAGAGAAAGAGAGAAAGAGAGAAAGAGAGAGAGAGAGAGAGAGAGAAAGAGAGAAAGAGAGAAAGAGAGAAAGAGAGAAAGAGAGAAAGAGAGAAAGAGAGAGAGAGAGAGAGAGAGAGAGAGAGAGAGAGAGAGAAAGAAAGAAAGAAAAAGGCTGGAAATGTTCTTTTTAATTTAAAATGAAGCTGAGACTCTGACAACAGAATGACTCCAGCAGCTGGGCTTTTAAGAACACTCTAGAAACTACAAAGCTCCTGATAAAATCGTTGGAGTTGGCAAGACATATTTCCCCTGAACAATTATGATTTCTTTGCCCATGGGTATCACTGTGTTGAAATACCTATGAAGTTCCTGCTATGTCATTGAATTTGCAGGCATTTCATTTTGGTTCCTTCCTTCTTCAGCCCTCTTCCCCCGCCAGAGTGCAGACATTCCTGAAAATCAACTAACCACACTCCCATACTTTACAGCCTGAAGACCTTAAAGTAAATGAGCCTTGAAGAGTAATTGCAGTATTACAGGCAACAAATGATCCTGAATTATGCAGCATTTAGTGGACACTGTTTAGTGGATTGGTTTGGGGAAAAGTGTCATATAATTGAATTTAAAAATGTTAAAGAAGAGTCAAGGTGACACTGCCTGATGGAAAGCAATGTAAAGGCGCAGAATACAGCTCTCTCTGTGCTGAGTCCAGGCTGGGAGGGATATGGAACTGTAATATGAGCTATAGATGGTGAGTGAGGCACTGGCTTGAGTTCCTCATAGGCTGGACAGTGCCGTTTGTGTGCCAAATGCAAAAGCCTGTTTTCCTCAGACAGTTATTGCTACAGCAGAGTGTATCTGAGAAAAACCTTGCCAGAATAACTTGACCTGCCAATGAGTTATGTCAAGCAGGTTTTCCTTTATTGCAGCAGCACCACACACACTACGTATACCGCCACCAAACATGTACAACGTGGGGAGGAACAGCTACCCCTTTTATAGGCATGATATACATATTCATAACATATTAGCATACTACCCCACCCCCTCTGCACATGCACTCTGGGCACAGAAGGTTCTAGACTGAGGTGTTCCATATTTATAAGAAATTAACATGTTACCCGCCCCCTTTGCACATGCGCCTTGTGGACAGGGTGAGGGTCTTTCGGGTGGTCGTCGATGAAGGCTTCGAAGTCTTCCTCGCCGTGCACTTTCGACCTTTCCGGGGGGGTGGCAGTCCGCACCGGCTCTTTTTGTTCGGTTGCCGTGGTAGCCCGGTTGCACATGCGCAGAAGGTCTTTGTTGTTGCTACGGCACGTTGCAAGCTGGGTCCCGAAGCCCGCGCTTTTCAGACAACCAATCAGAAAGGAACAACGCAGAAAACTGCCCAACAACACCACAAGAAAACTTTTACCCGAATCCGGAGCCTAGGGGAAGGACGGGCTCTGGCCACACCACCCCAAAACACCGTGCAAGCAGGGAGACCAGAAGGTCAGCTGAAACGTGAGAAAAAATTATCACTTCCCCAAATGACACAGCAATGCTAACAAAAACTCGTGCTGTTTTCAACTTTATTAGCAAAAAATATGACCCTGGTCATACAAACCTGTGCGTGGAAAGGACCGCATCGCACTAGGAGCTGTATCTCTGCTGGGAGAAGGAGGGACAGCAAGGGGTCAGACACAGCATCTTGTGATGTCAGTAAGACTTCTTCCATGTAGACAAACACAGTTTGGGCTCCATCCCAGAAAGCTGACAGACCTGAAGGAAATGAGTCTTTTTTTTTTTTTTTTTTCCCCCCATGGTCATAGATTTATCTAGCTCTTAAATAGCACTCTTGCACTCTTTCTCAGGTACCCATTTGGCTGAGGTTCTTACCTTAAAAGTTCAGGGTTCCATGTATTTTCCTTCCCAAGGGCACAGCTTTTTTTCAGAGAACTGCAAGAATTAGTTAGAAAACATCTCAGTAGCATTATTATGAACCCACTCAAAAGAAAAGCAACAGCAATAGAACTAATGAATCAAACACAACTGCTCCACAACATGGTACATGTTCAGCAGTTGCTAGAGGTGTATTTTCAGCAGTCATTGATCATCTCCGCCTGCATTCACATGCAGAGCGTTTCTGCACATTTTCCACATGGGATTCATTATTATCATCTCTGTTCTTCACAAGTAGAAATTAAGCTGAAATGAAGCATTAATGAAGAAATGAATGTAGAAGGTAAGCAACTTGTTCAAGACCACACAGAAAATTTGTGAGGAAGGAAGGATGGGAAGTAGGTGTTGTCCTGACTATACCATCACATGGCAGTGGCTTCCTACCAACACCTTAGCGTTGCACAGGTCCTGGAAAACAAAATGTTTGGAGGTCCTGCTCCCCAAAACTCTGGTATTTGTTCACAGACAAGAACTTAAGAGAAGGTAGGAAGAGAGCAGAGGAAAGCCTATTTAGAACCTCACCTGCACTTCAGGATGCTTTTCAGTCCCCTCATTGTAAGACTGGGGGATTAGCAGTGGGAGTGATGGATGGGGCAGTTGGAGAAGCAGGAGCTTTGCTGGGTTGACCAAGAAATCCCTATGCAGCAATGTCACGTGGGCAGAACATGAAGGGCCTGGCATTCCCAGCAGGCAAGGGTGAGCAGCACATGGCTCAGGCATGAGGGGTTGCACTGCAGCATCATGAGATTAAATGCCCCTGCCACTCACAAAGAGGCATTTCACCCTGGAGCAGAGGCTCCAGGCATCCCCAGCTTGGGGAGATGCAGAGACTTGAAGACTTCTCAGTACACCACATCCCTGCGTGCCTGCTGGGGAGCACTGGAACACAACCCAGCAGGATGCTGCTTTGCCACTGACTCACCCCACAGGTTTGGGCAACTCACTTCTTCCTCTTCCCAACTTCCCACACAGGCAAAACACCCAAGCACCAGGGCTTACTCCATGTTCTGAATGAAGAAAATTCTGGAGGAGGCAGGGGGTGGGAGGGAGGTACAGTGACAGTCTGACAGAGGAATGTTTGTGCCCTGCAAGGCTGCAGACATTCCTGACCCAGGGATGCTGCCAGCTTTGCCACCACTAAGCTCCCATCACACAGTCTTAGAGCTGTGCCCAGACACTGGCCCCACCATGGCTAGAGATATGGAGATGAGGGGTAATGGGGGAGGCAGCCACGCAAACCTGCCTAGGTGCAGTGGAGGCTTTAGGTTAACTTTTGGCTTGCTGCTTGCCGCTCAGCATTTAAACACGGGTGTCCACCACTGTTGACACTGAGTAATAAGTGGACATTTTTTCCATTGGAAAGAATCTCAAGAATTTCCCTGTTCTCTTTTTTTCCTTTTTCCTCATGCATCTTCCTAAGGAGGCCATTACTGCAGAGTGTGGGGAGGCCAACAGAGGTACAACAGCACTCATCTGAGCCCTTAGGTGCTATCTTAAAATCAGCCCCCTGCACTCCCTCTTCGGGACACAGCCATCCTTTAAATTGAAGCCTTCCTCCCTTTCCACACCCCCAGCTGGTCCTTGATGATTTCTGCTTCATTCCCTGACTTGCAAACCAATACCCAAAAATGCAGGCAGCAGACACCTCCAGGACCCAGTTACCCCTCCAGAAGCAGCAGAAGCATCAGGTCATTTCCTACGGCACTTAAGCCAGTTAGTTTTTTTCCCCAAGAGAAACCAGGCTTGCCATACTCTGATACATCCTAGGGAACATAGGGCAGACCCCATGAGCATACACACCCTGCCAACACCTTGCGTTATGGGGAAACCCTTGTCAGGCAGCAAGGTAGCCCAATAGCCCCAGATACACCTGTGCAAACACAAGATGCTGAGATATTCCTACATGCACCAGTGTGTCCCTACATGTGCAGTCACTGCCACCTTACCCTTGTTCTTCTAGGACCTGGCTGGAAAGCACAAGCACATCTCCAGCCCTCCTACTTATACCCATGCTTGAATGCATCTCTCCCTCTTAGGGTAGGGTGATGGTGAGATGCTTCACAGGGACAGCAGCAGTGCCAGTAAGCAGGCATCAGCCCGACCATAGGGTGCCCTAAAAAACATGTACGTATTATTTTTCTGGGAGGTTACATGAAATAAATAAATAAATAAAACCCAAAGCAATGAACCCTCATTACAATGCAGTAATGTCCTCCCTGGACATCTCTGCTTGTGGGCTGGAGGAATTTTGGTAGCATGCCCAGTGAAGCAGGAGGGTTTGATGTCTGCCTGGGAGGAGACAAGCCTCTTTGCTGGAAACCTTTGGTCCAAATTTCATAAATTGCCGCCTTTCCTTCTGGGTGCATATGGATAACACCCCTCAACACCCTCACTGCTCCATCTGCACCCACAGGGAACCCAGGAACATCCCTCCCATCCCAAGGGAGGGGGGTGATGAGAGGAGATGAAGGGAAAGGGGAGAGGATGTTTTGAACAAAAGAAGAATGAGGTCAAACCACAGGTGAGACACTACCACTTCACAAGGGAAAAAAAAAGATAATGACGTTAGTTAGCATCCAGCAAACAACCTATGGCATTCACCCTCCTCAGCCTGCAGAGGGTATAAGCAGCCTTCCATCTATGTCCTCATTGTCCTCTTCCTCCTCCTCTGCCACTGCCGTCTCCCCCCACTCCTGCCAGTTTATGATATAGGCTTATGACAAACAACTTGTTAAAGGAATTATGCATCTGAGTTCCTAACCCTTTCCACACTGGATTTTTTCAAAGCCTTATGCTTATTAGGTGATTGTGCTCAAGACACCAGCTACTTGTCACAAGCCCTGCATTTTTTTTTTCCTAATGAGGCCTCAGCTCCTTAATTGCTTGCATGCTTTGTTGAGAAATCTCAGTCACATGGGTGCAAAGGTAATCCAGGAAAAGTACTATCAGTATGCCCTATTACAGGGGTTGGCACAACCTTTGTTATTGCACTCTGCCTACCACCTCAGGACCAGCATCTCAGGAGGTCACTCAGGAGCAGGACATCTTTATGCTTCTCTGTGCAGACTGGCGTCCCACCCACGTGCCCTGTGAGCAACCTTGCCTTGAAGCAGAGCCCATGCGCTTGGTGCCCTGGGATTATCCAGGGAGCCCCCATGATGGTCATAGAGGTACACAGGGCCTGTGCATCCCTGCTGCCTCCTGAGATGCCTTTGGGTAGTGAAGATGTATATGGCCTAAGAGACACTGGAGCACTGTCTTGCTGTGGTGGCTGTACTGCTTGCATACAACACACAGGTGCACTGTGAGGTAGGACAGACCTCCCCAGGTTCTCTCACTGAGGCAGAGGGACAGGCTCGCCAGTGCAAGGGAATGGCCATGACCTGACTTGTACAATGCCTGAATTTGGTCTAGGAAGATGAGTGGCACCCTGAAAACACGAAGGGATGATACAAGCCCTGGATACAGGTGTGTGTAAGTTTGTGCAAGGCAGGTTGGCCCCTTTGCAAGTGAATGGGACAAGGCAGAGGATATGAACTGCCCTGGAACCAGGTGCTAGGTCCTGCTGGGGCTTCAACATGAGCTTTTGCTCATCTTTTAAGAGTCCTGATCTGTTGGTGCTTCTCTGAAAGGAAGAGCTGTGTCTCAAGGTTTTCGTTCACTTTCCCTTGACCACACTGCCACTGTTTACCTTGGTGCTTGAAGGTGTGCTGCTCTGCCCACCTGCAAGCAGTACCCGGGTAGGGAGGATAGTAGGAGGATAGGCTCACCCTGCAGAGAGGGTATCCTCTTGGCATCATTTACAGGGAAAAAAAAGAAAAAAAAAAAAAGATCCTCTACCACAGCCCACTGGGTCATCTCATCAGCCTCAAATCTTCTGGCAAACAACATCCATAGTAATAGTCAGCAGGCTACTCCAAGCATCTCCACAGGTTGGTAATGTGTACTGCAGTGTATAAACTATGTATCTCTGTATAATTAGGAGTGTTCAGGGTGGTGACTCAGACATTCCAGTCAGCTTTTTTCTCATTGTCAGTGTGTGAACTGTAACTTTAGTCATTTTTTCCAATGACTTTGGACTTTAAAAACAGTAATTAGCAAAGTCAGCTTGTTATCAGCTCCTGTCGGTAATCCGTCCTCATGCCGGTCCTTCATTCTGTTTTGGTCACAGACAAAACTTTGGCAGTCATTTTTCATGGCTGGCATTTGTCTGGAGGCAGCTGAGCAAGGAAAATAAGCCCTAAACCTGCAAGCACTTCCACACATCCTCATTTTAAGCACTCAGCCAGTTTCACTGAAGTAGCTTCATACTGGGTCTTTATATAGCACAGTAAATAGCAGGCAAGACATGAAATAAAACCTTAGAGGCATCATTTTCTCACTTCTCTTTCTAGTTATGGCTAGGCAGGCATCAACTTACACAAAGTGAAAATACCATCCTCGCTAATGATGCTTCTCCTACTGTGTTTTTACAATATCTTTCATCTGCACTGCTCAGAGAGCATTTCACTAGACATACATCGCCATGTACCACTGTATCTGCAGCTGGCTGGAGAGTGAGTGGCCATCTGTTACTTACCACCTCTCATGGGTCTTTATCTTACAAAATGTTTCAAAGCTGAGCTATGAGGTGGTTCATTCAGATGCTACTGCTGTTTCTGAGCTTTTCTGAAGCTGAGCTTACTCTCTTGTTGCCTGACCTTGTTAGTGTCTGGCTATCTATCTCTGAGGGAACATGTGCATCTCCTCAGGCATAACCTCATATGTTGAGCCATACAGGAAGAGGGAGCAGGACAGAGCTCCTAGAACAACCCTGTTGCCATACCTGCTAGAATTGTGTCTTTAAAGTACTTTAAAAGATGCCTTGAAATGGCTGTTTGAAGAGGGGAGGGCAGCAGCTTGCTTTTGGCGTCCCTGCCTATGGCAGGGGGGTTGGAACTAGATGATCCTTGAGGTCCTTTCCAACCCAGACCATTCTATGCTTCTATGCTAAAGGGTGTTCCAAAGCCTGCATTTAGTGAGGGAACAGGGGAAACCGCTGTTTCCTCTGCCATGCTGGTCATCCACTTGTTTTCTTTCCTGGTGGGTCATCTACTACCACTGGTTGCAAGGTCCTAGCAAAGGAGGTTAAAAGATCAATCACAGAAAGACTCTGATCCAGCAAACCTGCACAGATGAGCCATCACCAACAGCATCTGGACTGGAATGCACAGGAGCAGAAAAATGCTCAAGAGACATACTTCTGTTGGCAACATTTTAATATGAGAAATTAGAGTGGAAAGAACAACTCTTCCTGAATAATTCAGGCAATGAATTCCTGGTAAGTAGATTGTGTTTGTCTGTCATCCGTTACGATGCATCCAGAAAGACAACAGTGTGGTCCAAGGCCCATCTACACTTCACATATGTGGAAACAAGTGAGCAGCCAGGATCAGGCCCTCCAGTTGTGCCAAAGCTAAAAGATGGGGAGGACATTTAATCTTCCCAGTCTAACCTCTCTTCTTGGCTCAGGTAGGATGAGACTCATGAAGTTCAAGGGTCTGTGAACCTCTCTAGCTACATTTGGGTTCAGACAGTTCACAAAATGCATCTGAGTTCACAAACCCTTTATTTTCTTATGCTTCAGACTGATTTCTCCCCAGGGGAGACTGATGCTGCTTAAACCACATGTTTTCGAGGCTGAAGGGACGCCTGTGCTATGTGACCACACCTGGGGAAAACGCTCCTACTTTGGGGACCATCTTAAGCACATGCCCAGCATTCAGCATGGGGTTAAATTCACTGAAGTTGATGGGATCCACTGCAGATATGGGTATGCATGTGCCCAAATGGGACATGGCCACAGGGCAGAAGGGCTTCTACAAGCTAAGCCAGCGTAAGAAGCATGCTGATGGCATAACCATGAGCATGTTGTCCCTGCAATCTCTCCTTCCACCCCTGCCATCTTCATTCCACATTCTTGTCATATTTCTCTCATTCTTCCAATTCCCTGTTGCTTTTTTTTCACCCTGTTTTGTCTTATTTCACCAACACCCTGCTGGCTTTTTTTATTTTTATTTTTATTTTTTTGTGGTGATCGAGGAACATGAAGTTTATGGGGCTTGGCCTGACTCAGTCCACTGTGCTCATGCTAAATGGCTAGCCATGGGTGGATAGACATCTTTATGCTATAAAAACAGAGACATCGACACATGAAGACAAAAACCCAACAAGGCAAGATCACACAGGAAATTAGGGGTGAGGTTCAGCTAGCCCAGCTTCAGTTACCCAAGAGCTGGGCATGTGAACTACCTGGTTATCTAAATCTTCGCTTTAGTTACAGCCAGAGGACCTCCAAGAAGTCATTCTTTCCAGATAGGCTGTTAAAATGAATCACCTTCTGAAGGTGTTTATCTCCTCCTGGAGAGTACAGGAGACGAAACAATTATCTCAGGCTAGACAGCCATGTTTTAATTAAGATGAAGGCAGCTCTGCATGACTAGCACAGTGCCAGGGTGTGAGGTGGTGTTGGTGCTTGCAACTGGGAGCTACTCACTGGCTTCCAGTGCAAAACTCAGTCAAAAACAGCATTTCTCCAGAAAGCAGTAGCTCTGGATATTTTTTCTTATCAAGTTTTCTCAAAACTGACTGCTATTTCACCCAAACTCTCCTGTAGACAAGTGTCTAAGGTTTGTTGGAAGAGAAAGGTACGGAAAGTCGCTATAAAGCACTGAGTGCTCACTTCAGTTAAATATTATACTTCACACACGCTGTGGCCAAAAATATTTCACAGAGGGCAGTAATAGTTACAGAGATTTAGCTGTTCAGATGAAGCAAGGCAGAGGTTGCAGGGGAATCCCTTGCTCCAGCAGCAGCAGACACTACCAGAAGAAACTAGGGAGGACACTGCTGGCGGAGCACACTGGGAGAATACGGTCTTCATGAAATACATGGGGCAACTCAGAAAGGCCCTGAAAAGAGCCAGGACATCCTGGGTGCGCTCAGTGGCCCACAGCATGGCTGTCTACATGGCTGTCCCCTACAAACACCTGCAAGCTCTGGCCTTCACAACATGCAGATACCCAGAGCAGACCCCACCAGGAATTGACAACAGAGTGTTGCACATTTTGGCAAATCCCATTTTAGCTCAGCTGAATGTCCCACAAGAATACAGGTCACAAAGTTCCCTTGTCCATGGTGCAGGGGATCACAACCCCAGTGAAGATCAGCTGAGCCTAGCAAGGATGGACAGACCCCAGCAAAAACCTCAGTCCCACCGCCAGAACAGGTTTGTGCACAAGACCCTGCTCCAGAGCCTTCAGTAATCCCTGTGCCTCACCCTCCTGCAAGGGTATTGCAAACCACATCAGCTGGAGCATTAAGGGATTAAACCTACTGATTAAGTATAAGAATATGCCAATCACTTAAAAGTCTGTGTGGAGGTTAACACGCTTTGCAGGCATGGGAGGAGGGAAGAGGGGAACCTGAGGGCAAATCCTGCATGCACACTCCTCTCAGCATGCTGCAAAGGGTTTTCCCACTTGAGGTTATTTGCAAGTAGTGAATGGTTCCACCACTGCAGCTTGCATGGCCACCTGACCTCAGCTAGCTCACCTCCACCCCACAGGACACAGGGATGTGACCATCCCCATCACCAAGCAGGCACTGTTTGAAAGGGGGTCGGCTGTCACCCCCACAAGCAGCGTCCAAAGCAGACCTGACTGCCACATCACTGGCAGCCACCCCAATGGAAAAGAGTTGTCAAACACAGCTCAGGAAGGCTTACGCTTGACAAATATTTGTTGAGCTGATTGCAACCCGCCTGGCTCATGTTGCTGGATGCAGACAACCTGTGGGGAAGATTTTAAAATACCTGAAATTCATCCACACTGTTTTCCTTCCTGAGCACAGCTTGTATCCATCCTCACCTTCATAGAGCCAAAAGCATCATCCAGTGGGAGCCTGGAGGAGCCGGGGCTGTGGCTGAGGTGCTGGCTGCTGCTCCCGTTCTGCAGTTTTCAGCAGAACTGTGGGTTCTGGCCACGCAGCTCCTAGCAGGTACAGCAGCCATGAAGGGGCATGGCTGGGAGACTGGTGCTTGCTGGCAGGGCATGTTGTGATGGTGCAGGAAATACCTGGCCATTGAGCTTGCTGACCACAGAAGAAAGAAGGAAGTGTTGAAAATAAAAGCGAGGCTGCTATGACATTTTCATGCTTGGCTTCTGACATCCTCTCCCTCTTGTACACTTGACTTGCTTGCTTATTTTTATCAGATGAAACTGATGGTTGCTGCTACGGTAACACTGTGTGGTTACAGAGCTGGCAGTGAACAAATGCTCAGTGCATGTTTCCTGTGTGGCTTCCCTCCATGCTCTGTGCTTTGACCCCTCAAGTCTCTCAGAATAGTGTATTTGACATTATTATGCCTTACCTGTGACTGCTGCCTGTTGTGATGGCCAGGGCTTAATGCTCCTACTTCTACTCACTTGGCCAACCAGCCACTGCCATCTCTTCTTGTGTGACCTTTGCTGTCTTTGATGTGTGAAGCACACGTCTCTCTGAGCCCAAGTTTGGGGCTGGCATGGGGGCGGCAAGGGGGGCGGGGGGTGGTATTAATGTGGAAAAAGTACAAAACAACCCTCATGGGGCTGATAATGTGGGCTGGGGAAAAAAGCTCTTCATTGACAGGATAAAGCCTGATTTGAAACAACAAAATAGTACTTCTCTTGCTTTGAGGCCCATTCTTTCCCCTTCTAGACTCATTATAAGGACTGTAGAGGACAAATGCTGGTGCTCTGTCTTACACCCTGGAGACCAGCTTATCTCCCAGGGCTTCCCACCAGCTCCAGGTGGAGATGATCCACATCTCCTGGACTGGCACTGGAGCCTCATCAGCGGAGTTATCAGTCCTGTCCCACCACACTTATTCCTGTTAATGACATTTCACTAGCAAGGGTTATGGCTTGTTTTACTTCAATAAATGTTCAGGCTTTCCCTCAGGCTACTTCCCAGCTGGACTGTGTCTTCAGTTTTGGCACTCAAACTGCACCAGGCCCTTACAAACCACCACCCCAAGCCTTCAGCTCACACTGCAGCATTACAAACCAGAGCCTCACATGCCTCTTCCTCCATCTGAACTTCCCCCAACAAACATTAGGAGCTGTAAAGGGGTGTGGGTGCCTCAGGGTGCATCCCAGCTGCACGTCTAACCCTTCAGACTTGTGCAGGAGCGCAGGGCCACCAAGGACCTTTAGAAGCACCTAACAGCTGCCCACAATGTTCTTTCTCATTTGACAATGTCTCTTGTTTTCTCCTGCTCTCCTCATCAGCAGGTTCACAGATTGTGCTACCACCAGCCCAAGGCATTTTCCAAGTGAAGTCACATAGTTTGCAGGTTTCTCTGAACTCAGTTCCCCCCCTCAGTGCTGGACCTGAAACTTCTTCCCTCCCTCTACTACAAACAACACTCACAAGCTTTCATTTTTGTCTTGACCGCCTCATGCATACTTCAGCAGAACTGCTCTCCATCCAGGCTTGCACTACCCTTTTTGAAAGTGGATGCTATCCATAGCTGTAGAAGAGACACCTTTTTACACAGAATGGGTGAAAAGCCTGGGATGCTTGCTTGGGCACAGAGAGGACAGGGCAAAAAGGAACTCAGGGGCCAGGCACCAGGGTACACCTGGTTTGCAAGACAGCACTGTTCAGGCATGCCTGTCCACTTGGCCAGGCACATCAGCTCGGGCACTGTGCCATGCTCGGTGTCCAGATGAGATTTTGTTCCCACCTGGGTGATGGGAAGAGCCAGCCCGGCCTTGCCTGCCAGTGCTGCTGTGCTATTGATGCTAGCAGCCTCCATGAGTGCCTGGGGAGTGCTGCATGTCAGGAGATGCCTCACATCTTTTCACACAGCCCCTCTGCTGCAGGGAATCCTGGCATGTCCCCCCCCCCCGCCCCGAGCATACCAGGATGAAGAAACCCTGCATCGTCTGCTGCACAGGGCAGTGGTGCCTACCTGCCTGCACCATATAATTCCAGCTCTTCACCCAGAGACCCTGAGACAGAAAACAGCAATGACCTTGCAAAAAGACACATAGAGATAAGTTCACAGCATACTTCTTAGAAGAAGAGGTGCTTTTACACATAGCAGGCATGCCTGTTGATTGTAGGGGAATTGGATTGGTGAGTATTAAACTTTGCAGTGCTTCTGCTGGGTCCAGGACCAGTTCTTTGCTTTCCTAACACTGTTCCTTTCCTGTCTAGTCAACCACAAGCAAAAAGGCATCATTCATTTAAAACACCAACATTCAGAGTTTTTCTTCTCAATCAAGGATTTAGGGCATAGTGATTGCTCTCATTTTATACAGAGATGTTTGATTTCCAGGATTGCAGGGCTCAGAGCACTTGCATTAGAGGCCACTGTTCCTCACACTCCCTTATTTTGTTCCAGATGGCTAAGCATACTGAGGGATATTGTTTTATTTTTGATTGTGCTTCAAGGCATCTCAAAGCAGAGCAACAGCACGGGGATGAAAGTCCTTGTCATCAGCTGCTGGGAACTTCCTACAGCGGCTAAAATGGGAAGCCTAGATCATCCTTGCCTGGCAGCTGAACAGCGATGCTGATTCTCCTCTCACTCACAGAGCCAAGGAGGAGCATAGTTACACCAGAGTAGGCCCTGGACCTGCACTGAGGAGCTGAGTTGGGCAGTAGCTGCTCCCCACATGCTGTGGTGATAGTAAATTATCTTTGCTCTCCTGCAGTGCAATAATTTTGCCTAGCTGCACCCAAGTGCAGATGCCAGAAATTCTTCTACTTAGTGTATTTCAGGTGACTACACACTCCAAGGAAGCCAAACAGAAGTGGATACACACCAAAAACAACAAACCAAATACCTGGGAGAGGCAACACAGACTGAACTAAGCAGGGCAGCAGTGCACAACTTGCTGTGTCACCACTTGCAGTTACAGGGCAAATCTGTGATGAGAACAAATGCCTAAAGTATAAATGACAGCCAAGGGTACTGCTTTCAGGAGTGCTGGAGGTGGGGTAAAAACAAAGAAACTTTGCTCTGTGTGCAAAGGAGGGTCCTAATGCCACCCACAGTGAAGTTTGACCGCAACAGCTGGAGCCAAGGACCAGGGAAGAGCACCTTTGTACCATCACTCTTCTCCTGCCAGCACTGCTCCAGCCTGACACAAGGCAGACCCTTGTAGAGGTAGCCCTGCTCAGAGGTGAGCCTGGCCACTCTTGCCTAGAAGAAACATGAAGCATCAAGAAATGAAGTGAATGGCTTCATGCTAACACAAGCCCACCTGCACACACACACCCCCAACAAAAAATTGTTCACATGAAGCACATGGGAGTAGCAGAAGTGCAACTCATTTGCAGTTTCCCAAACCTTAAACAGTCCTGTATTTTAATCAGAAGCGTTCTAGGGCAGGACTAAACTAATTCTTCAAAATGGAAGAAATTTACTGCGTTGGTGACTGAGTACTAGCACCGGTTGCCCTGAGAGGCTGTGGATTCTCCATCCTTGAAGATATTTAAAAGCTATCCAGACACAGTCCTGGGCAACCCAGTCTAGCTGACCCCACTTGAGAAGGGTTGAACCAGATCACAAAATCATTGAATGGATTGGGCTGGAAGTGGCCTTAAAGATCATATGGTTCCAACCCCCCTGCCATGGGCAGCAGGGACACCTTCCACTGGACCAGGTTGCCCAAAGCCCCATCTAACCTGGTCTTGAACACTTCCAGGGATAGGGCATCCACAACTTCTCTGGGCAACCTGTTCCAGTGCCTCACCACCCTCTGAGTAAAGAATTTTATCCTAGTATCTAAATCTCACCTCTTTTAGTTTAAAGGAGCTATTACTCCTTGTCCTATCACTACACTCCCTGATAAAGAATCCCCTTCCAGCTTTCTTGCAGGCCCCCTTTAGCTACTGAAGACTGCTATAAGGTCTCCACTGAGCCTTCTTCTCAAGGCTGAACAACCCCAGCTCTCAGTCTGTCTTCATACAAGACGTGTTCCAGCCCTCTCATCATCCTTGTGGCCTCCAGAGGTCCCTTCCCACCTCAACCATGCTATGATTCAACAATTTCAGACCAGCATTTCATCCTGGAAGTGCTGCAGCTTCTTCCACAAGGAAAAACTCTGTATCTAAGGAGAAGACATCAAGGCACCTTAGTAGAGGCTGGTTAGAGAACAGGAGAGGCAAGCTCCACATTGCATTGTTTTCTATGACAAAATATCCATAAGGGCTGAGTACAACACAATTCATCTTTGAACTGTTGGCTCATGTTGAACATGCCCTCAGTTTAAGCATTAAATCTAAGGGTCATTAGTATATTTTAAGCAGCTCAGCTTGTTTGCATGGGTAAGACACTTGCCTGTTTCTTGCCAAGTTACAGGAACTTCTCTCTATGTATCTGAAAGATACAGGTATTCCAGGGCACTTATCACCCAGTTTTAGTGGAAAATTTAATTCTATAAGCACACAATTTGAATTACTGAATCCTAGTGTATTCAGATTTCCACACCCAGGACACTACCAAGCAAGTTCAGAATTGCACTCAAATGCAGTTTCTTCCAGGTCTTCCTCTGACAGCACTGCAATCTGCAGCACACAACCAGAGGTACACTGCAAGGCATGACTGACCTCTCAAGAGCTGACCTCTAAACCCAAAACAGCCAAAGCAGACAATGTGCGTACATTGGCTGAGGTCCTAACAGCACACATGGCAAGACATCTTCACACTTGATGTTCAGGGGAGGTAAGAACATACATGGGAAACATGTGCAGGTACTGTATTACTACTAAGCACCGCTAAGAATAGCTTTAGCTCTCCACAACTTTGTGCTCTGTCAGCTAAGGTGTTAGATATGGACTATAGATATAACTATAGCAATACAGATTACAGATATAAATTTAAGATTATAAATTTATAAAGATACAAAGATAAAATCAAATTCCAGGACAACGTAAATTGAAAACTTTGCTGCAGCCTTTCACACAGCAATAAGTAACTGTAGAAAGATGTAAGGCAAAGATGCTGCCTCTCACTCTTCAAGTTGCTTCAGGCTCACATGCTGTGAGGTGAGCCAGATGCATGAAGCACAAGTGTCCCCAGGTTCAAAGGACAGCCTCAACCTGATAGACATGAGTACTTTAGGATATTTGCATTAGCCTTGCAAGTCAGCACACCTCATACCTGAAACACAAAGACTGGTCATTACCTGGAGAGTTGACTATCCAACCCCACTTCAGCAGTAAGAACAAAGGCAATACGTTTGGAAAGCATTTTCAAACTTTATTTACAACTGTCACAGTGACAAAAATGTAGTTTGAAAAAAATGCTAGCTTCTCCCTGAGGCTCAAAAAAGAATTACAGAAATATAGAATGTGTATCATACAACAGGAGGAGTTTTACTGGAGTGCTTTGTTCTTTAGATGCATTCAACAACAAATAGAAATATACACAATAATTCCAAAAAAGGATGCAGACAGAACTACACAAATCTTTAGGGCAGACAGCAGGTTTGAAGTCCAAGAATTGCCATCTCATTGCTGCCACCTGGTATTATCTTTGATATACAGCTTAGACTGGTGGTACAGCCTGAGACCAACAGAGAGTAACACTTAGAAATAGGACAACTGGCTGGTATACAGGTGTACAAGCTCGTTCCATTAAGACAGTAAGACTAGAACAAGTGTTAACAGATACAACAGCTGAAACCATTGTCAGAGAAAGTGGTATCACTACATCATGACCATTCAGTGATAAACCAATCACCCAGGCAGTCAAGAAGAACATATAACCAGTCCTGCATCACTGGAATAGAGACCAGCTGCAGTGTAGGAATACTGAACACAGAACACTCCTGCTTTGTGCTAACTCATCTCCAAACTCCTATCTGTCTAGAACAGTGATGCAGAGCTGATAAGTTATTGCCATTATGTTTAAACACAAGCAAAGACTGAAACAATCCTGCCAATATGTTAAAAGCAGTTCCCAACCCCCACCAGCGTTTAACTACTCATGAGGTATTAAAAATACAAATACATATGTTCAAATAGATTTTAAAAATGGAACCTGTTATAAGCAAAGGGGGGTGGTATTGGGATTATTATGAAAGTTTGGTTAAGGCCTTGACATTTCTTTTACTCTACTGTGACCCCAGATTTGGTTTAGGTAGTAACTGTTCTCATCCTTTTCCAAGAGCAACTGGCTCCCTGAGCTGGTCCAAAGCCACAAGAGCATCACTTTCCAGAAAAATGGTGGGTAACCCTGCTTGGCAGGCTTCCCCCCTCCCCAGAGACAGATTATTCCTCCTTGGAGCAGGATATAGTTAAAAAAAAAAAAAGGACAACCACAGACTTTGCAAACCTGTCTGCACTTCATTAAACACCTATGAATGTTTCACCCTTGCCACAAAGCAGACATCTTATCTTAGGACAGCAGCCCTCACCCTTCCCGCTGACAATCAACCCTAGATCTGATATCTAACCTTTGGATTACCTCCAGTTCTGGCAGCACTCCCCCCTCTGCAAGTCCCTACAGGAGCAGCCAAACCTGTCCTGCACTGCCAGGGATATGAGGAGGCCCTGCAGTTCAAAGCTGGAGGAGACCCTCTGACCCAGCCCTCACAAGCCCATTGCACAGCAAGTTGGAGATATGAAACCTTACTGTCTCAAAGACACCAAGGCAAGCAGGTATGATCCCCACCCTCTGGCTTTGGGCACTGAAACAAGACAAGACCAACCACAGCAGCCTTGGCAAATAGAGAAAAATCCAAGGTGTTCAAATATACATTAGCTCATGCTGCAAACAACGTCTTTACATTGGATTTGCACTACCTCATGCTAACCACTTGCAGGATAAACTAGATCCTTGCAGCAGTAGAGATGACAAGCAGCAGTCTACCATTACCCTGCAAATACAGCTGTTCAGCACTGAAAGGTCTAAAGGCAAACTGAGGGGGAGAAAACAGCTTTGGGAAAGTGACTGCTATAGGCTCAAGAGCAAGAAGCCCACTACTCCTACAGATGCTCACATGACTCTAGAAGGTGCTGAACTGGGGAGAGCTACAGGCCCCTCAGCAGTAGAGCATTTAGCAATGCTTCGCTACAGACACCCTTCCATCTTCAGACACACAAAATGGAAGCTTTAAGAAAGGCAAATCTGAGAGATGACTCCTCTGTTCTCAGGCTTTTGGCCAGATGCAGCTCCCAGCTGAACACTGCTGTGCTTGGTTTCCCTCTGCACTGCCCCATCCCCAAGCTCCCCCCTCCAGCATCCCTTGTGTGGTCACCCTCTGTCACATGCTTGGAATTTCACTGCTGCCTCCACTTTGGAAAAACACAGATAGTGATCTCAAGAACAGCAAACATTTCTCTGCCATACTTCCTTCCTCAGAAGGTCTGGTGACACCAAGGGCTTCAGTTCTCAATACAGAGAATATAAAAAAACTAAGATCTTGCAGGTGCAAAGTTGAACTTGTCTTTTCATCTTTAAAAAGACTTTCAAAAAGTGTGGCTCTTCCTTTAGAAGGGTTCAGTCCCTTGCCTTTCCTCAGAAGCCATTTATTGCTCCTTGTTGTCCTTCTTTGCATCTTCACAGTTTTCTTCCTCTTCCTCCTCCTCCTGCACAAGGAACTCTTCAGGTGGCCATCTGAGCTCACCACTCTCCACATCACCCTCTGTTGGCTCCACCACAATTGAGGGCAGGCGGTCCTTCAGCTTGCAGTAACAGTCAAAGTCAGAGGGATCAGGGAAAATCTGAAAGAGCCAAGAAACAGTCTGTGAGGAGCTGCTTTCAAGCAGTCTTAGCCAAAACCTGACTCTCAAGACACTTGGTCTTCAGGGTGGACTAGTCTGGACACAAAGTAAACAACTAAGTGATGGGAAGAACTCAGCTTCTTATAACATCTGATTGCTTGAAACAAACACTGCCCAAGAGGCTTCCAAAGCATACATTTACTTGGATAGGGCTCACCAAATAGGCACCTGCTCTTTTGGTTATTTATGCAAAAGCCTCACACACACACACACCCCTCCACCACAGCTTTTGCATGAATGCTCATGAGTTTGCAAACTGAGATATCTCAATCTGCAAATCTGAGATCTCATTTCCTGCTGCTGGTCAAGCTACACATGAGAACAGACTTGTGCTCCAGGCACTGCCATCAGAAGGGGAAGGAGGCATGGGGTAGCACAGCACTGGAGTAGTCCTGACCATTGCAACAAGGGCCTGCATGTGGTATGACTCCTGGGCAACAACACCAGTCTGAAAGAGAAGTTCAGCTGCATTTTAGATCATTTTGGCACTGTTCTCCATGCTACAGCTACCATACATCAGAAGTAAAATTCAGCAGAAAGACACTCATTTTGTGGAAGGGTTAGAGACTGAACCAAGGGTTGGAAACTGGACCATATTTCTTAGGGCAGGAAGTATCTGTGGCATGGCCAGGAATTAAGTTCCCCAGAGCAAGAAATGAGGATCTCCAGCCCCTTATGATACGTAGTAACACCTTACTCCTTTCTTCCCACCCATAGCTTGCCAGGGCAGCAGCACCAGGGCCCATACTCACTAGTAGTGCCACAGGGCTACAGGCTTTGATCCTACCAGAAAATGAGGCAAAGATATGGGTACAGGAAAAACTGCCACTGCCGTGAAGTGTTAACCACAGGTCTGCATGACTAAATGGCAGTGTGAACAGAAAAGGGATGCCCTGCTAGGGGAACAGTTTCAAGCCCTACTTCATCCAGAGGAGAACCACTGGGTGACAAGAACTAGTTCCCACGTGAGATATCCTGGTTGATAAGTAGGTGGTAACTGCTTAATCTTCTGGCTATTTCAGAACAGTTTATCTGCATATACATTGCACATTACGGTTGCATTAAAACACCCTGAAGAAGCTAATCACAAAATGCTTTTTCCTTGAGGTTGTACATGAAGTGAGGAGTCAGGTACTATACTTTTTCACTTAACACCAGCTGAATCCACCCACGTCATAAAAGTATCCTCCCAGAGAACAGCACTGTCAGTCTTAGATGGGAACACTGCTCTTTGGTGCCCCAGTTTGACAGCAAGATCCAATCTCTTTTGATCTTTGTGGTTTCAGCTGCAAAAGCAGGTTCCCTGTCCAGAAGCCTTAAGCATTAACCATGAAGCACCATGCTCCTCATGCCAATCATGCAAGTACCTACCAAACTGGAATAACACCCAATCAACTTGTTCTTCAGCCTAGCAACTATTAACCACACCACTACTTCTCATCACGATTTAGTCTTCTAGAATTTAGCCACATTTCTCCCGTGAATTCAAAGCTTTGTGGGAATCAGGTTATCAACTTGAAAAAGCCAGACTGTTACTTAATGCAAGTCAGACAAGGTAATTTTGGGACCAGATGGTCAGGAAAGTGACTCAATGCACAAGTTCTCCTTGCACACAGCCACCTAGTCCTGGGGACAGTGGTAGAAGAGTCCAGTTCCCACTACAGCACCCATGATCCATGTGCTTTTCGTGTGCACAAGAGCAAACACCATCTTTGAACACAGCCACATTAGCATGGGTGTTGCAGCATGAGCTACTTGCTATTAATCACTCACAGTACAAGTGAGACCATAACTGTTTCTTGGAGCTTTGTGGCTTCTGCTTGGCCAAAGACTGTTTCAGACACCCACTGCATTACTGGAAATACAGTTGATGGCTCTTAAGCATCAACTTATCTAAGCTCAGGATAGGAAAAAAGAAAACCCTCGACTTCACATTGTTTAGAAGGTTGCAATGGAAAAAGACTGTGGTTCAGAAGGTTATATAAGCTGATAATGTCCATTAAAATAGCCTCCTGTGCAAGAAAAATAGCAGTACAATTAAACCTTTGACTGCTATCATTTTAAGCACATTATTTTCAAATAAATTGCTCCAATTTGACCTAGCCTGCCAGATTTTTTTTTCCAGAAACTAAGTAGTAGTCATTTCCTTACAAGCAAATACCCCTGAAATGTGGTGTGCAGCTTTTTTTTTTTTTAATAAAAAACAGCACAATCTTATCTCAAACAGTTGCAGGACAGGCCAAACCTAAGGTCAAGATTTTTTCCACTAAGTCACGTCTTTTAATCACAGAAGCAACATGAAGTGAGATGTTGTAACTGCATTTTCAAGGGGTGTGGACATTCAATGGAAAAAATTATACAAAGTCAGATTTCCTAGCATATGACAAGCAGGACAGCACCGCAGGCCAAGTACAGGGAATGAAGGGAAGTGGTTTTCAGATTAAGATTGTTTGCACATTCAGGGAAATGGGATGGAAAAGTCTCCTGAGTCACCCCCAAAATAAGCTGAATTGCCAGGCTCTTTTTATGAAGAACAACAAGCACCAGCTTCCTATTGTCCCACACCAGCAGCGCCATGCTGCATTTGTTGCTCCCATATACAGGATCTGGTACCACTGCAGTTTTAGACAATGGGAAGAAAAAAAATCTCTGGAAAAAAACCTGTAGTGTTCCCCCCAAAGAATGCAGCAGGCTCAGATCTGACCTGCTAGCTCTGCACCCTTTTGCACAGCAGCCAGGGCAGCTTGTCTAGCAAAACCTGCCTACAAGCTTCCCCACTTGCGTTACCCAGCTCACCTACATGAGGGGAAGATTTTGCATCTCTCCACCACCCAAAAAGTGCAGCAGTGATGGCTTAACTTCTCCCTCGCATTTATCAGAGGGAGCCCCCTTGCACACAGCTGAAACAGATGCCTATTGCTGACTTACATCACATGATGGGGACAAATGACAGCTACCAGCTGGTTGTTTGGAAAGGCTAGCTAAAAGCATGTTCAGAAGCAATTCAATGTTATCTTCCTCCTTCACTTACATGATACAGCATAAGGTACTACAACTGCTTCCACATATCCCCAGTTCTGCAGCAGTATCCCAACTCATAGCAAGAGAGTTCTGATATCTTTATAGTATAAGCAGCAATATACACTTCTGTGTGCTGTTCAACACAGCTTCTTGCTTGCAGCAAGACGGGTTTTCACAAGCCTCTCCAGATTGTTTTTAGAACTGCTATCTTTCACGATGGAAAGGGCACTGAAAGCAGTACTTGAAATGAAAGCTTGAAATGATTTTCAGAAGATCATATTTGCTTTGTTTCAGATGATCTAGCTCTGCTATCCTTGAATGAAGTCTTGGCAACAAGAATGGAAAGTTCCCTTTGCCCCGGGGAGGCTCTTAGCCTCTGAGTATTCACAGGGAGAAACACCAAAAGCAGGAGATGTCAGACAATTATGATTAGTTCAGAGATACCGTAATCCAAGTGACACTTGTAAATTCAAAACAACTTCCACAGATGTACTCCATACCAACACAAATAGTTAAGATGCTTGCCTCCTCTCCCAGTGAGGCTGAAAACTATTTCAGTTTTAGGGAGACTAAGGTAAGATCCTTCCAAATTAAGTTACCATTTTAGAGGAAAGCTATACCTCATTGTGGTATTACTAATACAAGACAAAGATCTGCACTGAGAGGCATACCACCTCAGGCACAGGATATACCCAAATGTACACATACTACTCTTCCCAATACTAAAATGGGAGTTTTGTGCCTCTTTGGCAGTATCAAGTCAAAATTCTGATTTGTGATTTAGAATATTAAGTTCTTGAAATAAAACTCTGCTATCATTAAGAAGCACAGCAAGCTCATTCCAGGAAATACTTAAATCATCTCAGTGTGCTCTTTGGAGGAACGTTCCAGCTACAAGAAGCAGTGCTGCTAAGTTTCACGCATACAGTAGTCATGACTTGAAACTGAGCTCCATCTAGTATGCACACAGCAGAGTACAACTCAGTTTTATGAACTATGACAACTCCCAGTCACAAACACATTTGCCTACCTTGGGGGACAGTGGCAGGGAAACTTTATGCATCATAATCTTCCAGATTAATAAGATATCAAGGAGGGAGGAAAACGCATGCACTGAGATGTTATGATTAGCTGTTTGTCCTCAGTTTGAATTTCAGCAGAACATTTTTTTTTGCACACAATAGCTGTGAACATATTAGTTTTGGCTCTTCTCATTCCATATCCTGCTTCTGCTTCCAGTTAAGGAACAAGACCCTGGAATAAACATTAACTCCACCTAAAATAATTAAGGCTACAGATCTTGTCTAGTAACTACATCAGATCTGCAATGTATAGTGGAGGCTGAACAGGTGAAGTTATCCTATGCTCAGTTATTATCAAATTCTGCAGCCCAGCCTCTAGACATCCTGACAATGGTAAGCACCAGCTCTAATACAGGACTTCCCCTGGAAAAGCCAAGGCTACACAGACAAGTAGCACCTTACAAGTAAACAAGATGAATGTTAACCTCTATCCTTTTCTGCTAGACCCTAGGTCAGCAACATGTTGGTCCCTTTCAGGATGCAGGCTCTTGCATCCAGATCTGTTGTATTACTGCTTTCCATCACCCCAATTTAGTTGGGAAGCTAGATGTTCATAGATGTGCTCTGCACTGACACAGCTCAAGACCCTCATCACAGAGCACCACAGCTCCTGAGAAAGTCAGTGCTTCAGGGTCTGGTGAAGAGGTTGCATTCACTAACACCAATTTCCCCAACAATACAGACAACCCAAGCTTTTGTCATGGACACTGGATGGAACATTAAGCCTATTTACCTAGATTTAGTCAGTCTGATGCGATTTGCAGCTAACTGTGACTGTGATTAACCTAGACAGATCCCAGCATGATGTGATCATGACTTAAAGATCTCAAGCTCCCCATGACAACCAAACCCCAGCTGACTGCATGAGGCAAGCTCAGCTTCCACATGCCCATCCCTTAAAAGGGAGTCTGAGGCCCCACAGGACCAACTATCAGGGCTGCGAAGTATCATGCTTTGCTCAGGACACATCATTTGCTTGAAACAAACACTTTGGGCAAAGTATTTTCAGTTGTGCTTGGATCCACTTCCACTTTCAAGAAATAAAGCAGGATTCAGGTCAACACACTGTTTTTGACAACAGCTCAGTAGAATGATTAAGTCAGCCTTAACTTCAGTAGCAGCATCCATGCTGCTGCAAAATGGCATTGACAAACTGGCATTGTGTTGATTAGGCTTTTCAGAGAACAGGTATACCTGGTGCTGGAAAACAGCAAACGGTACATTGGCTCCAACTGACAGGGAAAAGGCCCAGCTCTCCAGAGATTACCAGTCAGGAAGGGGACAAAGCCCTCTGCAGGCACATCTGTTTGTAGCAGGGGCATCATGAGCCATCAGCTGCATTTCAATGATTTTTTTGTTTAGCAGTCCTATGGGAATTATGGGATATCTATTAAAGATCCAGAAATAGCTCTTCACTGCAGGCACAAGACCCAGCATGACATCATCTCCTCAGCTGCATCTTCTATTTTGTCTATGCCTCCCTGCTCTGAGACTTATGCCCAAATTTCACCATTCACCTCTACCATCTTCAGAGGGCTCAGACAGCAGCTTTAGTTTGGAAATACAGGAATAAAAGCTGCCCTATATTGAAAGGTTTTGAAGTTAGCACAACATGCAAAATGCTAGCAAGCTGATAACTGGAAAAAAGGTAACTATGCCAAGAAAGCACATTTTGCAAATGAAACTGCATAAAATTACTAAGCCTACATAGGCAACTCAGTTATCACAGGTATGAGGCTTCTGCAGTTTTGGTTTTCACATCATTGCTTAAAGAGCAGCAATGTCCAGCCCACAGAACACCAGGAAGTTTCACTGGGGGATGCATACCTTCAGGTGATGTCTAGACACACAGACACTACAGAGTATGAGCAGAGGTAAGGAGTGGAGGAGGCAGAAAGAAAAAGCCAACAAGTCAAGTTCCCTCAGAAAATAACTAGGGAGACAGACAGGAGCCCTGAAGATCAGTGAACTCCACAGGATGGAAGAACTGGATTGCTGGAGTTTATACTCTGGAAGTGTTTGTTTCCTCAGTTTACTTCCAAGTCTTTACTTGGAAAACAAAAATACTTTGAAACAGTATAGTCTGTAAGTCAAGTCTGTCTCCAGCAGATACTGATTTGCTTTACAATTCTGGCAAAACTTCTGTACCACCACCTCTGATCCAAATAGTCTCATGTCCGCACATGCTAGTAGAAGCAGCCCCCAGGCTCACTGCAAGTGCCCTACAGACCAGCTCCCAGGCAGACCCTGCTCTGAACAGCCCAAAGCGCAGCATTTTGAACCTCAGTTTGATACCATCTATGCAGTAAATTAAATCCAGGTTCTACCACTAGAACAAGAGAAGCTTTGGAAACAAAATCTAATTCTGGATCTACTTTTTTGCCTCTCATAGCCAAGGGCTATCACACTCACATTGTGAGTGCCCAGCTCTGCAGATGAGTGAAAGAAGATGTTGCAGTTTAGAACAAGCCTCAGTGCAGGAGCAGTCATGCTCTATTAGCCCTGCCTCATTTTAAGTCATTGCACTACAGACTTCAGACTAGCATATAATTTTCCATGTACCAAACACTCCCAATCATCAGGATGAAGCAAGGAGTGACAAACCCCGAGGTAGAACAGAGTTCATGGTACAATTTGCATTTGACTTGTCATTGCTATTCTAACTTCAATTCTCAACTGTTTAAGGATGCTTTCAACTAGCTCAGATTGCACTGTAACATTTTCAGCCTAGCAGTAGGAGGAAGAAGGTTGGAGCCATCTCCAATCCTCTTTACACTAACCTGATTTAGAGGCAGACCTCATCCACAGCCCACACACTGCCAATGCCTTATCAGCATCTGCCCTCAATACCTCAAGCCCTTTCTGCCATCAGTTTGGCTTACAGCAAAGTGAAGCACTAGCAGGCAGTTACCAGCTCCTGCATGTATTTGAAAAGAGCCATCTATGTCTAGACTACTACAGAGAAGGGATCCAAGATACATAAGCCCTGCATAGATATGAGTTATCAGCACTTAAGACTCAAACACTTTCAGGTTCAGATGATCCACTCAAAACCAAAGAGGCCTGTTTCCTAGTTCACCCAAACAGACTAATCAAGGTCATTAGCACTAGGGGAAAACCTCATTGAAGCAATTGTTAGAACAAGCAGGACACCCAGACTGACTCACATTGGAAAATTTGGATAATAGAAACATTTCACCTGACTTGGTTAGACTTCTTCATATGGTGACCCATTAAGACAATTGTTTGAACATGTGGCACAGACTAGTGTGATTGCTTCAGGTTTAGCAGCCATTCTCATCACTGTACACTCCTTCTGTAGTGAAGGGAAGCAAGGTCATATGCTTTCTACTAATTCAAGCACTAAAGCAGAACAGCTATCTCCCCACACAGGCAATGAACCAAACCACTTGTACTATTCAGACAGAATTCTGACAAAAAAAAGCAATGCATACCCTTCCCCCCCACACACACACCCTTGGCTTCCACTGGAGGCTTGAGCTACAGCCCAAAGTTCAGTTGATTTCATGCTTCAGTGCATCTTTATAGGCTTGTAGCTCATTTTTCAGACATAAATATGCAAGTGTACAACAGCATACCTAATTTGAATGCATACTTAGAGCAACTGCCTCTGTGCAGGTTGTGTCACATCTGCAAAGGAAGAACTCTGCATTGGGATCTGCCATTAAGAGTCACTCTATGCACAGACCAAATTCAGGTCCTGTGTATGCACTCAGCTCCTATGTTAAATCTCATCAACAAGTCTCCTGCAAGAGTAGAAAAAAATGGATCTAATAGGCAAAGATGCACAACTCATCCTTTGATTAACTATAAGCTAGAAAATGGAAGAGGTATTGAGGTTAAAGGAAAAAGGCTGGAGTTTGAGACTATCTCTTCACCTCAGTTATTGATTTAGAGGTTAATAGCTAATTACATTGTTCACCGCATCCAGAATGAATGCAGCTCATGCCTTCAGGTATTGGTATCTGCAGTCACATTTCAAGGCTGTTTGGATTGTGTCTGGCTTCACTGTATCTTACAAAACACTGTTACCCACCTCAAACAGGCAGGAAAACCAAGAAATAGCTCAAAAGATTTAAGTGACGTACAAACAACTCCCTTCCGCTGTAGACAGATCATTTTTCTGCCATGTTACAATGAGACCCTAGCATCCTCTCAGCCTGGTGAATAGCGCAAATCCTTTTTTTTTTTTTTGTTTAAGGAAGTCTCCCCCTCTCCCACTGAGCCCCCATGAATGCTAAATGAGCAGGGGTTTGATCACTTCAGAAACAAAGTCCTTTGCCAATCTGGTCTGATACTACACAATATTTTAGACAAATTGTTCCTGCCAAGCAAACATTACAGCGCACTGACTAGTTCTCACTATAAGACCTGCTACAAGGTCAGGTTACAGAAACATACATCAGATCAAGCCTGCAGTCCAGCGCAAGCAATTCCATTGGGGATTAATGCCTAAGCAGCCAACAAAGCACTTACCTGATATGACAGGCCGTCCTTGCGGGGACTTAGCCCAATCTCATCCNACAGGTGTTACACGTCCTGCACCCTGGTAGCAATGCTTCCAGTTTCTCCCCAAGAGCACATCTCAAGAACACTCAGAAAGGTCTTAACAGCAGCATGGCCGTTGTTAACTCCACTTCCTCCAGCTCTGCCCCCAGAGGGGGAGAGGAAAAAACACAGTAAATAAGTGCAAGCGGTTTTTTTGTTGTTGTTGTTGCCGCCGCTTTTTTTTTTTTTTTTTTGTTTAAGGAAGTCTCCCCCTCTCCCACTGAGCCCCCATGAATGCTAAATGAGCAGGGGTTTGATCACTTCAGAAACAAAGTCCTTTGCCAATCTGGTCTGATACTACACAATATTTTAGACAAATTGTTCCTGCCAAGCAAACATTACAGCGCACTGACTAGTTCTCACTATAAGACCTGCTACAAGGTCAGGTTACAGAAACATACATCAGATCAAGCCTGCAGTCCAGCGCAAGCAATTCCATTGGGGATTAATGCCTAAGCAGCCAACAAAGCACTTACCTGATATGACAGGCCGTCCTTGCGGGGACTTAGCCCAATCTCATCCATAGCTGGTGTGTTCATCATCACTTCAGTCATTTCAGCTGATCTCAGGTAATCAGGGCTGGAAACAAAAGACAGCATTCATATGATCTGAGGACTCCAGGAGGTCTAAGCAGGGTTTAAGCAGCATCAGAAAAGTAAAGAACGCAGAAGAGGCTGTCAGCAATCTATTTCTGGTTCCTTCCTTCCTGCATGGTCATGTTTCC
>VXAA01005137.1:41819-57282 GCA_013399115.1 Anseranas semipalmata
TGCGCGAATTCCAGGTTTGCTTTTACAGCCTTAACGTAATTTTCAGATCAACGGCTGGAGAAAGCGAAGTGATTCCCACAGTTCCTCCATTTCAGATTAACCTGTCGTTACTCGGCTGGCACATACGCGAGGTATACTCGCGGACTGCCGGGTGCAGACATGCCAGACCGTAGATGTAAGCCTGTTCTGCACCACTGTCAGGAAGTTACGTCCGGGCACTTCATACCACTCTGCTACATCGCCTTCCAGCAGAAGCTCTGGCTGACACAGCAGGTGAGCGGTGCTTCGGTTCAACAACCCCCCACCCCCGACCCCCGCCGCCAAATGGGCGGCACCGCGGGGACAGCAGCCTGCCCCAGATGCACCACAGCTCCCACCCGTGGACCCGCCCGCCCCCGCAGGAAGCGCCCACTCACCAGGGTAGGGGACAAAGCACAGACATGAAGTCCCAGCGGAGGCTGCCCGCGCCCTCGGGGTGGCGGCAGGGCACCGAGGCGCACGGAGCTGCCCGAGAGCGGCGGGGCGGGAGGGGACGCCGCGCGGGCCTGCCCCCCGCTTCCACTGCCTGTACTGCCGCCTCCCGTCTGAAGGCGAGCGCTGCCGCCGCGCCGCCTTAAATAACTCCGGGGGCGGGGCCCGCTCCGCGCCCGCCCCTCTGCCTGGCGCCAGCATTTTCATGAATGGCTTCAGCGCACCACCTTAGCGGGGCAACGGTGGGGGGGAAGGGGGCGTGTCCTTATGACCACCCCCCGTCTCGCGAGTCCATGGCCATGGCTCGGCTCGGCTCGGCTCGGCTCGGCTCGGCTCTGCTCCGCTTGGCCCCGCCGCAGACGGGGGCCGGGCTGCCTTCACCGCGTCCCCAGGGTGCTGGTGGCGGTGGCTGGGCTGGCCTGGCCTCGTCCATGGGCTGGATGCCATCCGAGGGAGGCCCCATCTGTGCTGGTGGTGCTGGGGACGCCGGGGACAATAGGGGCTAAGCCATGGCATGTGCTGGAGGGTACCGGTGAGGGCTCCTGTGTAAGCTTGCCACCCCTAAAAGAGGTAGTGGTCGCCCAGCCCTGCTCCTCAGACCACCTCCTGTGTATGGTACCTTTAACTGCAAAAAAAAAAGCAGAGTGAAGAAGCTTCAGGAGGCTGAGCTATATTTAGCAAAGCAGTAAGAATCAGCAGCAGCAAGGTGGAGGTGGAGAATGCAGTGAATCCGTTTACTGCCCAGGAACGCATGAGGACTGCAGGCAGACATAGGTGAAACTCTTGGCCACAGGGCCACTGAGAGATGCCTCAGTGGTTTTGGGGGCTGCAGTCCCCTCCATTTTTTCATCCCATGAGCAGTATCTTGCTGTAAGCTGGCAGGTCAAGTTTAGTGCAGGAAATGTTTTTGCATCACCTGTTGTTCCATGCTGATGCTCAGATTTCACCATCAAAGTGGATAACCAAGCACATAACCATAAATACTTCCTGTAGCTACCATGCTGCACCTCCAAATGCAGAGCATGCAGCAACGGCTGTGCTTCACATATGCACTATGCACTAGCATATGTGCATTATTTGCCTGAGTTTGTACAAGCTATCAAGTGCAAGTTCAGTATTTCTGCAGTGCAGCTTTGTTCTCAGTTCTACTCCGCCAGCCTCCAGGCTGTATATAAATGTGTACATACATATGTGCATGTGTTTCCTCAGACTTGATATTTTAATCTTCTTAGATTCATATTATGTAATGGTAGCATATGTGGCTGTTTTACATCAGGCTTCAGCAAGCTTCTTCTTTGTGCCAGATTAAAATGAATCACAAGAAGCTGACCTTGCCCCTGCACATGCACGGAAATTCATATAGGTGCAGCTGAGCCCACTCTGAAGGGCTGCCTGTAACCTCTCACAGGTCCCACTTATTGGCTTTGTTAATGTGGGCACTCTCCTAACAGAAGACAAGACTTCGCTTGTAAAAGACATTTTTGAAGAAGAATGATTGAAGTCAGTTCCTTGTGGTATGTACAAAGGCTGGGAGACCACTCTGGAGAGAGACAGGGTCCTTCACATGCTGTTGGTCCATGTTATTAGGTTTCTTAAAATTAACGTTGCAGCCTGCACTGAGTGCTCTCATCTCCCAGCATGTCCAGCTGAAACATGGAGATGGGGCCGTAGCTCAATTCCCTCTGACGTGTCATTAGATACAAGGCTGTCTCTCTCGAACATACACATACCTGCTGTAGACGTCTTGGTCTTGTCCTTAGAAAATAAAAGCCAATGAAAACAAACAAACAAACAAAAAAATCAAAACAAAATTCTTAGTAAAACCAAAGAAACCTATGGACAGGACCAGGCTCACCCTCCCCTCCATCCGCTCTCCAAGGCTCCTGCAGCCATTGCTGGGCAAAAGCAGCTCAGATCAACTGTTCACCCGCTGCTTGTTTTTCTGTCCAGGCTGGCACAGGCAGTTAGTTTCATGGTTCTACCTTGATAACAGCCTTTTCTGGGGGGAGAAACTAACAAAAAATCATATCTGCTAATCACAGGGATTACTTCCCATCGGTGTGGTGAGCACATCAGCCCATGGGGAAGCATGGGGTTCATTGCTGTTATTGCTCGCTTTGGCTGGAAGCCACCAAGAGATTTATCCATGTGATTAACCAGAAGTGCATTAATAGTCCTTTTGAATGCAAAGGCACACCTCATGTGGTTTACATCAACAGCGCTTTGGTGCTTTACTGAGCCAGGCATGTCTGAACCCCAAGAAGTGAAATCTTTCTTGGTTAAGGTATGCACCAGCAGCATTGCACCTCTGTCCCATGCCTTAGGAAAGCCTTTGTGGAAATATTCATGTATCCCAGTGATGGAGGATCCTCTATAAACCTGGGGAGGTGTTACCAATGCAGGAAAGTTGTCCTAGCATAGCTATACCCTGTGCTTGTTTTCCTTGCCCCAGAAAGGTATAAAAAGAGCCATTTTTTTGCCTTTTGTTTACAGCCAGTTCTAGGAAATGAAGCCCAGCATGACCTGATTTCTTTTTTTTCCACATCTAATGTGCTCATCAGATCCCTGTTTCACTGTTGCATGTTTTTGCATTAAACACTTGGGACTACCTTGTCATCTGGGGATAGGAGGAGCAGCACTGGGCTCTCAGCTGGTGCAAACTGATTTCCCAGGAGCTGAGCTGATTGAAACCATATGAGCTTTCATGGCTTTTTTTTTTTTTTTCTGGTTAATTTTATAAATCTCTGTAATATTTTGTTTATAAGGATAGTATAAAACAACAGAAGACAAAAAAAAAAAAATAATAGCAGCCATTCAGTGGTACATAATAAATCAGTAGCAATCCAGCAGCAGCAGCACAGGAGCAGCATGCTGGTGAAGAACAAGCCATCCCTATTCTTACAGAGGATATAACTAGAGCCGAGGAGAAATAAAACTACTGGAACCATTTTCAGAGGTTTCCCTTAACCTGCTTGCAATATTATAGTTTTAATTGCATTTATGTTCATCTGCATGGGGCTGGGCAGCTCTGGGGATAATGGCATGGTAGCTGTGGGCTCCACAGCATCACTGACATCTCAGACCCTCCACTTCCATGCACAATGCAGCATCTCTTTAGCCAACGGTGAGGTTGCACAAGGCAACGTGATTGGCACTGTGTCACCCACGGAGTCATTTCTATCCAGGAGCAGAGCTCACAGGCCCCTCTCTCCCAGCTAGCATTGTGAGTCCCGTGGGGAAAGTTTCCTAGCAAAAAAATAAACCCTTCCCACTTGGAATTTAAAAATGAAACCATGGAAACATTTTATTGATCTGATGTTTTGCAAAAAGTTATTTTAACAAATTTAAATTTGGAGCCCAATTTGACCAGCGGCTGCCCTTTGAAATAGTTGAAACCGTGCCATCACTGCAGCCATGTCTGAGCCAGACCTCAAGCTCCAGCATGCCTAATAGCACCCAGCACTGAGGGCAAGAACCACAGCCAGGAGTGCAATGGTGTTCAGCCTCTACCCAAATTCTGACACTTGCACACACATGAGATGCTGTGCAGCGTTCATTAGCTTGCTTTGCTTCCCAGAATTTCATGCCCCCCTTAGACGCAGTTTGCATCCCTGGGGTTGCTACTGACAGGTTGAAACCACCGCTATATGCAACTGTGAACTGCCCCACCTGCAGCCCAGGCACCTGGCACCAACCCTTTCCTCTTGACAGTTGTCCCAACTGCAGGGCATGCCCTATTTATTTCCTCAGAAAAAAATAGGGATGTCACTCCTTCCAGCCATTTTCCACATAGCATTGCCTTTTGCAGTGACTTCCAGCCCATGCTTGAAAAGAAAAAGCCATCTTGCGAGGCTCATGGGGGAGTGGAGGACCTGGAGGTGCTGCAGAGGGGATGGGAGGAGGCTGAGTGGCTCTGAAGGTTTCCCTGCAGCCCTGGAGGCCTTGTGTGGCAAAGCCCTTAGGCTTGCCCTGATAATTAAGTTTGTGCTTAAGGGCTTTGTTGAATTGGGACCTTTGCAGGCACAGTGACAGTTGTTGTGGATGACCAGGAGGAGAGCAGAGGGGGCAGCAGTGGAGGGGAGGACGAGATGGAAGATACCGACACATCTCTGGTTCAAGAAACCTAAAATAACCATGTGATGACCCCATTTTCCACCTGATTTTCCTTGCTTTTCTTCTTTGTTGCTGACAACAGTGCATCTTGTTAATGCTTAGTCCCTCCTGGCCAGTGTTTCACCCAGCACCTGGGCCTGGATGAGCTCAAATGTGCACTGAACAGGGAAGAATCAGGCCTGAAACCCAGGGCTTGGGGCTTGCTGGGGATCTCACATGCCTTATATGTCCTGCTAGCACCTCCTTCTGGTTCCTACTAAAGGAAGTGTTATCTCTGTCCTTCTGCTGAACCCTGCCATCACTCACATGTGTTTAATATGCAAAATGCACTGATGATATATCAAAAATGTCATTTCATCACAGCCTTGGCCTTCCGAATCTGTAGGGCTCGGTCCGTGCTCACATGATCTGCCATGCTCACATGATCTGATTGAGCGCCAGTCAGGAAAATGGAGAAATGAAATGTCCCTGTCCAGCCTAGAAAAAGCCCCCAGCAAACATCTAGGCATGCAGTAAAGCCTGGACACAACAGTAAATCTGCTCTTAAGCTGCTTTGTCACCCGTTTTGGGAGAGGAGACTGACTCCTTGCTGGTCTGCTCTGGAGATGCACCGAGGATCCAGTGTCAACAGCAAAGCCTGCAGGAGGTGCGGGTTCTCAGCTCAGCCCAGATCATTCCAGTATAAAAGGACAAATTAGGAACAAAGAGTGTCTGTGTTAATATTTATATTCTGTCAGTGTAAATGAAATACATTTTGGCCAGAATTGGTGTATGGAAAATATTTTCATTTGAAATATTGAATCCTTTACTGAATCACTGCATTTCACCTTTTCATTACACTAGGATTTGATTTATTAATGAATTTATTTCATTAGCAATGTGTTTCACTGATACTTATCTCCCTTTTTTCAGTCAGATGGGTAGTCTGCTGAAGAGGGTTGAGCCTGTAGACAACACCAGACCTTCACACATTCTGGCAGGTCGCAGACAACTTAGCATGTAGCCCCAGGATGGCAGAAGGGTCTGAGAAATACGGAGGAATTTCTGTGCCCAAGAGGGAAAGAGGTAGTGTGTAAATCCAAGTGTCAGGAAGGCAGGAAGGCACCAAAACAGGGGAGCTGACCAGGGAAGTGTGTTGCTCCTGTGAGACTTTGTCTCTGCTGTTATATTTGTGTAGCTCTGCTGGCATAATGGCAATGTGGTTTTGTGCTATAAAAGCACAAAGGAGCTTTTATACCCGTAGTTCTATTTCTGCATGGAAAAGGGACTAACATTGTCAGCGTAAGTCACATCCATCCCAATATAACAAAGCCAATGCTCTTTGGCTGCAGTAGCTGCAGGTAAACCATCATGTCCTCAGCACAAAGAGGGAGAGAGGCTGATCGGTGTAAGGCAGCAACAGCAATTAGCTTGGTTTGTTCAGAAGAATCAGAAGGACTAAGGAGAGAAAATTAGTACTGATAGATTAATGAAGTTAGGGGGATGGCTGCTCACCCAACATGGAGCCCCAGGCTCCACTGATTATAGGATAAAAGCCTTTTAAAATCAGACTAGGAGGAGCTACAGCCACAGGGTACATGAGGGGCTGAGGACATGCAAGCCAGGCTGTGCTGGGACACCCTATATGCAGCCAGGACCTCCATGCCTGTGGTATGCCTGGATTTAGGGAGCTGCCTCCCAGGCTATGGCAGTGCTCATCTCCCTGCTCTTTCTTGCACGTGCACGTGTGCGAGAGGCAGCACGTTTCCCTGTGTGCAGGACCCCATCCCGTCCCAGATCTGATGAAAGGTTCTTACTGATGCCTGTTAAATCAAACCATGATGCTCAGCAATTACCTTAACTCTGACCTAAAAAGACTCACATCTGTCAAGGAGTAAGAAGTAATCCCATGAAATCCTCAGCTACCTACTTACGAGCAGAGGCTAGTTATCCTTTTGACTTCTGCCCTGAGAGCTCACTAAGGCAGGGATCGATGCAGTAATTGCTTCTTTTGGGACTCCAGGAATGAATAGCTGAAGTATTTGTGCTCTGCAATCTGGTGCCTACTGCAGCCTCTGAAGGCAGCTCTTCCCCCCCCCTTTAGGCTGTAACTGGTCCCAGGAGTGATGATGCTACTCATGAGGCATCTCACTCCCTCTTTCATGGCCCACCACCCAGAGCCAGCCCCCACCCCCCTTCGTCCTCCTGCTCCTCACATGCAAGAAGATCTGTGCTAGCTGGCATGCACGGGACTTACTTTGCCGGGAACATGTGGCCCTGCAACATCTCCACTCCCTCCTTCAGCTGGACACCGCCGCAGTCTGGCCAGGGGTGGAAGTACATACATTTGTATCTTAAATGTACATAACAGACAAGTTATACTATGCAAAAGCAGTGACAGGCAGAACAAAGCTGCTCAGCATCGCACAGCTATGGATAAATCACTTTTGTCATTTTAGTGGAGAAGACTTCCATTGAGTGCTCAGCGCCAGCAGGTTTGTGGATGGGAAGGTGTCTCTCTGAACAGAGCCTCAGCCACTGCCAGCTTTGTCTTGCAGTCGTGGTTTTTCTTGAATACAGAAAACTATTGCCTTTGCTCCCTTCCCCAGCGCTCTACTACTGAGGAAGTAGGTTGCAAGCACAGTCACAACCAATGCTGAGATAAGTGGCACTCTTCCCATGAACAGCCTCTCAAAATGCTCTGTGAACCCAACACATGGGCATTGCCAACACCTCCATGATGCACAGCCACCTCTGCAGGAGGATTTGCCAATCAGTCTGTGCTAGCCTGGCTCTGTAGCAGTTTGACAGGTATGGCGAAGGATGAGGACTGCCTTCTCCCTAGGAATTTAAAGGCAACATAAGCAGGCAGGAGAACATGCAGCAACCCCTGCCAGGACTAGGTGAGGTGACAGGAGCTAGCATCTGGTGGCAAATGTTACCAGACCTTCAGAGCATCTGGTTTTGTATCTCCTTCAGAAACCCATCAGCCCTCTGCTCCTCCTCACCTGAACATGGACCAGGGGTCTAACAACTATGGGACATGGAGGGGCCAAGCTGTTTTCACAAATGGAGCCAACAGATTCAGAGGGATGTGTTGGACATGGTCAAAACCTGTGGTACCTACCTAGAAGGAAGGGACATGACACATGCTTGACAAGGAATGATCTTTCTTATAGTAGTCCCAGCTACTGAACCACCACCAAAATCAGCATCTCACTTGAAGCACGGTGCTCCTTGACTTAGCCAAAATCATGCTGAGCTTGCAAAGTGTGACTGGCTGCACAAGCACAGAAGAGTGAGATGCCCGCGTCCGCATCTGCATGTTAGGAAGCACCTCTCCCCTGTTGGTGGCTGGGGTGGCCCAGCCTTACCAGCTCCTCCATCTTGAGAGCTATCAGCATCACCAAACCCAGGGTGCTGTGCCCAGTGCAGGCTGTGTGGAGATAACGTGAGGGCTCCAGCAGCCCACCTCCACAGCAGAGAGCATCCCTGCAGGTGATGCTCGCAGTACCATGGTGCACCATGCTTCTTGTGGAGAGCTCTCAGTCCAGCAGAGAGACCCACCAACACAGAGATGCAAAGGATGAAGGTGCAGCAGAGCTGTGCAAGCCTTGCTGCAGGCTGATCAATAGAAAAGCAATCACTCATGTTCCATCTAAAGGACTGTGATTTAATCCTGGGGGACCCACAAGGGGAGATCCAAGATAAACAACATCTGTGCATTCACAAATAGGAAGTGGAGTTGCTTTCATGTCCTGAGCCTGTTGATTAACCAGTGCTATTGTTTGGCTTGGCTCTCACTGCCTGGTAACTTGGAAGGAAGGTAACTTCCTTCCAAAAGGGATCATTTGGTTACACTCCCTAAATTTGAGTATCTTTAAATAGTGTATGGTTTGCATTTTGCCTGCAGAGGACTGATGGGAAAAGGTAGCAGAAGAGAGCAGATGGCTATCAGAAGGGAACCTGTGTTTAGTCTGCTTGTGCCAGATGGGAACGGAAAGTTTGCTCCCTTGCCAAGTGTTTAAAAGAGGAAATAGGATGTGATATTCTGCCTCCCACTCCTTTCTCTCCCCTGAAACCAGCACGCTGCTCTACTTCCTCTTGGCATAAAAAAATAAAAAATGTAGCTTGGACCACATAAAGCCTTGGAGATGACTAGAGACACACCTCATTCCTTTTTAATGTGTTTATTGTGTGGAGATGGATGTAACAGTATATTTTTACACACAGCTAGGTTCCGAACTGTGTAGCACCTGTCCTTCAGTCTCTCATGTTAATCAGTGCAACAGAAACAAAACTGCAAAGTCCCCAAACTGCATAGATGAACTGCTGTAATCTCCCTGTCTCTGTCCAGGAGGAGATGAACTTGTACCACATCTCTCTTCTTCCCACTCCATAGCAAGACTCATGTTAAACACCTTGGCTGAGAAACCTACCTGTGAGATGGACCAAAATCTCTCACCTGAAACTCCTGTGATTTCCCCTGGCTAATAAACACAGGTCTGTCCTTCTGGAGGTGGTGGAAGCTGAGATAATGTGGGGGCTGAGGCTCATCAGGTTGTTTTAGGAGATCCTGGGGTTGAGCCCAACCCTGTCCCAATGGCATGAGCACTGTAGTGATCTCAATGATACAGTGCATCAGTAAACCCTCAGGTTAATCTCAGAAATAGCTCATGGAACTTAATGTCATGAACCACAGCATCACTAAAGAGCTTTGGGCAGAAGGGACCTCTGGAGGTCTCCTGCCCAGCTCCTGCTCAGAGTACAGCTGACCTGCAAAGCTGGAGAAGGTTGCAGAGGGCTGGTGGAGCTGTTATGAACATTTCCAAGAGCAGTTATGAACATTTCCAACTTCCCCAGGCACCTGTTCCACTGCCTCACCATCCCCAGAGCGAATATTTTTCTTTCTATCTAATCAGAATTTCCCTCCTGCTTCTTATGCCTGTTGCCTCTTGGCCTCTTGCTATGTGCCTGGAAGAAGAGCCTGGCTCCATCTCCTCACCAACCCTCCATTTAGGTGGTGGGTGATGGGAGTTAGATCACTCCCTTTGCCTTTGCTTCTCCATATGGAGCAGACCCACCTCCAAGTAACTTTAAACAATGTCGTGATTGCAATAATATCCACTCAGCCCGTCTCAAGCACAGGCGTTTTAACAGTGTCCTACAATGATAACTTTTGTAGGCTGACTATAATCACTTATTTCCCTGGATAATTAAAGAACATTTGTATGAAATATTTTTGTAGAGATGAAAGACCTCTTGTGCTGTCTGTGCTTGCACTCAGAAATGAAGCAGTGACTGAGTGCAGCTGAGCAGAGGCTTCTGGGAATGACCAGCAGCTTGGTCCTGGCTAGAAAGGACCAGTCCCATAGCAGGAGGGAGCAACATTGTATATAACAGTGGAGCTGTACAGAGAAAAGCTTATCATATCCTCCAGTAGAGACTCCAGGTCACCACAAAACACATTTGTCTTATTCACACAAGGCCATGGGGTGCTGGGTCTGGTCCCCAATACCACAAATGTCCCAGATGGGGAGAGGAACAAAGCCAAGCATGCAAAGCTGAGGATGCTGCAACAGCCAGGCACAGCCCCCATGGACATCATCATCCTGAAAAGGCCATAGCTCCTTGGAGGGGAGATAGGGCACACTGGCACCTTCCCAAGCAAGAGTAGCCGGGGCTTGCACCCTGTGTCCCCCTGCATGAGCAGGCAGGGCCTTGTGCTGTCCGGTCCCTAGCTGGTCCCTGCCATATGTGGAAAGCTGCCAGGCAGTCACTTGGCTCTGAGGAACTGGAGATGTAATGAATGGTTTCAGGAATGCTCTCAGCTTTAATGCAAAGCCTCCTCAGGCACTAATTACTAAATGTTTCCAAAGCTGCCATCCATGTGAAACAGGCCCCTTCATTAAACAACTTCATTGTGGGTAGCAAGGTTATACTTGGTGGGTGTCTGCTACACCCAGAGGGGATGTATGATGTTGTTTCTATCGTGGATGTTATTTCTATCTTTTCCTCATGGGGAGAGAAAGGAAAAAGCCTCCCTTTTGCCCTGGAGAGAGGTGCTGGTGCTTTTCTTGCAGGGTATGGGGCATCCTGGGAGGACACAAGGCTCCCCGGTACAGGACTCAAGGGGAGGGAAGATGCAGAGAGCAGCCTGCCCAGGACAACAGTGACAACTTGCCTTGGACAGGAAGAAAACCCTGTATTTGCTGAGATGGAGACTGGCAAGACCAGTTTAGTAGTGACAGGATCCCAGGAGAGAGGAGGGAAGGAGAGACAGGGAGGGGAGAGACAAATGCGAACACAAGCTCACTGGGTGTCTTGGACTTGACTGGCAAGAAATTAGAGCTGTGGAGGTAGGACAGGGATGGATTCACCCAGGGACAGTCAGGTTGAAACACCAGCCAGGCATGGAGAGGAAGGAGATGTGGAGCCTACCTGGATAGCACTGGCCCTTTTGCAACAGAGGTGCTGTGGGGCATCACCACCCAAAGCCCAGCTGGAGCCACTGCCAGCACCTGCCTGTCTCAGGTACAGAGAGGTAAAATCTTTCCAGTTGATCTAGGATACTGAAAGGTAAAATCCCTGCTGGTTAAGAAGAGCTTGTACAAGTTATTTGCCAAGCCCAAGTAGAAATGCAGAGAACAGCAGCCATCAAGCGGCTGCATCACTGCAGGGCACAGCTGGGCATGGGCTGGGGAACAAGCACATACCCACTACAGGGAAGGATTCAACCTTGGGAGTCTCAGTGTTGCATTGTGTGAGACTTAGCCCAAACCAGCTTGCAGAGAAATGCCAGCCACAACATGTGAGTGCAAGGTCACAGAGACTTGGCTTTCCTAGAAGATGAGGGGGAAAAACAGCCCAGCCTTTAGTGGGTCCAGTCATTCACCTGCTGCAAGGCTGCTGGGACAGGACTCAGGACATGTCCCAGAGGATAAAACTCTGCTTGTGGATGGCAGGGAGCCAGCGGCCATTTTATTTTGCTTGCACTGGAAAGAGGATTTTGCTCAGGGACCCCTTATTTGTCAGCCATTCCACAGGCTGGAAAAGGACAGGCCTTCCTGGTGCCTTGTGACAGTCAGCATTTGGGATAGAGGAGGGCCAGGTGGCAGTTTCTGAGTGATGGCTCCTGGTTGACCCACACCTGCAAGCATTATGGTCTGTGTCACTGTAAACAAAGCAGCAAAGGCCAGGGCATGTTTTAATGCCATTGATTTCACCTAATTGTTATTCATGATACTCCCATCCATAGATGGAATTTTATAGCTGGGGAAAATGAGAAAAGGAAAGTAAATGTCTTCCTCTGACTGGCAAAAAAGGCTGGGACAGTGCCAGCACTCAGAGGAGTGGCACTCGGACAGAGTGTGCCAAGGTGTTTGTCACCAAGAAGGTTTGCAGGCAATGACTGTGCCCACCCAGGGAAAGGAGCTGGCTTCAGTGGCCATGTTCAGCTGAGATGCAGGTTGAAATAAGGCCAGCTATCAACTATTCTGTAATCCCCAAGAAACCAGGACACCATCGGTATTCAGGATGATCAGGTCCCATTAAAAAGCATCTGCTAGTGTGACTTTCCATGGTTTTTATTATCCTGCTTAGCTAGAAGTCACCTTTGAGGACTGACTTGTGGGCTTTGGAAGGAGATCAAAAACTGCTGCACAGCAGCATTGGCGCAGGGACGCTTTGGGTACATTGACATTCATTTTCCAAATTTCTCATCTCCCAAAGGCAATGGGATAGTGCCATCGACAGGTGGTGTGCTTGGTGGTCATACTGAGAGACAATAACAGGGAAACTGGGGAGGAGAAATCTGACTTTCTCAGAGGTGAAAAGTGAAGAGCTTGAACTTAGGAAGGGTGCTGGGAAGGAAGGCAGATTCAGCTCTCAAAGTCAATGGGTATGGGACAGAGCACAGTTAATAGGCGGCAAAGAGAAAACCATGGAAATGCTTGCTGTTGTTTGCTTCTTTCTTCTGCATTCATTTGTCTTTTGACTACTGCAAAGTCTCTGAGCCATAATTAGGAGCAGATCCGTTGCAAGAGTTCTCAGATCTAATTGAACTCTCTTGAAACTAAACCATTTATAACAACCTTTTGCAAGAAGAAAACACAATGTACTCTCCTTTGGTACAGCCAAGAATATGCTGTCCTGGGGCCTGATTAGTCCACCTGCAGCACACAAATGATACGCAACAACACAGAGACTAGTTTCTTGCTCCAGCAGGCAAAGGGTTAAGCAGCTTGAACCCGATACCATTAAAATCAATAGGGATTTTAGGATCCCTTAAACAGGGGTCCTGGGCTGCCGAACTAGGGTCTGGCTGCATGGGATATTGTTAATGGAAAGGAACCAGAGTGGGCTATTAGGAAGATATTTTCCTTTCCTGTGCATCTGACTTTCAGAAGGTAGGGGTATGTCTAGCCAGTCCCTAACTGAAGTTAATTTAATTAGACTTTTATTTTATTTTATTTTATTTTATTTTATTTTATATTTTATTTTATTTTATTTTATTTTTAAGGGACAAGCGACACTAACTGCCCTGCCTCTTGGCAGGCTGGCTGAAAAGCCTCACATTACAGTGACAGAAGCATACAAGGCCAGATCCAGACCTCTGCTTGTAGTCTAGACCCCCTCACTCCTCTCTCATGAACAGCTAAAGACCCAGATGGCAGCTGAGAATTTCCTAGTGTATTTTTGGTCTAGAACTCCCATAGCTGTCTAGAAATCACTAGCTTGCCTTTCTGCTTGTCTGGGGCAAGAGCACCATGCCAAAGTCATGAGCTGACCCTGCGTGACACCTAGGCATCCCTGGCTAACAGAAGAACAGAGCTTGGGGGCATGGTGGGACTAATCATTTAGCCACTAAATAAGGTTGTTTTGGACTAAACAAGAATGTTTGCAAATATCAGCCTAAGTCGGCAAACAGTCATAGCAGTATTTCAGACAGTGGGATTAAAACTGAATACAATGAAGCCTGCATGGCTTCAGACAACGTTTTGGGGGGAAGATTCTTCATCTTGCTGTGAAAACCACACTACCAGCAATGTTCACTTTAATGGATCTAAAATGAACAAAGTGGACCTTCTTTTTGATTTGATTAAAACAATGAAGAATTTATTAGTTGTACAAGCCATCAAGGAAAAGCCTGGTGCCATGGGTGAGTTGTGCTGGGTGCCAGCCTGACCTGCAGCTGCTGCAGCACCACAAGCTCGGCCAAGCTACCCAAGGCTCATGGAAGTACTCATGCACCCACTATCCGAGCCCTGCATGTCACAGGTTGATGGTACTCCTCAAGGCTTAGGGGTCAAGAGCATTCGCATCATCTAAAAAGTCCTGGTTGCCGCTGGTTTTACAAGAAGGAGTAAAGTCAGCCTGGAGCATTCAGAATAGGGATAGAGAGAAGAAAGAATCACAACAATTTTTTTTCTATTAAAATAGTTTTTAAATGCTGAAAACGCAAAGGGCCACTAAGTAGAACTGGCCAAAAACAGTAACAGGAACTCATCTGTCCTTTTTGACTCCCTCCTGTTCTCCATCCTCAGCTGACAAAGATCAAATCCAGAGGACCAGCCTCACTTCCCAACAGGTTACGATTGACAAGAGGATTTGGCAGAAGCTGTAATTCTCGCCGAGGCGATCAGCTCCGGACGGGTGCATTCCGCAGCGAAGCGGGGGGTCACAACGTACAGGGGGCTTTCAGGGCTTTCTTGAGCCGGGGAAGCCACAAGGGCGCGCAGAGACCCGCCAGGGACCGGGGGCCAGCTGTAACGGCGGCCTCCCCCACTCCTGTATAAGCAGCCCCTAGCGGGCGCGAGCGACTTAGAGCGCCGCGAACAGAGCGGGCAAATAGGGCGCGGCGCGTCAGTCACGGCGTGGCGCGGCAGTTCGCGCGGCAGTTCGCGCAAGGAGGGTGCCCCTTCGAGGAGGGCAGCCCCATAGGCCGAGCACAAGGCGTCAGGTACACCTTGACCCCTGTACGGGACAAGGGCACAGCTAACAGAGGTACCAAACAGACACACCAGTCTATGCAGAAGGTTGCAAGAGGGCACCTTTGTTTCCAGTCCTAGTAGTGTACGCAACCTTGGAGATGGTCATGACACGCCGCAGAGCATATTTCGCAGTACCTGCTGGAGTCACTGCATCAGCTTTGTCGGAGGTGTCGACCCAGACAGACCCTCTGATGGCAGATGCGTCTCTTCAAGTCTCAGGCTGCAGGGAGTGCTTGGCCCCCACCCCAGGAGGCCTGGGCTGACAGTCAGCTCTCCTGTAGACAGTGTGCTCTTGTCCATGAGCTGTGTCGTCAGGTAAGGAAGTTACAAGAGGAAGTCAGCAGGTTGCGTAGTACCTGAGAAGATGAGCAGGAGTTAGGGTGTTCATGGAGACCATACAGCTTCAGGAGCAACCCCATTCAGCAGGGGAGTTGCCAGAGGACTCCATGCAGCATGAAGCGGTTCAGCATAACACTATAGAAGAAGGCCGGAAGCTCGTCACTTCTCGTAGGAAGAGAAAGAAGAGAAAGGCTCTTACTCCTCCTGAAGCCTTGCCATTCAGGAGCAGGTTCAGTGCCCTCCAGGCTGAGGATGAGCTGGGCAAAACTGCAGGGGAGGCGACTGGGCTGACAGAGCCTGTGCCTAGCAGGAGCACCCAGAAGAAGTGGTGGGTGATCGTTGTGGGTGACTCCCTGCTGCGAAGTACGGAGGCACCCATCTGCCAACCTGACCTCTTGTCTAGAGACGTTAGTTACCTGCCAGGGGCTCGGATAAGAGACGCCATGGAAAGGCTGCCAAAGCTTGTCCATGAGTCAGACTGTTACCCTCTGATACTTCTCCATGTGGGTGCTAATGACACCAAGGCTAAATTAGAAACCATCAAATAGGACTTTAGAGCTCTGGGCATG
>VXAA01005138.1:0-21837 GCA_013399115.1 Anseranas semipalmata
CCCCCAAACCAAAAATCCATCAGTCAAAACGACGATAAAAATGAGTTACAAACACAAAAGTCAGCTCTCTCTGACTGACAACTTACAAAAAAACTGGGAACTTCACAACCAGCTTCCCCACGACCTGCAGCAGTTACTAACGTCTCCACACGAGAGGCCAAACATGCCTATTAATACAATATATACAGACAAACCCACTCTGGAACGAACCCACAGGTACAGCCAGTCTTCCCCTCCCCACCCCAAAAATAACCAAACACACCCAAAGTGCATTTGTTGCGTTATATCAAAAAACATTTTTTCTTCTGAAAGATTGGCCTGCAAGTCTGTTTTTTTAACCATTTAGTAACTTTTTAATATAGTTTATGAAAATAAATTATACAGCAACTATTTTAATAAATTAAGCACACACAAAAAAAAAGAAATTAAGCAAAGCTGCATTTCTACCACAGGTGGTTCCCAGCCACGAGCCTCCTTCCCTCCCGCAGGTCCTGCTGGCTGCTGCGCTCAGAGCTGCTGCTCCCGCTCCTTTCTTCGGCTCCATTTCCACACGGAAACTCGCATCCAGTGCCGTGTGCTGCCACCACCTTCCAACAGGGATTTCCAAAGTAAAACGCGGGCGGTGCACGCCTGGCCCCCACCCAGCCCTCCGCGGGGCAGGCTCAGCCCTTGGGTTCAGTTTAGAGGGAAACGATCCACGCGTCAGCTCTGGCTGCGCAGAGCCAAGGACGACAGCCGGTCCCCTGCCGAAAGCTGGAAGACGCTTCCTCCTGCGAGCCCCGCTGCCGGCGCTTCGCCCCCCGGTGAGGCTGCAGCCCGAGCACCACCGAGCCCCCCCGAGGGGCACGGCCTCGCACGGCTCCCAACTCCCCGCACCTGCTCACGGGCACACACAGAAAACGCTTCAGTGACAAAAACGCTTCTGGGATGTGAAATCAGCACCGTAAGGTGCCGTGTGCCTGGCAGGACACGCCGAGCCCCCCCTCTGGTCCCACCCCCCAGCAGTGGGGCTGAAGCAGCCCAGCCAAACCAAGCTGAAGTTTTTCCCCTTCAGGTCGATGCTGAGCTGAAAACTTCCATGCGAGAACGCTGTCCTGGCACAAGGACAAACAGCAGGACACGAGGCAGCCACAGTCGATGACTGTCGGGACTGGGCAGCAGGGTGCCGTGCCACCCTGCCCCAAAGGAACCGCGCCGGTGCCTGCCACAGCCCGGGTGCGTTTCGCACCCAGGACCGAGCCACGTCCTTGCTCTCCCTCTGAAGCACACAGCAGCTGCCTTAAGCCGTGCTGCGGGACCCCGCCAGCTTGGTACGGGGACACAGCCCGCGGCTGGAGGCTGCGCCCAGAGCCACAAGCACTGGCTCCAGCGGAAAAAGGAGCTTCCCCACCTCTACTTTCCACACTTTGGTAGTTTTTATGGTCTGCTTCACTGCTCATCTGCCTCCAGTCGCTGATGAAGGGAGGAGGAAGGCAGTAATGCTTACAGAATTCAAGGCTGGACAAAGGAGACCATAAAAACATTTCCAAAGCAGCAAGACCACGCTCCCTGCCCGGCCTGGAGTGGGGAGAAGCAGAGGGGGCCTGGGGGGGCTGCAGGGCACCTACCGCCCTTCGCAGCAGAGCTGAGCCCCGCTCCCACGGGTGCGGAGCAGGGGGGTGTTCTCATACAGCTACAGCTGACACCCCGCACATCAGCGCAACGGGGTCCCACCACCCCAGTAACCACCGCAGAGGCGGCTTTCTCCAACATTTCAGCAGACCTAAAGCCGTGTCAGCTGGCACTAGACTAGGAAGAACTGCCCCCCCATGCATAAGGTTCAAGTAGCAGCAGAACGGCAGGATGGGGCTAGGAGAAGCCCCCCCGTGGCCGCAGACCAGCCCCACGCAGTTCAGGTTTCACCCCTCAAGTCTGGGGGCACGGCACAGCCGCCCCCCTGCCCGTGCAGGTCACACCACCGGGGTGTTCCAGGGACGGGGGGTGTCACAGAGCTCCCGGGCAGGCAGACAGGGGGCTCCCCAGCCACCACGGAGCAGGTTTGTGCGTTTCTGCCCCCCACAAGCCCAGCAAGGGCAGCGCTGGCCCCGTGCCCCATCCCAGCACCTGGCACATGCCGCTTCTCTCCAGTTTGTCTGTTCTCCCTTCCCCACTCCAGCCGTTATTACACCAGCGATCAATACCCCGTCCCTCCATACCAGATCGGGGATGAAATGAAAATGCTGCTGCCACCACCACACCTGGGAGATGCCAGCTTCTGCCCGGCTGCAGCAAGGGGACGTTCGCTGCCCTCCCAGGCTGGCGCGGCCGACAAGCACCTCACGCCAGGCGTCCATCGCTGGCCCCACGCCATCCCATCCTCAGCACCGGGGCCTCTTTTTGGAGGGAAGCTTCGCAAGAGACATTTGCACTGGGCACACTCTTGCTTCGATGGCACGGTGCAAGACACTTCAGGCGTCAGACCAGCCGTGGCTGTCAGGAAGATTTTCCATTCCAGCATATGGATAAATTGGAAGATTCAAATCCTCAGCACGAGCAGCTGAGATGCAGCAGAACCAGGTGCGCTGATATTCAGGAGTTCCCTGTGCACACGTACACGGATGCTTTTCCCCCCAGTGTGCTGTGCGTTAGTTGAAGCAGCTGCAGGTTTTGCAGGCTGATGACTTGGTATGAGCGGATCTACAGCAGAGAGGGGACGTGGAAAGGGCTGCAGGGGGATGGACGCTGCCCCCGTGCAGGGAGGACATGGTAGCTGTAGACCAGGTTAGCTCACATCTCCCCAAGGGCTGAGATATGCCATCCAGCACGCCGTGGGGCAGCCACCCCGTCCCGATACCCACTGCTCTGACAATGTGACACAAAGTCAGCAGTGAGTAGTGTTTGATGAGGTATTTCTGCAGATTTTGAAGATTATTGGTTTCATCTGGAAGCCAAATCATTTAAAAAAACTTTTTTTTTTTCCCCCCCCAAGACTGAAAGTGAGGCCAGAGGTGATGGTTAAGAAAGGGAGACCAGGATTAGTTAGCACCCTTTGCAGCAGCACTTGGCATAGGCAGACAATCAGGATTTTTCAAGGCTGCTTTAAGATCCATAGGACTGTGTCTAATTCAAGGACATAGATCATTCTGCAGGGCAAGAACAAAGTCCCAGCAGCTCCTAAACAACCGCATCCAGCTCACAGGGCACTGACTTGATCCGCAGACCCAGGCCACACACAGCATCGCATTTTCGGACCACACTGTTGCAGGATGGAGCGTTTCCTTCGCCCAAGAACACAGGCTCGTTTAAATACAGGAGAAAAGATTCTTTGAGACTTCTCAGCATCACTTCGGGCAAACAAACTTCACCATGAAATGCAAACTCTGCAATTGTTGTGATGGATGAAACAGCAGACCAGGATTGAAAGGGACGTGGGTAGTGCAGCCAGTGCTAAGCCCAGAAACTCAGTAAGAGCTACCATCTCTCCTGGTTTACTGTTTCTGAACGGCTGTGGTTCCATGGACACCGCAGGAAGAAGCGGCAAGCAAGCTCTAGAAGAACACTCAGCTGTTTCTTGCTCCAAGTCACCCTAGAGATGCCTCAATGCCCCAGCAACTACTGATCAGGATCCTTCACACCTCAGTAGAAAGCCACTTCATTCACAGCTTCTAGAGACAGCCAGCAGAAAGGCTAAAAGTGCATGTCCCAAGGCTCTGCCGGACTGAGATCACTTCACCAAGTACCTTTGGTCCACGGACTGCTGCAGAAGTTACAGCAACAGCTTTGCCACCTCCCTTCCGCGCATCACAGGAGTTCAGTGAAATCTTCCAGTGTTTGCTAAGGGGAACAACACCTCCCCAGAGGAGCAGCCCTTGCTCCCCAATGCAGCAGCAGCAACTCCATTCAGCAGAAGGCTCCAGGACCTCCAAATGGCTCACAGGCTCTTCCTTCCCTGGGCCCAGCTTACAAGCATACAAGGCCATCCTGCAAATCCAGTAGCAAAGCTCAGCTGCCCAGGACTAGCCTTGGCCGTCTTCTCCCACATCTGGAAAGCGGGGGAGCTATGCAGCTGTTCAGAGCCCCACGCTCCCCAGAGGCTGCTCTGCGTAGCTGCACGTGATCCTGGCTCAGGCTGCCTCCGAGCAGCTCTCTGGCTGCATCCCCTCTTGGTGAGAGCCAAAGAGCAGTCCTGCCGTAGTGCCCAGAGCAGGTGATCTTCCCAGAGAGTCCCCTTCTCTCTCTCCTCACCTTGAAGTTTCCAAGGGAGGATAATAAAATTCAGCTGATCATAAGACAGTATTTCTCATGCTGAAAATAAAAAAAATGAAGACATCAAAAATAAAACTTTCAAAAAATCGTAAATAGTGCCATGACATTCTTTGTTCTGCAAGGAGTCCGCGAGCTGGGATCAGTGTCTCCGAGACCCCCTCGCCCTCAGCCACGAGCCGAGACTCTTGGTCTCCCTCTGCTGTGCTTCTTAGGAGTCTTGAACCCTCTTCTCTCTACAAAAGAGCTTGAGAGCAGAAGTCGCACCGCAGAAGCAGGCTTCACCTTTGCGTGCCTCGTCCCCACCACTGCCTGACTTGGGCTACTGCATGGCAACAACCAAATTCCTAGTGGGGGAGAGAGAGAGGAAAGGGATCAAACAGCCTGCTTGATGTGACAGAATCTGCCCCAGACGGCTGCTGGTTTGGCACAAGAGCGAGCGCAGGCCTGTGAGGGCACAAAATAAGCACAAGCAAGCAGCAGAAGCCTTGCTCCTCTCCCCAGAGAAAGCTGCGTAAAAGAAAAAGGCTAGTGGGAGTGAACAGCCATGACTCCTTAGGGAGGATTTTGTGTTTCCTTTGCAATCAGAGGGAACAGCCTGATTTACGCTGGACCCCATGGGACAGCGCATGGACCAGCAGCACACACGTACCATCAGTGACAGCAACAAGATGGGCGAGGCAGCCTCGCTACGTGGAGGATTCGGTCTCCTGCTTCTGTTTGGAGATGAGCTGAGCTTCCTTCAGTGACAGGTACACCTCCTCCTGGGGGTCGTAGTAGTAGAACTTCCGGATGTAGGAGATCAGAGGCCTGGGGAAGGCATGGGCATGAGCTTCAGCCCCGAGCCACAGCCATGCCAGCCTCCGCAAAGGAGGACCAGAACCTCTCCCCCAGCAGGACCAGGTGCCCATCCTCCTGGGCTGTGGCACAGGCAGGTAACAGCTCACTCCTGAGCTGTGCCCCTATGCCCCACAGGACATTCATCTTGCTGTCCCAAAGCCAAAGCAAGAAGTCAAGTACTCCCTCCCAGAGCCCTTGCTGCTGATACAGATGTCTTCTGCCTGCCATGGTGAGCGGCAGAGGAAACCAAACAACTCCTCCCCAGCCCAGTCCTCAAGACTTACTTGGGCAGCGGCAGCTCAGGGATGTGGTCTATCCGGACCAACTGCCTGATCCGAAAGCGGCAAAGGTGCTGAAGAGATTTGACATTGCTGAACCTGGAGACTGGATACAGGAGCTGGACAGGTGTTGGAGGGAGACCTTTGGAAAAAAGCAATATTGGAGAAGAGCGTTGTGTTAGAGACGAACCATTACCAATTCACAAGGAAACGCTGGTTCTTGGGAACCGGAGCTCTCTGCAAGGCTGTGTCCAGGCAGCACATTGCCCCACTGCTTCCGAGTTGCTCAGCACTGGCTAGCCAAACCTTCACAGGCAATAGCCCATTGACTGCAAGGTATCTCCAGCCTTCCTCACAAGGCAACAACAGCTCCCTCCAACTCATGTCACACAGTTCCTGCAGCTACCAGTGGTAAAGCAGACCCAGGGATACTGCAAGCCCCTAACCACCTCTCTCCCCCAGGACTAGCAGATGAAGCGTCACTTTATACCGAGAAGCAACAGGCTTTTGAAAGGATGCAGAAGAAAGTCAAAGGGAAAGGCAGGCAGCATGACCGGCACGTACGCTTTGCTCTGCATAACCCTTTGGGTAGGTCTATCGAGGCATTAAAAAGCTGGGGATTTGGTCAGCTCAAGCTGTGCAAGAGTTGCTCATTCTTGGGGTCACGAGGCTGGGCACAAAGGCAGAGGCGGGAGCAGCTTCAGCCGAGCCAGCTCCCCACGCAGGGAGCAGCCCTGCATGGCTGAAAGCGAGCTGCACGCAGCTGTCCCCCGCCCCACAACCTCCTCCCCCCAAGTTAAGAGCAACAATCAAGCCACAGAACCAAGAGGTCAGCAGGAGCACCAGAAAGGATCTATGGGAGCTAGGTTCATTCACAGCATAAGGTTTTATCTGTCTTTACAGAAGGATTCAAAGCGAGTTACACTCTAACCCCCTCCTGCTGGCTTGTCTCTGGGGGCAATGGAGTGAAAGGAGAAAAGGGAAAGCTCTTCACACTAAGATGGGCTCAGAACTGCTCCAGGCAGCTCAGGAAGCTGTGAGCCAGCTTTTGAGAAAGCAAAGAACAGGAATCAATTGAAGGCTGGATTCCCCCCCTTCTTATTCTCCTACCAAAAAGGAATTAGCCTCTGGGAGCTCAGCCAGCAACTACAGGGACGCAGCACGAGCTCTGCATACTGCGCTGGCCACATGCCTCACTGCCAGGAGCCAGATGCATGCTGGAAACATCCCCCTCCTCTGAGAAGCAGTTAACGTTTCAGCAGGAGAACAGCACTAACGAGCACACTGGGGAGATGCAGATCCTAAGCATTCTCCTACTAAAGATCAGGCATCAGTGTGAGACTTTGTTTTTCAAGGATCAAGGCGCAGCAGCTCTAAGAAGCGCCCGGGCCCAACGCTGCACCCAGATGGAGAGGCGCAGGAGCCAGCAGCACAGCTGGCTGGCGGTTCAGAGGGGACCGGCACCAGGCACCGAGGGACCCTCGGCAGGTGCGCAGCGTTGCTCAGGGGGATTTTTCTTCTTTTTGAAAGATATTTTCTAAAGCAAATCCCTTCTACTAAGGCATTTGCCTGTAGTCCTGGAAAGTCCACAAAGCTCTATTCTCGAGAGGAACAGATCCCAGGATTAGGAAGGTAAAGTATTCTTAAGTTGAAAGAATTTTTTGGAGGCAGGATACATTGCAACTGTAGCTTTGCAGCCTTCTCCCCAAAAGCATGGCTGTGACGTAAATCAGCTTTCCAGTTATTGGCCATCTCTGCAGCAGGGGGCAACACTGAACAGGTCTGGGCTATGACTCCGGCTCTGCTCCCAGTCCCACAGGCGAGCCGAGCCGGAGCTGGCCTGGAGCTCTGCTGGTGACAGCAGCATCCCGTCCCCTCCCCTCCAGTCCCTCCAGCCCAGAACCTCCCTGGTCACAATCCGCTCCATGCTGCAGTGCCGCTGAGGTCACTGTCACCATCAGGGCCTGCGGGCATGACAGCAATGGGGAGAGGGAGCAGATTTATTATCATTTCACTTGCAGATTTACTGCACTCTTCACACTCTTCTCAATCCTGCCCCTCTCTGCTTCATTGCCGTGACTCGCTTTACCACAGCAGCGTTCCCCTTTCTGCTCTGGTGCTTTGCTCAAAGCATCGCCACTCACCCTCCCTCCAACTTCTGCTCCCCACTGCTGCTCTCTCTCAAGTATGGGGCCTATTTGTCTAATTGGCAGACTCTTCCTTTTCTCTCACATGGGATTTTCGGCTAGCTTTCTGATACACAAGGACAGCTGAGTCAAAACCAGAAAAATTTAAAGACACTGGCCCAGTTGCCAGCCCGGCTCTAGCAGGAGGTAGACGTGAGCCCATTTAAAAGAACTGGACTTTGCTGGATGGGGAAACAAGTGCCCTGCAATTCCGACATCATGCAATCAAACATGCTTCAACAAAGCTTCACAACACTCCCTCGTGCTTGTGAGCACCTGCCCGTTGATGTGCTCTGGCACCACGGTCCCCCGGGGACGCTGAACCTAGAGTATCTATCACTCGAGGCCCACATTTAGCTCACCACTTGGAAATGCTCCCACACACTCAGTTTAACGCCTCTCCTCCCAACAGCCCCAGGTGGGTCTCAGCTAAGGGAAAACCGGAAAACTGCAAAGCATGGAGCGGTTTCTAAGAAAAGCAGCACTGAGACTGAGGGAGGGAAGACAGCTGAGCTTTAGTAGCCAAATAACTGCAGGTTGAGGGAGTGGCTTTCCAGCCTGCAGTGTCCAACAGCTCCACTCGTGGTGGTGTTAGATGGTATCATGTTTCCATATGCCTGGAAAGAAAGGTCCAGGAAGTCTCCTCAACACCACAAGTACCTGGTACAGCTGCTGGCTGAGACCTGCTCCTCAGGACCCTTGTGAGAAGTCAGCAGACAAGGATGCAGAGCATAGCATTGAGTGCAGCCAACAAAACCCACGTTAAGCTGGCTCTCTAGTACACACCAGCAGCTTTCAGAGAGCAAGAGACATCCCCCAGACCCAGTGGGACACTCACCTGGAACCCTGGATCGGAGGAAGTAAAGGAACTTCCCATTTTTGGAGTGCATGATTGCTCTCTTTATGAACTCCACCACAGACTGGCAGCGGTCCTCAAACTTGGGATGGCACCACAGGCTGAAGGTCCCTTCCAACAGAACAGAAGAGGTTTCACATTACAGGAGCACTGGTGGCAGGAGGAGACATTTACTCATGGGTCTGCTGTTTTCAAAGGGCAGGTGACAGCCCCCAGCCGAGCTGCAGCCCAGCTGGCACTGCCACCTGACGCACGATGCATCGCACCTGGATGGCCAACGAGGGAACTGGAGAGGGCAGCAGGGGAAGGCAGGCCCTGACCTGCTTAGAGATCTCCAAACAGGTTAAAGCCTCAAGTCGGACTGGTCTCACACTCTGTGCTGCAACCAGACGCTCCCCTTCTTGCACTGGAGAGCGACCCTGTTTATTCCCCCCACTTGCCAAAACGCTGCCTACATTCCCCTCTGTCCCCCCAGATGCCCCTTTCTGGCTGCAAAACCTAGCCCAAGCCAGAATGCCCTCGTGATCAAGGATCGGGCAGTGCTCCGGCAGAACAGAGCTTCACCAGGAGCAGCCCAACGGGAACACAGGGGCGAGATTTAGGACGGAGCCCACTGGCTCAAGCCTGAAGGGGCAGATCCCCACGGCAGGCGCGCTGCCACCATCTGCGCACACCCTGTAAGTCAGAGCCATAAGGCAGCGGGGTGACCTGGAAAACACCCTGCATCCATCCACGTAAAGCACTCATGCTAAGGAGAAGGTGTGGCCACACCAGAGGTACCCAAAATTGTGTTCCAGCCAGGGACTTTTTGGATGAGCAGCTGCCCCAGCAGCATCACAGCAGCACAGAAAATCTAGAAGAGGCAGTGCTGCAGGATGTCCAGCAATCACAGCCTTACATAGGGTGGCCAGCAACCAGCAATAGAGGGGTTACATACGGCTCACAAAATTTAAAATGCACTTCCTCTCCCCACAGCTCGGTCTAACTGGCTTTACTGGGAAAAGACATCATCTCACCCCCACCACGGACCAGCGTGGGAAACAGTGATCTAGGTTAGCACCTGCTAAACGTTTGGGAACCAGCAATCTCTGATCTGAACGAGCCCTTAGAAGTGGCCAGTAGATGCAAAGGACAATCACTATGGGATTATTGCACAAACACCAGCCTCCCCAAACCGCCTACTCAGCTCTCCTAAAAAAAGGACAAAGAAATTCTGGTTTCTTCTTCTCATCTACCTGAAACCTGAAGGTCAAGCATTTATCTATTCACCATTCCCTCAGCCCCACCATTTGTCATCTTCATTGGCTCATCAGAGTGCTCAGGTCTGCAGTTTTGCACAGTGCTGCAGCACATTCAGCACAAGACAGCCAGTCCAGGGGCGAACACAGGGCCACCGACACAGACCAAGGCGCTGGACCCAGTGATGAAGTCCTTGATGCAGTGCCATGGCCGGGAACGCTGCTCCAGGGAAGGTGGCAGCACCACCTTCACCACATGCAGCAAGAAGTGCAGTTTGAGGGAAAGGAAGGACACCTGGCTAAGGGAGCTCTGAGAATGCGAAGTACCCTAGCCCCAAAATAAGAAACTGGACCAGCAGCAAAAGAAGTTTGCTCCAAAGCTTGGCTATGAACAATTATCCTCTGTGCAGCCAACCTCACGCCTCCTCCAGCTGGAAATGCTGCTTACAATTTCTATAAGGGCAGGGTGATGAAAATCAGTCCTCCTTACGCAATGGTCAGGGGCAGGGGAACTGGCTCTAGACAGGCTAGAATTAATGCTGGCACATCTTGCCATCAGAGGGGCTCAAGACCAGAAACGCTGCTAGGTTTATTAGCACAGCTAGCAATGCTAACAAAGACAACGGTGACATCCCCAGAGCAAGAGCAAAAAGGTGAAAAAGATGAGCTTTGCCCCAAAAGGTCACAAACCACTGTTTTCTCCAGCAGACTGTCTGAGAAGCCTCAGAACCCATTATTTGCAGGCGCATTTAATGACAATGCTCTACAGGCAGCTGTTATTAAAGCCTGTCCACTGGTTACAGGGCAGGTGCCGGAGTCTTGACAATGCCCTCCCCTCATTCACTGAGCCTCCTGGGCTTTTTGCTCGGCCTGAGGGCAGCTGCCTGAACAGGGGCTCAATACGGAAAACCACATTTGAAGATGAGCAGAAAAAGCATGTGGGCGAGGTGAGACAGACCCCATGCACGAGAGTGAGCATGGCAGGAAGAAAGGGTGCAAACAACACGCAAAGTTCTCAGAATGAAAACCCACAACAGTGGAGCTAAAACCTTCGCCTTGCACAGAGGGCAGCTGGCAGCTCTGCTGAGCATCCCTTGAGCGGGAGGAGAACAAAGCAAGGTGATGAGCTGTGATGTCAAGAGATCGCTTCTCATTTCACAGGGAAACAAGCTCAGTTTTGGGAATCAGACAGCTATGAATGATGGCTCTTGCTACACATCACGTCTCAGTGACGTGGGATCTCAAAGATCTTCCCATCATCATTTCCTTCAAGTTCAGTTTTCCAAAGCAAGGCCTGAGGAGACGCCCAGGGAACTCTTGTATCCCCCAGTTTTTCAGCATTTTAAGGAGACTTGTGCCCAAGGCATAAATAGCAAAGTTAAATGCAAAGTTAAATTTTAAGGCCTCCTACGGAACACAGAGTAAGGACACATTACTGCTGCTCCCCCTTTTCTGTCACATCTGTGCCCAGAGCCCTGATTTGGGACCTTGAGCTCAGACTGGCCCACAGCCACGTGCCCCAGCTGTCAGTGTCCCCAGAGCTCCCCCTGGCTCTTACCCCTGTAGTGCTCCATCCTGGTGTGATGGGTGATGCCCTGCGATCGGAAGCTGAGGCTCAGGATGTAACGGGGGTCAGAACTGTCACGGACCAGAAAGGACCCATCCGGTTTCCCTTTCAGCTTCATCTCCGCGTCCTCCCAGTTCATCGGTCCCCAGTACCACCCGCACTGCAGAAGCAAGACATGGAACGTCAGCAGACTACGAGCAAGGAAGATTGCATCAGCAACTAAAGACAGCACAATTTGATATTGTTAATCCACTTTTAATGCCAAAATTTAAGTTCCTGGTTATATTTATCAGGAAAATGGATAGTTAGGACTCAGTGCTTTTTCATCCTGGAGCAACAACCCATCTACCACCCAGAAGTGGTGAAAGAACAGATGAGACTATGACAGTCCTTCCACGCATGACATGTTCTGGATGCACTAAAGACCTCACTGGGAAAAAGGCAGGTGGTGTTTTCTGGTGCTGTCTTAATCTTATGTTCCTGATCAGTCCCAAAAACCAGAGCCTAGACCTGCAGCCTTCCCCTCCCAAGGCCCTGCGCTGCCACCACCCCGCCACGTGGACATTACCTTCTCCAGCTCTCGCAAGCTGGCTGCGAAGCTGCTCGAGTCCGGCCGGTAGAGCGGACACTGGAGGTGCGGGGCGGGCTGGCTGGGCACTGTCTCCATCGGCCGGAGGGGCACGATCCGTGGGAAGGCGTCTGCAGAGGGAGAGACAGCCCGGGCCATGGTCACCGATCGGGAGCTCACCCCGGGGACGAGCCACCCCGTCCCCCAGCACGCTCGGCTCTAGAGGTCAGAGCAGGCGGAGCAGAGACGCAGTGAGGATGAGGAAGCAGGACTGACGGATGGGAGGACAGTGTCCTTGTGAAGGACACGGCAGGAGTCACTACCTGGCTCTTCCAAGGTGACTCATTCAGCGCCTTCACCTGCTATTTCCTTGCGCTAGCTTGGAGGGAAGTCAAGGGACATGCCAGGTGGCACCAGCTGGAAGGAATTAACCCATCCCAACACCTTAGATCCTGACAAGGGGGCAATTACAACCCTGTGGGTCCTGAAGGGCAGGAAACTGAAAACCAAAGGGGAATTGCATAAGAAACATCCTCACGTGCTATTTAGTTGGACTGCACAGCAGGCAAAGCCTGGGCTCCTGCGCCAAGCCCTGCTCCTACAGCTGTTTTCGGACACTGCTGACACCCAAACCACACGGACCAGCCCACAGCCAGGAATGGGGGGCTGCGCTTCTGCTGAACCCAAGAGGAACCGGAGAAAACGGGAGATGCTGAACTGAGGATAAAGCTGGTGCAATTACAAGCTTCAGCAAAACCACTGGGGGCAACGAAAGAGCCACAGCACACGGAAAACAGGCAAAGGACCGAGGCCAGGAAACCAGAGCCTTGACACAATGGTACCTGAGCATTCAGTAGCACAGCACTGCACGTCCCTAAGTGGGCAGCACTGCTGCTTAAAGTTTACCAAGAAAAGCCACAAAGTCCAGATCCCTGGAGAGAAAACTAGAGCCTTGCTGCTAAAGCTAAGCTGACCTGGGGCATGGGGCGGAGGAGGCGGAGGCAGAGGGAAAGACTGCAGGGAAGACCCCATCGGACCCACTAGGACAGATGTAGGCAGCGTCCCACTGATATCATCTAGGAGAGAACAGAGGCAAAAGACATTCAGAAAACAGGAAAGCGAGCGAGCCCTGCACTGCTGAGCGCCTGACGATGCGGGACGAGCAAACCAGCACCGAGCGCTGCCTGGAGCAGAAGATGGAGCTCTTCACGGAGAGCTCACGGTGCTCCACCAGCTTCTAGAGCGGGTCGCCGCTGCTGCGCCAAACCAGCTCATCCTCAGCATGCTCAGAGGCTTGCGCACACACATGCACACCTAGAGCGAAGGAGTTAGTTTTCCAGCCCAGCTATCTTCATGCACGCAGCTTGCAGCACAAGACAGGCATTTACAGAAGATTTCACAGGCACGACGCTGCCCTGGCACACAGGACGTGCGTGTGGGGTGCTGCTCACGGAGGCTGACTCGTGCTAAGCTCAGAGAGGAGCCTCCTCCAGAGGAGGATGCCGAGCAGCCTCACCAGGCTCCTGGTGCCATCCTCCCCACAGCCTCCACTTCCACACACTGAAGCAGGGGAGGGAACCAGCCTGGCAGGCGATGGGAAGGAGGGAGGGATGTTTCTGCAGGCAGCCATAGCAGAGGAGACACTGTGAAATCAACACGTTACGTCCCACCTTGCGTGGCTCCACCACAACCCTCCCCTCCTGCCTGATCCACAAGAAACGACAGCAAGAAATCCTGCCGGGGCAGGGAGAGCAGGCAGCGAGTCCCTGCCATGGCTCAGCATGGGCAGACGGGCAGCTTCTGCGCTCCCGGATGGACGTACAGACGGGCTCTCGAGGGGCATGGCGCCATACCTAGCAGGCTGAGGCTTCTTCGTGGAGGAGGCGGTGGAGTCGGAGGGTGAGGGGAGGTCAGTCCTCGCTGAGAGATGTCCACATCCACTAGTGACACCGTTTCACCTGGAGGTTGGTGGAGCAAGACTGTTAGTGCTGCACCTCCCCGGGCACGCAGGGGCCAAGCGCAGGGAGGGAGAGGGGAAAGGACAGGGACCTCTGCAGAGGTTTGGAGGACAATCTCATCAGCTGGTTTCAAATCAAGCTCCCCTGCTCTGCCGCTGCAGGCCCCAGGTCAGGAGTAAGCGAGCGACGGGCACTGGTGCAGGTGCCCAAGCCCAGCGCCAGGCGATGGGGAAGCACCGAGTTCCTGCAGCACGTAGCGCTCATCAGTGATGCACAGCGCTGGCACTTTATATAATTCTTGGGAAATGGTTTCACAGCCCTACGTGGCACCGCCTGACATGTAACTAGGAGATAATGCTCCTGTTAATTCCAGTTGGAGCTCACCTACAAACATCTTAGACGATCTAACAGAAATACCTCTTACCCTACAGGCCATGAAGGCACCAACTCTTAAAATTGATGAGGGACCTGGACAGGCCTCGACATTAAATTGCTGGAATTCACCTAAGCCTAAAGGCTCCAGACCCAGGATACTGCTTGGGGAAAATAATGACACAAACTAAGATGTCCAATGTAAACAGGTAAAGCCTAAAATTAATCTAAAACCACGGGAGAAAAATGAAGCCATCAAATCAAGGTTAAAGCATCAGCCTCAGTATCAGACCGATACAGAGGCACAAGGCAAACAGCTAACTCCCGAAGAGAGCCCTAAGTGGTGTTACCACAGCCGAGGCATTTTTCAAACTAGTCGGTCTAACCAGGCTGACGCGAACCACCAACGCCGAAAGCAGACCATCGCGCAGCCTGAGCCACGGCCTCCAGGACCACGAGGTTCGGCTGCCTTAGGCTTCAGCTCCCGTGGGCAGAGACCCCCCTCTTCTGCTCCGGGTACAAAAACTTCCCCGACCTCTTGGTAAGTACCTGACAAGGTGTTTACCACACACTGCCTAGGACAACATTGACTCAGCTTCCTCCTGCTTGTAGAAGTCCTATCTATTAATAAGCAACGTTAAGAGGGGTATTTAGGCTTGGTTATTATCCGAGGCACCTTCTCCCTGGGGGACTCATGGGTGTGGGTGCACACGCATGCATACAGCCACTCTTTCATTTCCACGCCCTAAAAATAAAGTGGCCACGTAGGCTGGGCTGCTTTCGCCCTGTACAAACAAAACCAAAAGGCGACAAGACCACGAGGGGTTGCAGTAACCCAGCTTTCAAACCCTTCCTAGCGCAGCAGGAGCAGCAGTGGCAGCTACGGCGCACCTACGGACCCAGTGCTCCTGCGAGGTGCCCGAGAAGAGGTCACAGAAGGCAAGGAGTGCTTCCCCAGAGACCTCCGCTGGCCCCAGCTCGGCCCTCACACTAACCCAAAAGCAAGTCACCAAGAAACCCAAGCAAGCTGGGCCAGGCATTTGAGTTCTGTCCTGCTTTGGTGGTCCCAGCCTCAGAAATACTCCATATAGACCTCAGCTGGGTAAGACTGGAGAAGTCAACAACAAATCAAAGCAATTAAAATGCAGACACATTCACTCTGGGGACACTGGCACAGTCTTCTGCAAAGGAAAAGCTCCTATGAGGGCACTGCCACTATTCCACTGACTTGCAAACATTGACATAAGCCATTTTGAAAACGTTTAATAGGATAAGATAACAATTAATCAAATCAACCTCCCAAATTTAGAGCAGGAACTTGTCCACTCCATGTTCTCCCCTGTAGTTTCTTTTGAAGAAAAGATACTCTGCACACACATCCGCGCAAGCCCCATCGCCAGCCGGCACAAGAACTACAGATTCTCTACTCACAACTTCCCCTAGCAACAGCTGACAGTGGCAGGAGCAGCTTTTGCTTTAACCTGCCTTGATTTGCCAAATAAACGCACGCGACACGCAGGAAGCCAGGGGTACCTTGCAAGGAGCAAGTCTTCCGCATGCCACCCCGCTATCAGGACATCAGCTGCAGAGATATGAGAATGGAGAAGACAACAAGCAGCACCGCAGCTGAATCACCCCCGAATGACTCCATTTCTGAATGAACTACGCAGAACTACGAGAAACCGCAGCAGCAGAGGAGCTCTCTGCTCCCAGTGCCAGACGAGACAAGCCAACGCTCTGCCTTGAAGGCCGCTTCTCTGCGATTTAAGCCAGATCTCGGCAGGACGTCGCCGCTGCTCTGCAGAGGGCTCGAGCCCTGCTCCGGAACGCCAGCCGTGCCCCGCTCCAGCCGCTCCGCGTAAGCCAGCAGCGAGAGCAGGCTTCCACCTCCACCCACCGGCTTCTCCGAGCACAGCCATCATACTTCGATTCCTTCGCCCTGCAACAAGACCCTCAACATGCATTTACTCTGAGCTTTGTAACACGCCAGGTGAAGCTCCACACTGCTGATCAATACCCACTCGTGACCTTAGCCCTCTGTGCGAGCTTTAAGGCGGGATTCCTCCACGGAAGTCCCAAGCCCTGCGGCTGGGGCTGTTTTGACCGCCAGCACACACAACAGGAGGCACATGACCACGACCAGAAGCCTTTCGGTATCAGCCGCCAGCAGAGCAGGACTTCCCCCCGTACCATTTATAAAGCGGCCAGCTTCCCCCTGGCAGAAAAGGGAAGGTCAGAAACCAGCAGGAAGCGGGGAGAGGGGGAAGCACGCAGAGGAAGAACAGAAGCTGAACAAGAAGGTGCTGCCCCACGGAGCAGTTTCAATCCCACAGCTGCCGGGCTCGTGCTGGCCCCTCTCGAACGCAGGAGGGGAGCACGGTGCTGCCCTTACTCTACAGGGAGCTCCCAAACCACACTGGTGCAAAAAGCCCCTGTGGAGGAAGGAACTTCGTCTCCAGGAGCACAGCTCAGACTTGCACTTTGACAGGAGAAATTGCAAAGTGCTGACGCAAAACATCCCCGTTCTCTACAGCTCCTCTTGGTTCGGGTTTGAGGCCAAGCAGAACACAGGAATTACCCACAGGGGCACCGTTTATAAGTGGAGGAAACAGGCACGGTAACTGTCTATCGTTAAGCATACATTGCTCTTTTCATAGCAAAATGGAAGACCAAACTATAAATGTCTCAGATCCTTACCTGTGAAGAGGGGGCTGAAAACAACCGGGGAAAAGGCACTTTGAGTTCTTGTCAGTCTGTGTTTCCTATTGGAAATAAAAAAACATCATGAATAGGGATGGGGAGACTCAGTGCATCCCAAAAGAAGAAAACACTGTTTGATCTTCTCAAACTGGGAGAGTCTTCACCATGATTTACAGAGGTTTGAGACAGCTCAATGCTGCGTGTTTATGCGATTCCTAGAGCAGTGTTTTGGCTTAAGTAGGACAGCCAACCTAAAGCTAGGTCTCCATCCTGCTACTAAGCAAGTCTCTAACTAGGCAATTAATAAAGTCTTTGGAAAGAAAAACCCCAAGCAAGTATCGTAACTGGAGCCAAGAAGCTGTTTCACAACACGCACCACACTTCTCCTCTGGACCAGGCATTGCCAAATGCCTCAGACAAACAGGTTAGGTCCCTGTGCAATTATGGGTTGTGCCTACAGCAAGCACGCCAAATGCCCTCACACGCGGCATTTGGTGGATACCATCTCCCCGAAGCACTTCAGGATGCAGGTGAAGGGTAGGCAAGCTGAGCCTGGAGCCATCGAGACAGATGGAAACAGCTGAAAAGGCACCTCTGACGGGGAGCCAGGAATACCCGCAATTGCTGTGAAGCTTCCTTTCCAAAACAGCGATTTTACAACAAGGCCGGAGCTACCCCCGTGCTCTCCCCACGCAGGGAACCAGTCCTTCCAGCACCTTCCCTGCTGCAGTGCCAAAGGGCTTTGTACAACAGGCAGAGAAAACGCCAGTAATCAGGGTACGGCAGCCCCAGGGCACGAGCCCACGGCTGCGGGGAGCAGAGAAACGCGACCCGCTGCCAGGCCTCCGCTCCAGAGGCCAGCTTGCGAGAGAAGGCCTTGCCATGGAAAGTGAGGCAGAAGCTGTCCAGCTTCCACTATTTCAACCTAGAAACCCTGTTTAGGGACCATCTCAGGGGCTGGAAGCACCCTGGGGCCAGAACCTCACTTCCACGTAAGAGCACAAGAGCAAAGCCGAATGCAAGAGCAGCTCTGGTGCTGCCGCTTTCTGACCAGGGATTCCCAGCACCCGCGGTACGCCGGGACGCGTCGGTCTGTACGGCTGTGCCGGCTCGGACAAGGCTACCCCGAGTGAAACAGCGCGACTTCGCTGAGCTGGCCGGAGGAACCGGCCCCGCCGCACGCAGGCAGGGCCAGACCAGAGACCCACAGGAGCTCAGAGACGGCTCCGCTCACCCCATGCGGGGCCGACTCCGTTCCCTCCGACGTCCTCCTCGCTCTCCAACCTCCTCCAGCGAGCAGCCAGCCCTGCACCTTAACCCCGCCGTGCTGCGGGGCTCTGCTCCCATCACAGCCTCCCGGGGAGGCTGGGCAAAGCTTCAGGCAAAGCCAGCTCCGAGCAAGGACTCGCAGCGCTCGGGAAGGAACCGAACAGACGCGATTCAGCCAGCCTGCAGGGAAAAGAAACGTGAGCTCTGGTCTCGTATCGCCGTGCAATAAAGAGCCACGTGAGTACAGAGCGGATGGGTGTGCCCTAATCTCTCATAGGGCGCACCGAGCGCTTCTCATTTATAGCTGAACTCCAGCAACGTCACCGGGTCACACAGCTGTGAACAGACAATTAGTACTGTAAGACTGCAAATAAAAATGCTGAGAAAAGTCATCATCTTGATATACAAAATCCCGCTAAATGCTTGGAAGTGTTTTCATTTTAAGCCTCTCGCACCTATTTGAGTGTTAGCTTTTTTCCCTGGAGGAGAACAATTCACCAATTATCAGCCACGCGCACTCACACAATTACACTTTGGGCTAACATCAGCTAACCTTATAATACAGTAACAGCTCTGTTCCCACCCACTAAAGCAGACGGGAAGGAGCATTGCTGGCACTCCGCTGTTACCAAAATACCTACATTTTATGCCAACATTTTATGGCCATCGACAGATTTCCATGATTTCTCATTTCTAGCAAGCTTACATCTGCAGCAGGGTGAAAGCAAGGAACAATTCGCATGGACCGAATCCTCCCCGCTACAGCTCCATCTCCGCCAAAACCCCACATTCCCTCCCGCTGCCCTCGCTGTCCGCAGCCACCTCCAAGCGATGCCGAAAGCCACAGAGAAGTGACCACGTGCAACCGGCACCTGAACGCTGCTGCACCGGACCAGCAGAGCCCTGCAGTGCCGTGGAAAGCCAAGGGCAGACACCGCAGCCCAGAACAGCGCGGACAGATCCTGCACGGATTTGTGCACATGGAACTGGGGAACACCTCGAGCTGTATGACTTTACGCAGCCTTTTAACGCTTTCCAAGGCAGGTCTTACCCGCAGGCTGGCTATGTGCTACTTGAGGCATACAGTGCGGGGACATCAGAAAAACAAGGTCAGGCCACCAACACAACCAGCTTACAAGACCAGGCTAGATGCCGGCTGCAGCGCAGGTCTGCCTGCCCTGATCCCTGTTGCCAAACCTGCACCGTCCCCTAACCCTCCGATTACCTCTGTGGTACAAATTGCTTCAGAAAGAGCAATTCCGTGGATGCAACCTTTAAATACAAACACCCAGGCCCTGGGAGAGAAGCCTCATGTTGCACCTCCACATTTAGCTTCTAAGCCTCTTGCATCTCAGAGCCCAACTATTGATTCTAGCTAATGGGGACGGCTTCCTCTGAAACTTGTGCTGCACACGGGAGCCAGAGCTACTCCGCGCTGCCCCAAGGCCGGGCAGCACTACGGTACGCAGCTGCAGACACGGGGAGTTCCGACCCTCGGGGCTGCTCAGGAAGAGCCAGACCAGCCCTCTCCCGCTGCACACCAAGCACAACGTTTGCCCGCAGCCTGCCAGAGCCCGGGGAGAGCCGCACGTTGGGAGCAGGCGCCCGGAGGCACGGACCGCTCCTCGCTGGGCCGGTCCCGTTAGCGGGCAGGGGGTGGCCGAGGCCAGGCACAGCCGCCAGGTCCCAGCAGCGCTCCACAGGAGCGAGAAGCATCGTTCAGGAACCCGGGGCTCTGCAGCAGGAGGGGGCTCCTGAACATGGAGGCAGTGGAGAAGTCCCTGAACCACAACAGCTGCTGCATCAGGCACCTTGAACTAACCTTTGCTAAAATACTAATTAGCACAGCAGTTCCACAACGCCGGAGTGTGAGAAGTCAGCACTTCTCTCAGCAGTGACCATGAAACTCTGACAAAAGGGAAAGCCCAGGCAGCATCAGTTCTGCTCTGAGCCCATTAAGACGTAACTGCCAGTTTTCCACCATCCGATCCCGGTGCGGTGAAGTCCTGAGGACTCCTCGCTCTTGTCAACGAGAAGAACAAGGACTGAAAAAACCACAAGTGCATTAGCAAAACATTATGCCATTACAGGCAACTTGATGCGCTGCTGTCGGAGGCACGTTTAGTCATTTGTGGCAAATGAAGCTGTTGTATAAAACTGCTTCAACCTCCCACGTGCAACATGCAGCCCCTCGGCGCGCATCGGCGCGAGGCAAGACTCAAAGCTCCGAGCAGCTGCAGGGCCGGGGGCTGACGCAGGAGCTGGGGCTGCCCCATCTCGGAAGCCAGCCCCTGCTTCAAAGGGGGAAATTTCAGCCTCGTTGCCTCCACTACAGCTTCATGGCCAAAGCGCCCAGTCACCACGAACCGGAGCTGGGGGTCACACCTGGCCGGGTGGCAGTGGCTCCACGCACGCCCTGAGCGAGCTTTGTGTCCCCGCTGGCGGCTCTGCAGCCTGGGAGCCCCACAGGAGGCTCATCAGCCCTGCCGGGAGAGGACAACGCTGCAATAGCCCCAGTGCATCCAATTATTTAACACTGCTTCTGGGCTGACTAGAAACAGTCGCGCAGACCTCAGACAGACTCTCCCTGCCTCCTCTGTTAGGGATTTCACGCCCACTGCTGGAGGTGCCGCAGCAAGCGGGCTCTGCAGAGCCGAGGGCTGGTAGAGAGCACTCTCCTGCTGGTATCGAGCAGCTCACATCCTCTGCAGAAACGCTCCCCTTCGCCTGTGCCACCAGGCTGGAACCGGGAGCACGTCACAGCCAGGGTCCCAAACCAGCATGAACAACTCAGGCTGATGCAGTCCAGAACTCCCACAGCCCCCACGCATGGCAGAACCAAACCACGTGCCCTCAGCGACTCAAGAAATAAGGGCCAGCTGCTAAAACTAGCTGCAGGATGGAGGAAGCGCTGCTGCAGAAGGTACTGGCGGTGCCAGGCAGGCAGCGGCTCAGCGCCCTGCGGTGGGTCAGCTGCTGGCGGTGACCGCGTGCCTGGTGGCTCTGCCCTGCTGTGACGTGTCCTCCCGTGACCGCGTCCGTGCCAGCCTGTCAGAGGAACGGGAGCCACCGGCAAAGGGCAGCTTTGAAATCCCACACCGGAGGAACGCTGAGGCTTCTGAGCAGCACAGCTGGAGCCAGAGCAGAAAAACCAAGCAAGAGGCTGATGTAAAGCCCAGAAAAACCTCGAGCCTGAGCCCCGCGACGCGGCCAGCCCCGCGCAGAGGTGCCAGGGTCAGTCCCCCGGCCTCTCCACCGCACGCAGCCGACCCGGCCAGCCCTCGTCCTGCCGCAGCGGGCTCTGCCCACCACCACCGAGGCAGGAGCCCGGGCACCACGCTCACAAGCCTCAGGAAACCCCTCTGCAACGCGGGGGAGCGCAGGAGGAACCAGGAGCCCTTCGGTTTCAGCTCAGCGTCCCCAAAGGCCGCTCTCGGGGTGCGCCACTTCCCCTGGCAGCTCCCGGGGGCAGAGGCTCCCCGACGCAGGGTGACCCGGGCTGGGCGCCCGCGCTGCCCCCGTAGCACGGGCAGCGCCTGGCAGGGTCGGCCTCTGCGGGGCGGCCCGGGGGGGCCAGGCCTTCGCCCGTCCCACTCACCGCGCTCCCCGAGAGCGACGGTTCCCCCGCTGCCCGCCTCTCCTCCGCTCCACCGAGGCTCGGCGATCGCCGCCTGAGCGTCGAGGCCTCGGGGCAGGCCCGAGCCCTCCCGGGAGCCGGCTGCGGGGCCACCCGGGGCAGGCGGGCCCCCCACGGCCCCGCACC
>VXAA01005138.1:24148-41548 GCA_013399115.1 Anseranas semipalmata
AGGCTGCCCTGCGTGCCGCCCCCGAGGCGCTGGCCCAGGCCGCCAACTTCCTCAACATGCTGTTCCAGAGCAACGACATCCGCGAGGCCAGCGTGGCCGAGGACGTGGAGTGGTACCAGGCGCTGGTCCGCAGCCTGGCCGAGGGGCACCCCTGGGTGCGCCGGGCGGTGCTCGCCCTCGATGCCCACCCGCTGGCTGCCAAGCCCCGGCTGATGCTGCAGGCCACGGCGGGCGACGGCGAGATCCGGCTGCAGGACGTCTCCACCGCCGCCCCCGGCCTGGGCAACCGCAGCTGGGACAACGAGTGGTTCAACGCCCTCCGGTCCCAGCGCAGCCCCGTCCTCCGCAAGCGCGTGCTCAGCAACGACCTGCGCAGCATGGAGACCCCCAAGTGGCAGCGGGGCGACAGCTACGTGGGGGAGCCGGGCCACGTGCGCTGGTCCCCACCGTTCCTCGAGTGCCGGGACGGCAAGTTCCTGCCCGCCTGGGCCGTCACGCTCTCCTCCGCCTTCTACGGGCTCAAGCCGGACCTCAGTCCGGAGTTCAAGTGAGTGGTGCCCGGCGGTGATGGGGATGCAGGGGGCCGGGGGTGCCCCACGGGCACGATGGGTGCAGCTGGAGGCATTGCTCCAAGTGTGGGGCACGAGTTGCCGTGCAGCGGGGTGTGTGCCCACAGCCTCTGTGCGTGTCTGTGTGTGTGTGCGTGCGTGTGTGCATAAATGTGTGTGCATGCATGTGTGTGCATGTGCGTAAATGTGTGTGTGTGCATGTGCGTGCACGTTGGGGGGGCAAATGTGTGCACGTGTGTGTGTGTATGTCTGTGTCTGTGTGCATGTGTATTTGCACGTCGCTGCACAGCGCTGCTCCCCATCCCCTCCTTGGTCGTCCCCACCTCGGCCGCACCGGGGGGTGTTGGGCCGGTCTGAGCCCCCCTGGGAGCTGGGGTGCGTCCCTGGGCTGGCCTGGTCCCTGCCATGCCCCCAGCACCCCCATGTGCAGATCCACTGCAGGAAGGGAAGGGGCGGCTGGGCTTAGCCCCAGAGCAGGGCAGTGGCCCCGTTTCCCAGCCCCATGCCCCGCAGAGTACCCAGAGCCGAGGGTGGTCCCACGGCACAGGGGGCAGCACGCAGGGTCGGCCCCAGCAGCTCGCATTCCCCGCTCAGTGGCATCTGAGCCACTCTTGAGGCAGAATTCACCCCCGGGAGCTGCTGCCCCCTCCCCGGCCCAGAAAGCCCCAGGCCCAGCTCCAAGGGGAGACGTCCCCAACTGGGGTCTGGCACCATGAGCATGTCCCTGCCCCGGGTCTGTGCCCCAGCACCGGGCAGCCCCGCTGCTGCGTCCCCCCCTGCTCCCGAATGTCCCTGGGGCTGACCCCATCCCCCTGCACAGGGGCGTCGTGCGGGTGGACGTCGAGCTGCGGGACGTGGGCATCGACCAGTGCGCCAGCGGGCCGGGCTGGTTCACGGGCACGCACCGCTGCGACCTCAACAGCACCCAGGTACTGGCCATGGGCACCCTGTGCCCAGCACCCTGCTGGTCCCAGCACCCAGCACCCTACTGGTCCCAGCACCCATCCCAGCACCTGGGGCACCATGGGACCCCATTCCCTCGTCCAGCGGCACTGGGGCTGCTCCGCTCTGAACCATCCCCATCCCCATCCCTCGGCCGGGCTGTCCCTGCTGCCTGTCCCTCCCTGCGGGCTGAGCTTTATCCCCCGCCGGCCGATCCATCTGCTCCGCTCAGCTGCTCTCACACCGCAGCCGGGGTTTATTGTGCAAATCTTCCTCCCGCGCCAGCGCCAGCGGGGTGACCCGGCTGCTGCCCGCCCAGGGACAGTGGGGACGGCCGGGCCTGGTGCGCCAGGGGTGAAGCTGATGGGTGAAGCATCCCCACGGGTGGCCCCTGATGCTCCTCCGGCTGCACCCGCCTGGAGGGGCCCCGGCAGTGCCTGGGTCAGGGCTTGGGGCAGCCCCAGCCACAGCAAACCCTGCAGGGCCCCAACACGGGGCTACAACTGCACCATGGAGCTGGGCTCCGGTGCTGCTGGGTGGTTGTGGGGTGACAACTCGCTGCCCCGTCATGGGAAACACCGGCCTAAAGCTGTCCCCAAGTGGGAGGCACCTCACCGGCTTCTATTTCAGACGCTTTTCCTTCCAGCTCCCCTGCAAGTAATTCTCTCCGGAGAGACGTGACCTGATCTGCACCAGGCGTCTCTCCAGCAAATAACAATACCAGGAAAAGCTCCTGGCCTGGCCCACGCGGGGCAGGGTCCGGCCGCCCCGGTTCCCACCAGCCGCGGCAGCGGGGGATTAGCGGGGCTGCAGTGGCCGCTGCCGTCACGGCCGAGCCGCGCGGCCGGATTAGCGCGCTCTGCTGCATTAGGTGTCCATTTAGGTTTTAGGGAGGGATTTGGGGGCCAGGCTTTGGCTTTTAATTCTCAAATGTTTAACCACTGATTTCCAGGCCCAGGCATGGGGGAGGACAGTGTGGGGTCAGGGGGTGTGCTGGAGCCCCTGGTGCAAGGGGGGCATGGGGCCAGCACAGTGCACGGGTGCAGGACGAGTCCTTCCGTGCATCTCTGCCTGTCTCCTTCAGTGTGTCCCCCAGGAGAGCCGCGGCTTCATCCTCGGGCAGTACCTGTGTCGGTGCAAGCCAGGCTTTTACGGGGCCGGCGGAGCAGCCATTGGCACTTGGGCAGGTGGGTGCCACACCCAGCCGTGGGGCCCCCCCTTCACTCTGCAGGGTGCCGCGGCTGCGGGGGCTTTGGGACGCCCAAAAGGGGGCTTTGGGGGCCTCACCTGCCCCCGACTCCATCCCAGGCACAGCGGGGAGCCCAGTGATGGCAGATGGGGGGCCCCGGCTGGCGTGCCGCCCCTGCCGCGAGGGATGTGCCACCTGCGTGGACGACGCGCCCTGCCTGATCCAGGAGGACCGGGCGCTGCGGGCGGCCATCCTCTCCTGCCAGGCCTCCTGCATGCTGGCCGTCTTCCTCAGCATGCTCGTCTCCTACCACTTCCGAAGGAGCAAGGCAAGCGCCGACCGGGCTGCGCCGGGTCCCCACGCTGCTGCTCCCCTCGACCCGTCCCCCCCGCCCGGCTGCCCTCGTGCCGGGGGGCTCTCGAGGGAGGGACGTCCGGCCCCAGAACACCTCGGTGTGCTCGGGATATGTCCCTGCCCTGGGCTCTGTCCCCCCTGGCACCACTGGGGCTCCCGGCTGTGCCCTCATGTGCCCCTGTCCCTGCAGAGGATCCGGGCATCGGGAGTCGTCCTCCTGGAGACCATCCTCTTCGGGTCCCTCCTGCTCTACTTCCCAGTGAGTATCCCCCTGGCCCCGGGCTGAAGCCCCCCTTCTGCACTGGGAGTTTGCTGGGGCAGGCGGCCCCGTGGCTCCATGAGCACCACAGGAAACTACGTTAACCTGCGGGCCCCGGATACGCGACTGCGAGCCCCGGCATGGGGCTGTCCCCCCGCCTGCTCCCATCCCGGCCCAAAACGCGGCGCCGAGCCCCGAGTAGCCGTCCCGCCTGTCCGGCAGAGCTGGCACAGAGCAGGACGGGCACGGCTCCACCTAATTGTTAATTTTGCTGGCACAGGCTCCGGTGGCTGCAGTATAAACCTTCTCAGGAAACCAAATCCCTTTTCCCCCGCTGGCCACCAGAATTAATCCCTACCCAAATCCCCTCTCCCTACCGCAAGGGCTGCGGTGGCTGATGTGGAGCAACGGGGGGGCGGAGGCCAGGCTGTCACCAGAGCCGCTGCTTTCCACGTCTCAGCCCTTTCCCCCTCATGCCACCACGTGCGGGTGCTGAACGCCACCCACCGACCCCTGCCTCCCGCCTCCCAGGTCTTCATCCTGTACTTCAAGCCCAGCATTTTCCGCTGCATCGTCCTGCGCTGGGTGCGCATGCTGGGCTTCGCCATCGTCTACGGCACCATCACCCTCAAGCTGTACAGGTAGCGGGGACGGGGATCTGCCAGGATGATGCTTGGGACACCCAACCCGGGGCTTACCCCTCTGCGCCTTGCAGGGTGCTGAGGGTGTTCCTGGCCCGCACGGCCCAGCGCATGCCCTACATGTCAAGCGGGCGGATGCTGAAGATGTTGGGACTGATCCTGCTCCTGGTGCTGTGGTTCCTGGCGGCCTGGACCGTGGGGATGCTGGAGAACATCGACAAGAACATCCCGCTGGTGATCCGCACCCAGACCGCCCACGGGCTCCACTTCTACATCTGCGGCCACGACCGCTGGGACTACATGATGGTGGTCGGTGAGAGCCGGCAGAGCCACCCCCAGTAGCCCCGCGGCCATCCCTGCCCGCACCTCTCCCCTCCCCGGTCCCCATAACCGCGGGACCCCATCCCATTAAGACAGCAGTTGGGATTTTAATTTCCTCATCCATTGAATCTGCCTGGAGCCTGCAAGCAGGGCCGGGGCGTCCGAGCTGCCTCCCTCCCTCTGAGCATCCCCAGGCCTCGCCCTGGCTCAGGGTGAAGCGCCCGGCCATGGCGGTGCGTCCCACTGGCCGGAGGGAGGCTGTGCCGGAGGGAGGCTGCACCGGAGGATGCTTTGCACCGCACCTGGCTCTGTGCTGGTGCCGATGGCAGCCAGGGTGAATGTGCTGGGCTGGATGTGACCCAAGGCAGGGAGGTCCCAGTGGGGAGCAGCACCCCCCCGCAGCTCAGCACCCACCAGGAAAGCGTCCCTGCAGCAGGGTGCTGGGGCCGGGCGCTCAGCACCACTCCCACTCTCTCCCGCAGCCGAGATCCTGTTCCTGCTGTGGGGCAGCTCCCTGTGCTACGCCACGCGCACCGTGCCCTCCGCCTTCCACGAGCCCCGCTACATGGGCATCGCGCTGCACAACGAGCTCATGATCTCGGCTGCCTTCCACGTGGTCAGGTACGGCATGGGGCTGGAAATGGGGCTGGAAATGGAGATTCCTGGCCCCGGCGATGCAGAGCACCAGCAGCAAAGCCCTGCAGCCAGCGGCTGCCTGCTGGGGTCCCCAGGAGGGGCCGAGGCTGCGGGTGCCTCTGCGGGACCCCACGCTGCCCTCCTCGCCCCTTCCAGGTTCATCCTGGTCCCCTCGCTGCACCCCGACTGGACCCTGCTGCTCTTCTTCGCTCACACCCACGGCACCGTCACCATGACCCTGGCGCTGCTCTTCATCCCAAAGGTAATGCACGGCCCCAGTCCCTGCCACTGCCCCGCGCCGCCTGCCCCCTCGACGGGGACGTGGGAGATGGGGCAGGGGCTCCCCAGCATTTTGGGGCCCCCCAGCGAGCTTGCCCCTCGCCCCCAGTTCCTGCACGCCGGCTCGCCGCTGCGGGAGGAGATTGCGGCCGAGGTCTACGAGGACGAGCTGGACATGCGGCGCTCGGGCTCCTGCCTGAACAGCAGCATCGCGTCCGCCTGGAGTGAGCGCAGTCTCGACCCCGATGACATTCGGGTGGGTGGCACACTCAGGACCTTCTTTTGACGCTAGCTATGCAGCCCCACGCAGAGTAAGAGTTGCCTTTTGCAATCTTTGTCCTGATGCAAAGCAGAGGGTGGAGAAGGGGGTGCAGTGGCAGGGAGGGGGCACGGGGCAAATGGCCACTGACATCAGGGTGGGGAACCTAGCGTGTCCCCCTGCGGCCACCTCCTCGGAGGGACAGGCACCGGGCAGAGCAGCAGCTGGGGACATGGGGACAGCCCAGCCCCTTGGCTCTGGGGGCCGAGATGGGGCATTGCGGGGTGGTCCCGGCTGCAGCCCCGTTCGGTCCCATCGTACGTGCTCTCCTCTCTCCCTTCTCTGCTGTGTCCCCCACCCCTGGCACGCAGGAGGAGCTGAAGAAGCTCTACGCGCAGCTGGAGGCGCTCAAGACGCGGAGGATGGCAGCCAACAATCCCCACCTGCCCAAGAAGCGCGGATCCCACCGGAGCCTGGGCCGCTCCATCGTGCGCCGCATCGCCGAGCTGCCCGAGGCCGCGGTACGCCAGGGCAGCCGGGAGGAGCGGGTCCGGACCCCGGGCAGCCGCCGTGCCTCGGCCAAGCGGCTCCCTGATGCTGGCAGCGCCAGCCTGCGGGTGCGGGATGGGGGCTCCCGGCACCGCGCCGCTGCCCTGCGCAAGTCCCGCAGCTCCGAGGACCCCGCGCAGGGCCCCTGGGGCAGCTCACCTGTCCCCAGCCCCCCTGGGGACACTGCACCGGGGATGACAACGATGGCCACAGCGGCCTCAGAGCAATCCGACAGCGAGTCCCTCGATGCCGCCCCGCTCATGTGCAAGTCGGCCAGCGCCCACAACCTGGTGGGGCACGAGCAGCCCCCCCAGCCCCGCACCACCCTCTTGCAGAAGTCGCTCAGCGTCATTGCTGGTGCACGGGATGAGGCCCTGCTCGTGGCCAGCCGGGCTGCACGGGACAAGCAGCACAGTGAGCAGCACCCGGCCACCCCATCCCTGGGGCATCCCATGGGTCAGGGACCCCCCGAGCAAGCCGGGAAGCCCCAGAGCCCCGGTGCAGCTGCTGGGACTGCCAGTGCCCTCCTGCCAGCTGGCTCTGGCCATGCCGATGGGGGTCCCCTGCATGATGCTTCCCCCCCGGGGGATGGCAAGGTGCAGAAACATGTCACCTACGCGCCCATCAAGAGCATCAGCGTTGACAGTTCCCACCTCTCGGGGCGGGTGCGGGTGGCGGTGAGGAGGACCCCGCCACCGCCCCCCATGCGGTACCAGAGCCTGGTGCACCACACCGCAGCGGCTGGGGACAGTGGGGAGCCACCTGCGGGGACACCAGTGGGGACACCAGGGCGCGCATCCCCCCCATCGGGGCAGGGCCAGCTGCGGTCTGCACCCTCCATCCCCGCGGAGGTTTGCCCCTGGGAGCTGCTCCAGGAGGAGATCTTGAGCCAGAAGCAAAAATCCACTGAGCCTTCAGCCTCGGGGACCCCTGGTGACACCCCAGCGACCCCCCCGAGCCTCAAGCCATCCTCCCAGAAAACCTTCAGGAGCCTGGGATTGGCCATCAAAGCTTTCAACCGCTCCAGAGGGAAAAACAGCCTGAAAGGAAAGAGGGAGAGCGAGGGCAGCCTCAGGAAACGGGGGCGAGACTGCGACGGGGGCAGCAGGAGGGAGAAGCCCAAACTGGCAGGGACGCCCGCCGTGTCCCTGGGGGGGAGCAGCCGAGCCCCCACGAATGGAGGTCCCGAGCCCAGCTCCAGCCTGCGGGAGGGGGACGCAGTCCCCTGCCAGCGCAACAACAACGCCGGCTCCACGTCGGAAAGGACAGCCCAGGGGGACAGCCAGGGAAGAGCAGACGGACAGCAGCACAGCGCGGCCGTGGGCGCGGGCAATGGCGAGGAACTCGCAGAGCCCAGCGCTGCCCCGGGGAGCACGGATGTCAGCAGGGGCCCAGAGACGCCCTCGGGGACGCCCGAGGCCTCACCCAGCAGCAGCCCCCAGGACGCAGCCAAGCAGCCCCGCGAAACCCCAGGGGCAGCCAGCAGCGGGGCAGCGGAGCTTCATCCCTGGGCAGGGGCCGAGCCTGCGGCGGAGCAGGGGAAGGACGCTCCCGGGCACCACGCGGAGGAGCCGCCGCCGGGTGTAAAACCAGGTGCGGGCAGCCCCCGGCCCCCCGGCGCTGCTGCGCAGAGCACGGCTGCTGCGGGGCCGAGGGCTGAGGTCTGTCCCTGGGAAGCCCTGGGTGCTCCGCCGGGGGCTTTGTCACGACAGGAGGCGATGGCTGCCGGGGGGAGCCTGCCGAGGGGGGGAAGCCCCATGAAGGTTTTGGGGAAGGGGAGCAGCCAGCCCGGCCCCCGCGGTGCCAGGGAGGGATGGGGCACCGAGGGGCTCCCCGCGAGGAGCAGGAGCACGGAGGTGGCCCAGGCAGGTCGCGGCGTTAAAACGGAGATCTGCCCCTGGGAGCAGAGCAGGGACGGGGACAGCCCCTGCCGTGCAGGTCCAGGCAGCGTCCGGCCCGGGGGGGGGCTGGGGGCGGCACCGGCAAAGCCCCCACAGCTGCCGGCAGCAGCTCCAGAGCCACTGGGCAGCACGGGGGGCAGCACAGCTGAGGTTTGTCCCTGGGAGAGCAGGGAGGGGGCAGTGGCCGCCAGAGCAGAAATTTGCCCCTGGGAGGCAGCGGAGCCTCATCCAGAGAAAGAAGGGGCAGCCTCGCCCCGTCCTGCTGCAGCCAGGTGGGTCCGGAGCATCCGCCCCAGGTCCCTGGGGCTGCTGAGGGCACAGGAGAGCGGGAGCAGCCACACAGCGGGTGGCCGGCCCTGGAGCAGCGCTGGCATCGAGGTGCCCCCGCCTCAAGCAGCTCCCGCCAGCTCTGATCTGCCAAAATTCACCTCGAAGAGCCCGGAGAGCATGAGGGCTTCGGTTTGTCCCTGGGAAACCATGGGAGCCAGCAGCGATAAAGCAGAAGTTTGCCCATGGGAAACGAGCACAGCCTTATCCAAGGCAGAAAAATTAGAAGATGAAAATGAAATTTCCCAAGTGATTTCCCTGCAGACAGCAGGCCTGAGGGGCAAGAGCGAGCTGTCGCAAGCCGCGGACCCAGGGAGCAGCCAGCGTGTGTCCGTCTGCCCCTGGGAAGGTGCAGAGGAGCCTGGCACGGGGCTCGCAGCAAAAAGCCCAGCTCTGCCCAAAACATCATCAAAACGAGCTGGAAACATTGACAGCAAAAAGGCCGACATCTGCCCATGGGAAGCTGAGGATGAGCCGCTTGCTAAGACAGAAATATGCCCTTGGGAAGTACCTGCAGCTCCACCGGGGAAGGAAAGATTGAGTCAGGACATGCGTGGGACTCCTAGAGCAGGAGACAAACCCAGATCAAGAGGACTTGAAGACAACAAAGCAAAACTGGCAGAGGAGGGTGGCGGTCGGCCAGAGCGCAGGGACACCCAGATCTCTGCTAAGCTCATTGGGAAGAGCCTAGAGAGGTCGAAAGCTGAGCCAAAGAAATCCCAGAGCACGGAGAGCGTAAAGGCACAGATCTGTCCCTGGGAAGCCCAGGAGCCAAGCGCCGGCAGCAAGGCAGAAATCTGCCCCTGGGAGGCGAGCGAGGCCGTGCCGAAGAAAGAGAGAAAGGGTGAGGGGGAGGCGGGTGCTGCGGGGAGCAGTGTGCGCCAGGCAGCGGCGGTGACACCGCTGGAGAAGGGCAGCAGCGGGCGCGAGGCCGCGTGTCCTTGGGAGAGCCTGGGCACAGGGAGCCCCGCGCTGCCCAAATCGAGGAGCGCGGAAAGCCCGAAGGCGGAGGTCTGTCCTTGGGAGGTGCAGGAGCTGGAAGCCGGCAGCAAAGCAGAAATCTGCCCCTGGGAGGTGGCTGCACCCCCCTTTGAGCAGCAAAAGGCAAAACAGCCTCCAAGGGGAGGCCCCCGGGGGGAGAAGCGCATCACGCGCCAGGCAGCGCTAGTGAGCCCAGCGAGATCCCTGGAGAAGGGCGGCAGCGAGCACGAGGCTGTGTGCCCCTGGGAGAGCCCAGGCATGGGGGAGCCCCCAGTGAGGCCCCGCGCAGGGAGCCCAGCGCTGCCCACATCGGGGAAATCCCAGAGCACGGAGAGCCCAAAGGCGGAGGTCTGTCCTTGGGAGGTGCAGGAGCTCGGATCCAGGGATAAAGCTGAAATCTGCCCCTGGGAGGTGGCCGTTCTCCCATCAGATAAAGATAAACCAAGCCAGGACAAAGATGGCTTGTCCAGAGCGAGCAAAAACACCTCTACAAATCAAGGTCTCTTGAAAGAGACTGGAGACAGCACATCTGCAAAGAAGGAGAAAGCAAGCAGGGACCGTGAGTCCGTCTGTCCCTGGGAGAGCACGGGCACAGGGGGCTCCTCCGCGGGGTATGGCACAAAGAGCACAGAGCTCCCGAAAGCCACTTCCAAGAAACCGGGGAGCGCGGGGAGCATTATGGCCGAGGTCTGTCCCTGGGAGAGCCCGTGCGCAGGGAGCCCAGCGCTGCCCACATCGAGGAAAGCCCGGAGCACGGAGGTCTGTCCTTGGGAGGCTCAGGAGCTCAGATGCAGGGATAAAGCTGAAATCTGCCCCTGGGAGGTGGCTGCACCTCTGTCAGAGGAAGGAGCCTCTTCTGAGAGGATGGGGGCAGCTCTGGGTGAGGCGAGCCTCCTGCCCAAAGACCTGGGTGCCTCCAAACCAGTGGAGAAGGGGAGCAGCAAGCGGGAGGCCATCTGCCCCTGGGAGAGCCTGGGCACGGAGGAGACCCACCTGAAAACTGGAACAGGGAAAGAGCCGTCCAAGAAGTCCGACAGCACGGACAGCAGGAAATCTGACATTTGCCCCTGGGAAGCAGCGGAGCCCAAGGCCACGCAGGAGAGCTGCGCACCTGAAGCACGCCCACGGGGGGCCGATGGAGCATCCCCTGCCGGGACCAGGGAGCCGAAGCCGGCAACAGCGTCTCCAACAGCCCTGCTGAAGCCCAGGGCCAGGCCTGATGGGGAGGCCGAGCACAAGCCCCTGTGCCGCACCGTGCCGGGCACCCAGCCCCTGCGGGCAGCAGCAGGGCTGCTCCCTGGGCGAGCACGCACAGCGAGCGGCAGCCCCAGCCCAGGCGCCAGCGTGGCTGAGGTTTGTCCCTGGGAAGCAGAAGAGGCTCTACCAGCCCCCAGCACCAGCACCCAGAAAGCCTCCGCAGCGTGCCCATGGCAGGGGGAGGCTGCAGATCCCAGCCTGAGCGCCCGCCAAGCTGGGGAGAGCCCCCGAGAAGGAGGTGAGGGTGTGAGGGAAACCAGCCCCGACATCTTCCCATGGGACCACCAGTAGCTCGCTCAGCCTGGCTGCGAGCTGGTGCAACTTTTGCACGTGGGAAGCCTTGCACTGAAGCCCGCTGCCTGCCCACGCAGCCTGGATGGGGACGGAAGCATCAATCAAAGCCCACGGCCCGGCCCCGCTCCCTGCGGGCTCCGGTGTCAGTCAACCAGCCAGGCTGGGGAGCACCGCAGCGAGGCGACAGCCGACAACTCTGCCTTCATTGAAGATCTGGGCTCTCAACCACTCAGGTACCGTGGGGATCCAGAGCCATGGGAGCTGGCAGCCCCAGCACGGAGGATCAGGTGTCACGCTCTCCATCGCAAGCCAAGGGGAAGAGTCAAACCAGGGGCAGCCACGATGCGACTGGGGAGGAAAAAACTTTCCAGAGCTCCCACAGCCCAGCTGAAAGCCCCCCCAAGCTGCTGTCACCTGCATTTTAAGACACTGATCTCCATGACTACCACTAGGACCCGTCAGGTTCTGAGGCCTGGGATAGTGCCGTTGTTCCCAGTCAGCCCCTCAACACGTTTTGCTTCCTCAACACAACATCATTTGTTTTTGAACATGCTCAGAAGCTGCTGAGCTTCAGGATTGTCATGCATGCAATGCAATACCCCTTCTGCTCTGCTTTGGCCCAGTGATGCCAGCCCAGCGCTTCAACACTGCAGTTTGGCGATGCCCACCACCGCCTCTGTGCCCAGATGCCTTTGCCTATCGCTCCCCCTGGGTGGGACAAACCGGCCTTCAGGTCACTCCACTGCTCTGCTTTTAGAAAGCTTTGCTTTCACAACATCAGATAGGTATTCCCACTGCTGAACTCATCTCTGGCTAATTTCACAGCACTGCTACACTTCTCTTACAGCAATGCAGCTGTAAAAGTGTTTGTCTTAATTAACAATGCCACTAAGTTTTCAAGCACTTTGTCATTACTGGTTACTTCTCCTCTTGCACACGTGTGTGCACGTGTATGCATTCACCACGTGTGCAAGCATGCCCAAGGCTCACCTTCCCACCACAGGAAGGATTTTCCATCACCATTCCCACTGGCACTAGCAAGCCTTCACTTTTACTGCCCACCTGTAGAAACACTGGATGCCTTTATCATCCCACATTTCAACTTCTTCCTGTATTCACACTCCTTTTGGGGCAGAGATGTGAACAGATTCCTGTGAGACAGGGAAGATGCTGAGGCCATGGTGGCACTACGGCCTCCAGGGCACCAGACAGGCCTGATCCCATCACCAGGGGAAGAGCTGGGGTGCACGCTGCAGATGGGGCAGATCCCACCGGCCACTTCCCCTGCTCCCTCTGGGCAGCACAGCTGCGCAGGACATCAGCGTCCCCAGGTTTGTTCCTCTGCTCCATTTGGACGGAAGCAAATAAAAGCCAGAGACAGCAGAAGTGAATGCTTCAGTTCTCTCTCTGATCTCCATGCAAGGCCAGGGCTCAGGACTTGTCCTGCCGTTCCTTTGTTGTTTACTTCCTCTCTCCTTAGAAAGTGGCGTTGCTGTAGTGTGCTCTGTGATCTTCAGTGCTGAATGTCAAACAGTCATCCAATTGTGTAAGTGTACATACAGAAAATAAAAAGTTATCTTCAGAGTGCGCACGCAGTGGCTGATTTATGGGGCGTGGGTAACATACTAAATACATTCAAGGAAGAGCTACAACAGAAAGCACTGAGCTGTAAAGGAAACCCAGGAACAGCAGTGGTGTAGTCACAGAGGTTCCAATATTGGCAAAGGAGATGGGGAGCCACACACTGCCAGACTGGAATGAAATGCTGCTCTCCCAGAAAACCCAGCCCCTCCGTCAGGAAACACTCTGCATTCAGAGCCTGCGCTGAAGAACCACGTCCGTAGGTCTTGGCTGAGCAGTCACATCCATACCTGCTTGTATGCTGCCTTAGTCACACCAGACACAAAGCAGGCAGCTCACACCGATTTATTTTTATTCCTAGCCCAGCTCACATATGCTGGAGCACTGAATCTCTCTGCAGCTCATGAATGAAGCGTGGGCAGAAGGCTCAATATAGTAGGTTCTTTCAGGAAAGGCAGACAGATTGTGACACCCCTCCAATTTCCAGAAAGATTAAAGGGATTCCATTGCTGGCTCCTCTCCTAACTGAGCATAAAGATGATATTCTGCCCTTTCAAAAGAACATCATTCACAAGCAACACTGAACAACTCTGCAGGCATAAGGAGCCATAATTCTTACTGCATGCTCTGTAAAATCTCTCTCAAGAAGGAAGAAAAAATGCACTTAACTCTCAGAAGATATTGAAAATGGCTGAATTAAAAAGCAGTACAAGGTTGAAAAAGGAAATGCTTAGTTATTTGATGACTAGTGAATTCTCTGCTCTGTGGCTAGATGTAAATGGAAGTTATCTGAGCGAAGCAGAGCAAGAACAGATTAGCAGAGTGTACTGGCTTACTCCCAGCCATGGAAAAAGGTAACCTCTGGGTACATGTTTTCCAGACTCACACAGCCTGCAAAACCTGAGGACCTGATGCAAATGTCATCGTGTCCACAGGATGGTGCCAGCCACTCACTAACAACATCCCATTGCTAAATTTGCGAGCATCTGTAACAAAGGCATCGAAACCAATCAGCTCTGAGAAATGCTGCCTTTTGACATTAGTTGACACAAATGCTGACCTCAGGAGTCAAAACATTTTATTAAATTATCGGTGCTGTGCTAACAGTTTGGCCATTAACAAGCACCCATTCAGCAAGACTCCAACTGCGGTACCCACTCAGCAGAGTTTGATTTAAAGTGTGCTTGCTGCTTTTCCCTGTTTTCTGTTAGAAAAAGAAGCCTGGGATTCTGTACAGACAGGGAAAGAGGATGGGAAAAGAAAGCACCAATAGTTACTGGTGCAAGTTTTAATGAACACCCACCAGGTCTACAATATATCCCATGTCTGGACAGACTTGTGCTGCCAACAGCTCTCGCCACACAAGTTCAGCACAGAGGTTAGCCCAGAGAGCGGTCCTGAAGCAAACAGACTTCTGGTCTTCACAAACACGGAGAGGGTTAAGACACAGCACACGGTCTATTTGGACAGAGTAAAGCTCTTCTTAGAGCTCATCTGAATCCCCTCCCAAGCCCCTTTTGCTTCTTTCAAGGCAATTTCTTAGTGACTGGAGTCCATTTCTGAAGCTGCTTTGTTTGTTGACTTGAAAAGCACAGCTATATCCAACCCGCTACCTCCACAGACATTCTCCACTTTGTTCCTCCGGGGTTGTTTGCACTGCTGTCTCGGTACATGCTCTGAAATTTCCTATTTCTTTTCTTCAAACTCTTGTGAGGGATCCAAGGTTGGGCCAGGAATCATCACCGTCTGGAACAGCAAGGATAAAATCAGCATGACATGGAACAGCTCTGAACTGTTGTAACAAGAGCATGAGAAAGGGTGAGCAGGAGGTTCTGGCGATGCGACAGCCTTGCACAGGAAGATGACCAGATGGCAGCAGCATGGGGGAGGACGCAGAGCAAGGAATGGGATTACACGCCTTGAACTACACTACAGTTCTCACCTCCTTCCTCTCTAGGACCTGTTTTTAGTAACATAGGAAGACGGAGCACCTGCATCAGTTTGCCAGGCTCTGTACAGGGAGCAGTGAACCCCTAAATTATCACATACATGTCAAATACCCTTGGTCTGCTATGACATCTTCCAGGTTATCCTAATCTTAAAATATATACATTATCTCTATATATTTTCCAGATGGAGCTATCAAACACCCTACAGATTTCAGTGAAGTCCTCTGTTACCCCTGAAAATTAGGTACAGGAACAATTTGACAGCTTAAAACCCAATTCACTGTGTAGTTCGGAGCAGAGCCCACATCTGTCTCAAGCTACTCAGATTTGTCTTTCACACAGTGCTGATGGCTCTTAAGCTTTTCCTTTTATCATAGGAAACTCTAGGCAATATTCAACAATTGGGTGCAATAAAATGCAACTCCAATCTGGCATAAAACCTCCAGAAGCAGCAGAAAAACTACTGGTCTTAATTAGGACAGAAGCACACAAATGGCAAGGACCTCCTGGAACTAAGTCCAGTGCCTGGCATTTATAGCATTCAATAGCCACCGTGAGAAGTGCTAGAGGCCCTCATTAATAAAAAGGATTGCTTGCAAATGAATGCACCACCATCCCACTACAGGAAGCTCAGCTCTGTTTTTTTCAAAAATTGGCTAGGAACTTATGTTTCATAGCCACAGGCCATGCTGGTGCCTGTTCTTGGCGGCATTACCTTAACGATGGGGTCCTTTGGTGGAGCCCACTCTGGAACAATCTTGCCATGCATCCTCCATGTGCCATATGGGTTGACCAAATACTTCTCAAACACGACATACTCCAAAACGTCTTTGGGCACCTGCTCCCCACCATACATCAGCCGACCAAACCGGTCATAGATAGCCAGAGTCTGTAAACAGAGCCAAGAAACATACACTGGGCAGGCCCCAGGTTGGAGTCAGCTGGGAAACACAAGGGGGACAAGGGGATGTACCTGTCGTGTGTGCATCCGCACCGTCACCTGGCCATACAGGTTGCCTTGATTCACAATGCTATTGCATCGAATATGAACCACTCTGGGAGGCTCCAGTGACTCCAAAAAACTCCACCGGATGGTCTTGTACCTGTTGCCACGGACCATTTCCTATAAAGTAAGTCAGCACCAACTTAATTAGTATGTGAATTGAATGACAAGCAAACTAGTACACGTAATGAAGCATTTGTTCTTTAGCTATTACTTAAACTTGTGCTTTGCCTCCCCACTCTGTCTTTATTGTACTCGGGTGGGGAAAAAAAAAAAAAAAATGAGAGAGCGGTAACTTCTCAACCCTTCCACAGTCTTTAAGGCTCTCTAAACCTGATCAAGGACACACTAACATCCAGATAAACACTTACGGGGTAGCAGCGCTCTGTCACCAGGGAGTGAAGTTTCTGCTTGTTAAAACTGCAAGTGAAACACACACAGTTACTCAAGTACATGTATCGTAAAAAGGCTTACTTACAAATTCTTGCTTCTCTATAAGATACACAATCCATTGGCAAAGCAGCAGAAGTGAGATTCTCAGCTGTGATCTCAGCACAAAATCAGAACGTGAACACTAGCTGGTTGACAAGACTTCAGAGAAAGAGAACAGGTCTTACTTTGCCAGGCAATTGTGAGCTTCAATAAATATCTCCTGTGCCTTCTCGGGGAAGGTTTTCGTGCTGAAATCTGGATCGTGATCCTTTACCTTCCGCAGACTGAAAAGACAAAAATAGCTCTGCAGCAAGTAAAGAACACCTCGGTGTTTCAGATGATGACAATCTTATCCAGTTCAAGAGCAGCTTTTTCCAGGGAGCAACTGGGAACTGGAGACTCCCCACTGACACATAGTGTCTAGGTGCTTGTAAGACGGCCATACTGCTGCAGTCCCAAAGAACCCACAACAAATGAGTACACATTGCATCCCTTCATGCAAGGGCAGATGCCTTGCATTCATTCTCACACCAAGGACAGGTGGTCAAGTGGTACAAGAGCAACTATGTTATAAACAAACACACCATCTCGCCACTGCAAGACAGAACTGAGCAAGACTTCAACACCACCGACTAATTAAAAAGCAGGTACATACGCTAGCTGGGAGGCAGCAGTCTGCTTCAGCTTCTCCACCCTTTGCTTCAGCCCTTCTTTGGATAGGGAAGTCAAGCGGGCATCACCCTCAGGAGGGACATAAGGGTCTATAATATCAGCTGGATGAGAGAGAAGAAGGGTCAGGAAGAGGCTCAAAAACTGCCAAATGTTACACTCTGAAGGAAACAAAGAGGCAGCACCCTGGCTGCTGGGGGCTGGAGAAGGATTCCTCTCTGAAAACATTTGTAGGATGAAATAAGAGCATGGGCACAAATGATAAGGGATCCTCTCACTGCTGACAAGCTGTGTTGGCCTGCCTGCTCTCCTTCTCTTCCATGCAGTCTCAGGATATGAGGATAAGACAATCAGCAGCAGGGACCGTGACCTCCCATGCTAATGCTGGTCCCTGGGTATGAAGGGGCCAACAGTCTGACACACAGCTGATAGCAGCAGGGCAGCTGCTATCACCCACCCACGGCAGAGCAAGTAGTGCAGTCTACTGCAGACAGACACTCTCTGTCAACACAGTCGCAATGCATTAGTTTTGCGTTTGAGAAGAGACCAAAGCAAGCTTTCTACCACCTGTGCAGGCCAAGTAGAAGGTCCGTTCTACACGGTCCTCAGGAAGCATCGTGCCCAAAGACCTGAGTCTCTTCTCCTTCTCTTTAGGAGACAGTTCTCTGGCCCATTCAGGGATAAAAGGCCTCCGCTTCATTCTCACTGGGACAACAAGGCAGGCTGGGACTGCTCCAGGAGGACGGAGTAGTGATTCCACGGTCTAAGGAAGAGAAATAACAAACCATGGGGTTAACCCAACGGCCAAGAAACACCGCCAGCACCTTGAGTTGTTTCTCTTCACACCTCCGCGCACAGAGCTGCGGTAAACACGCCGAACACCAGCCTGGGGCGGGAGCTCACGGCTCCCTTCCCGCAGGAGGGGGCCCGTGCCCAGCGCCTGCCCCCCAGCCCAGCCGCCCTGCCCATGCCCCCCCCGCAGCTCCTCGGGGCCCCCCCATCCCGCCC